>OY282585.1:51064101-51507618 GCA_958298965.1 Chrysolina haemoptera
AAAGAAAGAAAGAGAGAGAGAGAGAAAGAGAGAGAGAAAACGAGAGAATACATTATTCCGAAATTGGTAAAAGTGAAAATGCCCAAACCCAATAGTAAACTTTTATTTCCTGAACAAAACGTTAAACTTTGACTCGTGACATTTATAGTCACAAAAGTTACTGTTGTAACTTATGCGAATGAATACTTTCAACCTGATTTGTCTGAAAAATACAGGACTCGAAGGACCAGAAATAACTCTTGAAAAAAAAGTGAAGGATTCTTCCCCGCAAAATCAATCCTCGAAATGTCCACAAAATCAAGCTCGAAATGTCCCGCCAAACCGCTCCGCAATCAGGTTTTCCCCAACACAAATCGTCACCGATGATGACGAAGTCGAAAACATTTACTACATTTAGATCGCGTAGTAGCTCATCCCAGAACAGACTCCGCGTGTGTACCGTAGGCGTGCGACGGGGGAAGAAGGGGGTCAAGGGGGAGGGACGCCGAATTGGCGGGAAAAGCGACAACAATATTTCGATAAGTACGAGTCTCACAAATAGATAAAAGCGAATGCGTGCGTGGTCCCCTTGCCCCGCCGCACTTACGCGTTGTCTTCTTCAAGGTTTGCCGATACCAGTGTTGCCAATCAGAGATTAATTATTTTTAGCACTCTCAGATTTGTTAGGAATTTTCATACCGCAATTCAAAGTTGTTGGTTTCCAGTCATTAACCAGTGGTGAATCATAAGGCAAACTAGGTAATTAATTATCGAGTTGTTTGTCTCTGCGACAAGGAGTATCACAGGGTAACATTTTGGACCCCCCTTCATATATTTCGAAATTTCGTTTCTAGTTTCATACTATAATTATGATTTTTATGCAGACGGCACGCGACTTCATTATGTTTTCAAATTGAAAGACCTACTATTTGGTAACATTTGTATCATCGTCGTCGGAAACAACATCATCTGAATACCTATAAAATATTTCAAAGATATGTGTTCGGAAATAAAAACGAAAGACGAAAAATTACGATTCAACAAAAATGTTACTTCCAAAAAAAGAACAACCTCTTTCGCCTTGAGATAACTTTACACTCATCGAGGTGAAAAGAACCTTTATACTGAACAAATGTTAACTGACTCTATGATTCTTATCACTTTACCCATTGTGACAAAATCTATGGACCATTTCTTCGTAAGGCTAGGATGGCATGGGAAGGATTTCAGCAGCGTTGTCTTTTTCATAAATTTCTCAAGACCAAAACTCTGGAATATCTATCACGTGAAAAAAAAATTCACAATTTGAATTTAAAGAAGAAGAATTTGATTGATATTCACAAACAAAAAGAAATACCTATTATTTTCCATATCATATCGCATTAGAAAGTAATTTGCTAGATCTACCAAAACAAATTCGTCATCCCATCCGACTCATCCCTGAATTGCTCTAAAAACAAAACAAAAAATGGAATGGGCTACTCAACGATAATATCTGCTCGAACTGTATTATTTTCTAATTGAATATGCACTGATTTAAATTTCTACATTTATAAATGATGAATTTATATTGGTATGTTTCATTTTAAGGTGATTACTGGGTCCGAGAATCATGTGCCCTGAGTAGATGGAATGAACCAAGGATGACAGACAACCTTTTGCATTCGTCCGGCTGAGATTTTCTGTCGCATCACGGCAAGCCGGTATGATTTTTAAATTGGAGAGCAGCGTGTCCATCATTCCCAGAACCGCCATTTCAAAAGAATGGTTTGGGTAGAGCCTGCGGAGTTAAAATTGTTTCAAACGATTATTCATGCATAGTAGTTACTATAAGATTAATCTTTCTTTGGTTTGTTATTTTTTAATTCCCTGTAAGTAGACCTGGAAGGTCTGTCTGGGTATAAATAAATAAGTAAATGAATAAATTATTAATATTATTTTTTCGTTGCGAAATCAGGACCAGGAAGACCTTTTTGTGCAGAGTACCTAACCACTTTTTGCCTATTCTGTCTGGGTACTGCAAAAATGATGTCATGTTCAATTATCTACCACTTTTAATACTTGCTTGAAATGCGCAAAGACTTCCGTGGCGTAGATTTTTCTAGGTTTTCCTACTGCTAAAACGTGAATGCAACTCAGATAATTATAAGTCGCCCCAGAGCGCCACGGCAAATAATAATAATAGCCGTCCTCTACCGGCACAGGTTGCCTTTCGCGATATACAAAAAGGATTAATATCTCTCAGACTTTGAAATAAGTACTATTTCAACTGAAGTTTATCTATGAAAAAGTGAAATACATCGGAAAAATCTATAAAACTAAAACACTCCAAACACTTCAAAACAGGCCTAAATGTAACACTATTTCTTTTGTGTACTTCTAATTATAGCCACTTAGCCATTTAGCGTTTCATTCGCTTAATAGCACTCTTGAACCTCTTCTAATTATTTCAGTAATTGTCATTTTCTCTTTGATTAGCTGTGGTTCATCAACACAAACATTTATTTTAGATCATCATATTATAACTTCAGTATTTATTGTCTCATATCTACGCAAATGAAGCAAATCTTGATAATCTTTTTAAGACAGAAGGATAGAAATTCAGCATATCCAGAATTGATTGAGGAATAGTAATTGTAAAGTTCCTCAGGGTTCCATAGTGAGACTTACATTCTTTTCAAAGTATATAAATGACTTCGAACATCCAAATACTGATCAATGATAAAACTAACCTAGATGAGATTACTAGTGCATCATTTTACAATAAAAAAGTTAAAAATTAAATGAATTTGAAAATACTTTGGTCTAAATATTTAGGAACATAATATCACCATTATTTCATCAAATGAAATAATCGAGCATTTCGCAAGTTGTTGTTTATAATGCCAATGAGGCTTTGTCAGAAAGTTGTGAAACTTCGCTATATTAAGGCATTTTTGAAAATGTTTCAATAGCAGCCGCTTGATGCGCATGCTCCGTGAAGTTAGTATCGACGGGGACGGTTTTAATGAGGAGCATGAGCAGAACTGATGTACAGTTGTGTGCATAAAAAAGTCGTACAGCAGTTAAAGGCTATTGTGAGCCAGACTTGTCAATCCTAATTAAATTATCGACTTTGACAAGTAGAGTCAAAATTCAAACTAATTTTGTCAGTAACGCGCTTTCAATATTTTTTTTTAGCTCCATTAGTTAGTGCAATACAATGCAATTAGTGCAATTCCTTGTACGACTTTTTTATGCACACAACTGTACTTTCAATACGCTTTCACAATTATTTTTTCAGTAATTCCGAGTTTGTGCGTTGGCAACACTGTTCTGCACGGCCATTACGAATACGCGTGAGGGTTTATCGAGTTCCTTTGATAGGAATCGACGGTGATGCCCGTGCCATGTCTGATGGCGACTTTTAAGAAAACCGGTCAACGATTGTTCTCGCTTGCAGGACAGGCGTTTTTGCTGCAAGAACTGCGCTCCGCACACCTGCTGGCTCGACAGATTCATCTATCGATACGGAGGCCGTGGATGCAAACGAATCATTATTGTAGCACTTTTTTATTTCATAGGATTGTTTGTATTTCCGGAGAATTTAGAGTTCCCCTGAAAACTCCTAAAACAACACCCAAACAACCAACATTTTTGGAGCCCAGGTCCTGCCGGAAACAAAAATATTGTAATCCAATTTGGTTGATTGGAATTCACTCAAATCAGTAGGTATATTCTATTCGAAAACACCGAGATGAGCAACGTCGAGTTATTAACCAACCAAAATGTATTTAGACACCATTGAAATACACAAGCATCAGGAAAACTTCAATAGAAAGGAAGAGTATCTGAGTATCTATCAAAGAACTGGCACACCACACTAAGAGGCGCCAAAAAAAGCCATGTCACCAAAATCGAGCGCGCAAAAAACAACATTATAAATGCCGTACCAGGAACGAGAGCTTCAGTTTCAATGATACGTCGAGAAGAGTAAATATTTCTACCACGCCACTGAATATGACTGCCGCAGTTGAAGTTGAAACATTTGGAGATTTTAACCAAAGAAGACGGCGGCAAAATCCGGAACCAACCACAACAAAAATTATGGTAGATACCAAAGAAGGGGCGAGTGACTATCCCTTAAAAAAAATCATATACAGTGTGACCCATTTAAGATGGAAGCACCCTTATAAAACTTACATTTTTCAACCGATTTGAATGATTTTTTTTTCGTTAGGTAGACATTCAAAAAGTCCACTAGGACACCAATTTTAATGGATAAATCTACATTTCCAGGACCAACCAATCTTATTTTTCAAGGTAAAAAATATAAAAAAATTAGAAGCAATTATTTTAGAAAAATTCTAAATACACTACTGGACATTTTTAAATGGTTCATATGTAAATTACGTTGAAATGCGTCAAAAAGTTATGAGGGAATGAAATCGCTAAATTTTCATCTTTTGAGCTCAACAATGACCTAATTTTCATTGGTTTAAATTCTCAAAAAAGAGAAAATGAGTCAGCAAAATCTGTCATTACCTGACGATCTATAATTACAGTCAAACGAAGATGGACAAGAAAGACAGAAAATAGTTTATGAAACGATATTCACCAGATGTAGTTCCCGATTTGTGCCCTTGAAGTACAACTGTCAAACGCCATTACTGCATAAAATTTCACTGTTAGAACAAGAATGCATCCGTGTATTCTAAATTTTGTGTACTCTTAAATCTTAGTTTTTCTGTTTAAGTTATTTCATCTTTGAGGCAACAAATTCTTCTTAAAGAACTGAGAACTTCGATTTTCACGAAATTCATAAAAGCGCCAAGAGCTAAGTAAAAGTGGTCACATTGTGATATTCTGGTCAGTCATGAGCTGGACCATCAGCCCTCCAAAGAATGATGTTGAATTTTGGGACACCCTGTATATGGGGCCCAAATTTGATGCCTGCGGCACACCAAACTTGCGTAATACTCTTCAATCTAAAAAAAACCGCTTACGATGCCATTATTTTCATCTCTCCGATATACGTCTCATTTAAATCGATATCATTTACTACGAAGCAATAATGAGTTTTCAGTATTTGTTGTTAGCCGCTATCATTAGTATTTACAGCCGACATCGGTGAGTAATTGAAATTTTATCACTCACCGACACGCTTCTGACCATTGTGGGTCTTCGATTGTTTATCGCTGTACCACCTCAAACGGTTTTTTCGCATCACTTCCTACGACTTGGCCATGACTAACTGCCGTTTGTCGCTAGATAACGGGGTTTCCTTGCAGAAACGCAGTCGACATTGGAAAAAGTGAAACAATGAACGTACGACGAACAAAGGAAGAATGCGAGATTTTCCGATCTATACTATACTATAAGTCCCGATAAATCCTTATAAGATCGTAGTCACATTTAGAACGAATATTTTTTCAACGACTACGCGGAAACTGAGCTTCAAGTCCGATTGATCCATGTAACAATAATAGCCTTGAACGAATTGTTCATTGCCATTTTGTTATTGCTTCTTCACCTACTGCTTGATATTTTTCTTTAGGTGCATTTAAAGATGTAAGATTTTGCCGGCGTATTTGGAAACTAACAAAGCCAAATCCAAAACGAAAAAGCTGACATTGTCGAAACACTAGCTATATCATATTTTCTTGTTCACCAATTGTTTCCGGAGTACCATGATTGGGAGCTAGCAAAGTTAGAGGAACCTCTGAATTGCCGAATGTACACATCTCTACCTGCCTCAAATTTTCCAACAAAACAGAACAGACAGGTCGTCAAGCTGACTCCTTCGCTATCACGTGTGATCTAGAGCAACCAGTTTGCCAATACACTAGATCTTTTTCTCACCTCCAGTCCTGACTCTCACAGTAAGTTTAGAATTTTGTGCTCCACTTGTCTCCAGCACTCTTGGCTCTTTTTCTACACCATCGAGCAGCACAAGGCTGCCCTGTCTCATATTGCACTAAAATTCACCTGAGTGGGATGATCTTCGCATATTTTTCCCAGCATTTCCATGGTTAACAGTGTTTTTCCTTTGGAGATCCAACACAATGCGCCGAGATAATTTCTGAGATCATAATGCTGGGGATGTAATACGCAAGAAGAACACCATCTGATAAACCCTGGTTAAGCAGAAACTGCTCCAGAGCAGTCGGCTTCAAGCAGGTGAAAGACGATGGTGGAAAAATCAGGGCCGTCAGACCCCATCGGAATATGCTGAAGCACGAAACATTTTCAAGGAGACAATGGAATCCTCGTATGAGGTTTACAAGGTCAAGACGATCAAAGCTCGTTCAATTCCCTGACGGGAAAATTAATTTCTTTCAAGACAGCAGTCTTGTGAACGCAATAACTTATCTTAATTTGCCCTTCTACACTTGTACAGATTTCTTTGGATTAACATTTTTTCATTTTCAGATTGTGGAAGGTCATAAACCCAAAAAATCATGTCAAGAATCGGATTTCCTCCACAAAATCAAACTTTCAATCAATATTTAGTGAGCAATGTTTGACGTCTTGTCTGCTGTTTGTTCTTGATCATAGCGTTCCCGATATTCTACAGACTGCGTCAATTTATTGAAAAGGTTTTTCGGTGTCCTACGGAATGCGCCAATTTATTGAATAAGTTTTTCATGTGAATTCTGCAAAAATTCCCAACATGAATTTGGGCGCGAAATTGTTAATCTGATTTTTCACGCGCGACCTATCGAAAGAATAAAACTGCTTGAGAATTAGGCAAGCTAGAATGATAAATCAAAAAATACTTGCAAGAACTGATACAACTTACAAGTAAACAGCAGAAGTTGCTGAAGTGAAATACAGAGCGAGAAAAAGTCTTTTAATGGTGAAAGTCACCTTAGGGGCGTAAGTCGCCGATTATAACAAAAGTTGCTGAAATGAAGCATTAGGCTCTTATGTTGAAAGTCACTTTAGACTGATTTTATGAGCAAACGTCACACTAGAGATTGACAGTAAAATTTTTGCAAGTTTAGCTTAGGTTATGAATATAAACAAAAGAACCCATGGTACGATATGCATCGGGTGACCAAATCATAGATTGATTTCAACTTCGAACGTAGTACCTGAATATTTGAAAGAATTATTTTGTTACTTGTTTTCGTTATTTCATTCCTAACACACATACTTAAAATTATGAAAGCAAATGAGTGCAGTATTATGGTGACAGATACGTTTTAAGAGAGAGCTTCATTATGATGCATACACCCGCTTCCCAATAAATAAACTGCTTATTCTGCGTAAGCACGGACGTTTTGTCCAAACTCCAAAAAATAACCTTTCTATTATCCAAGTGTGGGAAAATCAAACGGTGCGATCTTCAATTAGAACAGCGCTAATGAATATATGTACCATTCATTCACACAACTCAAGTCCTGAAATTTCTCTTCCTGCAAGCTTGAACTTCAAGGCTTTTCCGCCCAAGGTTGAGAACATAAACGAGGCGCGTCCAAATAACAAGGAAAGTTAACAGTTTTTGTGCGTGTGCGTATAGTACCGTTATTAAAACAAGAGGACAATGTTCGTTTATGCGATATTCGCACGATAGAACGGTTACGACTGGCAAATGAAAAAAAAAATGAATGTCAAGGCTGGTTCATTACAACACCAAGAATAAATACTGCGCCGGCTTAAAAAAGAAGGAAAAAATATGAATTCATATGTGACAACTGAGAAAATACGTAATTATTGTAAATTTACACATATATCTGTGAATACATACCAGGTGTTTCATAACCGAATGTCAATATAGGAGGTTAATTTGTGCATAGATTTTGAGACAAGTCCAGTTTACCGTAGGTCCTCTTCAAATGTATTTCTCGAGGGGGAACTACTACTCTTTCATTAGGTGTACATCAAAACATTTTCATTAATTCAATATTAATTTTAATTAAATTCATTATTAAAAATGTCAAAACTCGCCAGAAATTATTTTTGCGCAAAAACAACATTTGAAAACTGATTCAGAGCTGACCAACTCGAGATTGTTAGAGATAGGCGAATTCTGCTAACGCCAATCGATTCAGAATTGGGAATTTGAACGAAAAAAATCGACGGACAAAAAAGGCAAGTATATGTGATAAATAATTTTTTGAACTTTTTAAATTTTAATTTTTCAAATTTTGAATTTTTTTATCCCCGAACGTATTTCGACGTGCTGATTCCGAATCTCTGAACGAAAATGTCGAAAACTCATTAGAAATATTTTTCGCGCCAAAAAAACAATTTGAAAACTAATTCAGAGCTGACCAACTTGAGAACGGTTAGAGATAGACGAAATCTGCGAACGCCAGTCGATTCAAAATGGCCTTATTAGTATATATTGTTATTTTCGAGTCAATCAAAAGAAATTAAAAATTACTCGAAAAAGTTGCAAGGGGTTCACCCCAAAAAATCATTAAAAGTACCAAGTTGTCACATCGACTTGAAATTCGCACTGTTTACATAAAATTTCATGCTCATTCCAAAAATGTATGATTTTCTATGCTCAGATATAAGATTTAGCCGGAAAAAGTTGTTTAAGATAAAACATTAAATTTTCTGAGATTTTTTATTTTTCATTTTTCGAATTTAAAATTTTGGTCCTCGGACGTATTTTGACGTGCTGATTCCGAATCTTTTAACAATAATGTCGAAAACTCATCAGAAATATTTATGACGGCAAAAAAACCATCAAAAAACTGATTCAGAGCTGACCAACTCGAGAACGGTTAGGGATAGACAAATTCTGCGAACGCCAATCGATTCAGAATGGTCGAATTAGTATGTATTGTGAATTTCGAGTCAATCGAAAGACATTAAAAATTACTCGAAAACGTTGCATGGGGTTCACCCCTAAAAATCATCAAAAATAACAAGTCGTCACATCGACTTGAAATTCGCACTGTATACGTAAAATTGTATGCTCATTCCAAAAATGTATGATTTTTATATGCTCAGATATAAGATTTAGGCGGAAAAAGGTGTTAAAGATTTTTTATTTTTCATTTACGAATTTCAAATTTTGATGAATGTAAACAAGGTTTAGAGTACATGTTTTGTGGAAGAAACACATTTTCAGTATCAACCAGTGGCGTCTCAAATGAGAACACCTCGATTATTTCGATTGAAAAAATAATACGCCACTGTGATTGGCGAAATTAACATTATATTTTATATCAAACCATGTAAAAAAATAAGATTGATACATTCTACGTCAACCAATTAAGTATTTTGAGCACTCCTATTACATTGAAATGATTGAAGTAAAGCGTTTGACAGTGTGTCTCAGTTCTTATACAAGCCCCCCGTATAATTGCAGTAATTTTTTACTAAGAATTGATAAATTTGCAGATATACACTGCTGGTCAACAGCGATGGAACCACAGATATTTCTTAAAAATTATTACTACGAATTCACTTTGTTTCTGAAAAAAATTCGGTTCTGAAAAATCCCAATTTCGTCATTTTTGATGAGAGACTCAGAAGGTCCAACTAAATGCTGGTATTCCGTAGGGATCCATTCTAGCACCAACGCTGTTTCTTCCTCACATCAATGATTTGTAGTAAGCTACCTCATGTCCAGTGCAAAAACTTGGTGTTCGGTTTCGTGCCAAGGAGTATTTCACTTCCCATCAAACGATTATGATTTATAAAGCACAAATCTGACCTGTCCTGGAATACTGCCACAAGCTCACTCACTTCTCTGGAACAAAGCAAAGGTTGGTGATCTGTCTCTGTTTTGTAGATATTTTCATGGACGGATGCTCTTCCGAAATATCTATTTTATTTTTTATCTTTTATATTTGTATCCAAACAGATCTGATAGTCTAATTCCTATGGATATAATGTGTTCTGGGTAGGCCTTGTTCTTACTCCATACGCCACCTTAGGAGCAGCACTGTTAATTATTAACGCAACAGTGAATCGTGGAGGATTATCCCCAGCCAGCAACAAGATTCAATCACTCCGATTTATATATGAAACTGAAAAAAAATCTTGCCCTGCCTGGGGATCGAGCCAGCGACCTTTCGATTACGAAGCCCCGGCGTTACCACTGCGCCAATCCCAACACGCCATATCATCAATCGTTCCACCGTCAACAGTCCTATCGAGACTGACCCGTCGAGTTCAATCCTCACATCCATATGCCGTCACTTTTTAGACATGCCGAACATCTCTCTTCCAGGGCCGTTCTGCCAATGGATGACAAAGCCTGCATATTTTGAACAGTATATTACCAATTCGATTAATAAATACCATCACATAGGGACGCTCTGCCATAACACGTGTGTGACCAAAGTGTCTTCCCGTCTCTCTCTTCCAACGTTTCTGCAGCACAACTGTATATATGTAATCCTAATTACGATTCAAGGCCATTCGCCACTCAATTCTCTCCTACGATACAATGGACCTCTTTCTGCTCTCTGAAGAATAAATAAACGACCTATCGAGTCGCAAGGAATATTTTAATGACGCTAGAATGTTAAATATGCCAGTGAAATGCATACATTCAAATAGCTGGTTGTTAGCTGAATCATTTATCAAAACGAATTATTATTTCTGCATCAAGTAGAAGGCCGAAGAACTAATTGCAAAACGCTACCAAAGATAATACTTGTGTTATTCAGTGTGTAGCAATAGGCATGTTGCAATTAGCATTTCGCATAATTTCGGATACATTTTCCTAGAAAAAATCTGAAATTACTGAGGAAACGTATTATAGCTAGTACAGACATATCTTTGTTTATTACAGTACTCATTCAATACCCATCCCACTCAGTAACCCAAGAGTGATATCACTCAGTATCTCACGAGTGATATCACTTCAGTATCCCAAGTCAAGTCAAATTCAGCACTGCATTGAACATGAAGAAGACGCTGGGTGTCCAAGGTCTTTCACAGCCATGTCCCAAAAATGACCTTGGCATCAGTATTAAATCAGAATTGGGAAAAACTAGCTGAAATAGGAAAACGTATTATTTGGGTTCCCTCACATATTAGGAATAGTCTGTAGCAAAACTGCTGAGACACCAGCCAGAGAGATCATTTCAAATCCTCTGATTCACCGCTAAAGTCTTTCCAATGTCAGTTGAATATGTTTACTTTCGACCCAATAATGAGACTGTGAATAATGAAGGAAAACAAAAATAAATAAATGAAAATTGTTCCGCTTTTGGTCGGTATATGAGAGCATAGCGACAAATTCTATTATATTTTCTTCAGTTTTTTCAGTTCAATCAACTGACTTCGGAAAGACTAACCACATGAAGATATCATTCAAAGCATTCGGCAACTTGCAATAAAAACATGGAGTGGAGGGAAAGGAGGCAAACTCTGGAGAATAACAAAGGTAAAACAATCAATACTAACCGATACTTTTTAACATTGCAAAAGTCTATAAATGCTTTCCATATAAATTTGTTATTGTATATACATTTTGGTATATTTGATACGAAAATTTCATTAATCTTCTAGTCAGTATTACAACCAAATCGTGATGTCACTGACATTTTGACGTTATTGAATATTTGAAAGTTTAAAATCGAAATAAATCAACATATTTATATCCATGGCAACGTGAGAGTGAAAACAATCCTAGGGCTGTTTTCAGTAATAATATCGTGACAAAATGCGGAATTTTCGAAAAATACTTTCACCTTGCTGGCACGAAAAGTGTGTTGCTCAGAAACACCACGAGAGTTGCTCGAGTTGTTTTGGACAGCAACATTTTTTGTACACCCAATGAATTTGGTCCAGTAATTACTTGTAATGAAAAAAGTTTTAGGGGCCAGGTTATTCTCTGAAAAATTATTGAAGGGGCATAATATACGATTTGACAATTTTGATTAGCGTAAATTATTCATATAAATGTTTCAATCGTAAATCTGTAATAGCCAAGCGGTCTTAATGCTCGAGATAAAAGTAATGGAGTAATGAAAATATTATGATGTAAAGTAAAACCAATCTAGCTTTAGACTGAATTACTTGCTGCGCATTTGTCGTCAACGGATTATAGTCCGTAATATATCCAGTGATACGGCAATCAACATGAACGTCCGCGCAAATTAAAGTAAGTGAAATGTTTAATGAAATTGGTTTCACTGTACAACCAACGAACGAGTTGTGTACCCATAGGGATATTCGATCATTTGACTGACTGACTGACGTTTCTATATTAACCGTGATTGTCGTTACTATGGAAACGTATACACAAGGAAGAAGCGAAACACCGAATTGAAAATACCACGGGCTGAAGGCAGTGTTTTCAAAGAGTCCTGATCTCATTGGTTTGAAATGAGAAAACGGTGGCATTTGATTAGATTATTTAATATGAGGGAACTTGTCACAATAATTGCACAAAATGTTTTACAGTCGACTAGAGCTTTATGAAAAGCAATACTTCCTCCCATAACATTGAATCACGTTCTAGTCATCACGAAGCCAATACCTTCATACGGTTTTTAGATCTCATGCCGTTAAAAAAAGTCCAATATCCACTGCAAAATTCCCCAGCGACAAATCATGAACGCAAATCATCGGCAGCGTCGGGCAGTCTATCGTCAAACGATTCAATGGATATTTTATAAGACCTTGAATTCATCAATTGAGGAGATATTATCACATCAAAAGCACAGATGTAGAGTTCTTCCCAATCAAAATATGGACGGTACTACGACTTCATGTTTTTATATTCGTTTGATAGCGTTATTCAGTTCAACTGAAAGGGCAAACGCGAATCTGACCCAGTAGTTTCGTTTAAAACCGTCATCTTTTAATTTAGAAACAGAGTGATTGATGGTTTTTAAACTATAGCCCAGGAAGTTTGGTAAACGATTTCGCTATGTCCTCGTTGCAATTGGGGAAAATAGTAGGGCAATCGTTTAGGTAAAAAACTAACCAGAAACTCCCAAGTGGAATGAATTGGATTCGGGAGTAGAATCACTATCATCTGGAAACATAATCTGGTATACAGATGGTTCAAGAACAGATCTGGAACAGGAACAGGAATATGTGGAGTGAGGCCAGAAAGGCACGTTATAGTTCCACTTGGCAACAGAGGAATCTAGACAGTGGATGTGATAGAAAACACGTCTACATTCTGATAGCTAGAGCGCAATAAAAGCTCTGAAATCAGTACAGATAGAGTCAAAGAAAGTTTGGGAATGCCTTCAGAGCTTCTATGAACTGTCAAAACACCACAAGGTTACACTTTGTTGGTGCCTGGACATAGGGCAATGAAAAAGCAGGCCAACTTGAAAGACAAGCATCTGAATCACCATTCACAGGCCAAGAACCAGTATTTGGAATAAGGAAAACCCCTTTGCGTAAACCTAATTATTGGGTGGAAGAAAACAAAACAACAAACACATTGGAACCAAATCTAAGGGCATCGGCACAGCACAACTATGGTGAGTCACCTAGCCAAACACTGACCGCTGACATTCTCAACCTCAACAAATCCGATCCGAAATACGCACAATTAAAGTGGAGTGCAAACTCTGTGGTGACGAGGTGGAAACAGCCTCTCACATCGTCTTCGAATGCGATGCGCTGCACAACAGGGGCAATAGAATATTCGGACAGATCAACCTACAAACAGACAAGAATCCGAAACACCTAGTAAGAACCAGGTGAAAAATACAGGCATATTCAACTAGGAACCACTGACGACAGAACAACGCGGTAGCTGATAGTAGATACTAGCTGATCTCAGTGTAAAGGAAAGCTCCTAGCGTAAACTTGGTATCTTGCTCGTCAGTTTTTAACCAACCTAACAAACAGTCTAACTAATCACCCAAACAGAAAAAACTGAGGTTTCTGTTCAGATATCTGACAAAAAAAGGTTTTAGGTGTCTTCTGGTCTACACCTTTTAGTATTGAATTGTTATTTCTGTCAACAGGCTGCAATCTTTCGAGAAACCCTCAGAAGTCCTCGAGAGAATCTTGTGCGAGCTAGGGAAGACGCAGCCCTTACCTTTCAACGTGTGATGCCATCCAAGGTATTTCCTGAATGATTCGCACATTACAAAAAAAACATGTTTTTGATAAGTTTCCACTAGCTTTCTTGAAAAATAACAGCTTTTTCATAAAATCATTAAATTTCCCTAGACTATCATTTATCGCTTCTGCCAACAATCTTGGGTCACAAGTCGAGTCGTCCAGCCAAGCCATTATCGCTTATTATTCCTTCAATTTGGGTTAAACAAAGTAGAGCAATAATAGACCATTATATTTGTGAAGTTTTAATGGATTTCAATGTAGTTCGACCATGGTGCAGCTGTTGGATAAACAATTCCATTTTTTTCTTATGACGCGATATCGCAGAACTGCGATGTTTGTTTTTTTATTCCGCACAACAGATGCAGTGTTAATGGCTATAATCAAATACTTGTTTCGATGCGGAAGGTTATTACGTATTCAATATGCTGAATTAACGATAGAGGTGGAATATTTATTACCAATATGCGATAATAAAATTTGGATTTATGCATTGTTGGCGGACGATTGAATCAATCATTTCTATTTGAGATGCATCGGAAAATATTTTGTTACTTTCATAAATGGCTCTGCTTTTCATCAGTCCCAAAATGCATGAGCCAAACATTTGCACAGGAAGAAAGTACCCTGCGTGGTGGGTCAACTTCCGATTTTGTTCAAATTCTATCTCTTACTTAATATTTTCTAATGTGATCTTCCCAACCAGGTCACCTTTCACTTATCATAATATGTTACATGTCACGTGTCATTCGTCATATGTTACTTGCCACATGTCTTTCATCACTTGTCATACGTCATTCATTGCTTATCACCTTTCATCTGTCCCCGATAACCTGTTATCTGTCACTGATCATCTGCCATCTATAAACTGCCATTGGTCACCTGTCGCCTATCAACTCTATGTCATTCGCCACTTATTATTATCCGCCAATTACTACTTGTCACCTAGCACCTCTTATCTAATCACTTGGTCACGTGCCAACTGCTACCCGCTACCAATACATGTCAATTACCATCTTTTACCTATTAGCTGTCACTTATAGTTGATCATGTTATCCGTCAGTTGTCAATTGACGCCTACCCCTCGTCACTTGTCATCAGTTACCTGTCATTCATCACCTGTCACCTCATCACCTTTCATTTGTCACCTCAGTTATCATTTCGTCACCTGTTACAAGTTGTAAACAAGCAAATGTGTTGAATGAATGCAGAATTATATTTTAGTTACATAACTACACAGGGGCGTTTTAAGGGTTACAGGCGCCTGAGGCTGAAAATTTATCTGCGCCTGTGAACGATTTCGTTTCCAACGCTGCCAACTTTTGGCTTTTTTTTCCTAGGATCTGCCGGCGCCCCTAAAATCTGCGGCGTCTGAGGCTTTAGCCTCATCAGCCTTTGGGATAAAACGCCCCTGTAACTACAGAAGATTACTCAGTTAATAGGAATTGCGAAGCTTTGAAATTGGTTGCATCGAAAGGAGTTTCCAGATGCATACATCTACACAAGAAAAACACCAATTTCTACCTCGTTTCCCTTGGATCTTATGACGTACAAACAAGTTTTTTTTCTGGACACCGGAAAAAAACATCTGCCGATGAAAAAAATAATTTATGGTAAAAAAAGTGACATACACGCTGTACAAAATGCAAAATACAAAAACGTCATAAAACTCCACTTTCGAAACGAACAAAACACGACGAAACTATAACAAGTGATAATTCTGTTTATATCTTAAATACGACGAAATCCGCTGATGAATTAGGCGGTAACCTACTTTTTTGTTCACTTCCTCATTTATTTGTTTTTATAAGTGAGATCGTTCCACTAAGCATGGCCTGATCTCCGCGATGACGCAATTAACAATACTTTTAATATTATTGGTACTTGAATAGTACTCGACAAAAATATTTGATGTGAATGGAATTCGCCGTAGCGTTTTTGTAGAGTCCTCAGTTTGTAATTTGATATCAATTTCCTACACTGCATTTTTGCTCATAGATATTTACACGATCATGCAAAACTGTTGATTTTTGTGGACTGTTTGCTTGGATATTTCTGACAGATAAAAAAGACTCACAAGTGGTCTGATATTAGCTTTTAATTGTTCAGGTCTTTCCAGTTTTGGACATTCTTGTCATTGAATTTTTTTGTGTGCCACGCCGAAAATAGCCATAGCTGGATTGTTTTTGCCAATACTGATCAATAATGAAATTCATTTTCACTAATTCGAATTTCTCAAACTGTAAAAAGATAATTTTTGGGACTGCGTTTATGGACAGTCAGTCTTGACCGGAGCACAGTGATTCTCATGATATTTGAAAATACGAACTCGGTTAGACTACTATCATTAACAATGTCACAATTTCTCATCTCAAAACAGTACATTTCCTTGCGGTGTTCATTGGACAACATGATAGTAGTCATGCTTGGTTTTGGTTAGGTTAGGTTATGTGATTTCTGCATCTGAAACAGGTTCTGACGTTGTACTCATTCCCTTTCCTTCTGAGTCTTTTACGGTAGGAGGACAACAAGGCTTGGTTGTTGATGGTTGGTGGAGTTCTGAAACAAAGCAACAGGAAATCCAAGGAACAACAGCCAAGACTGTTTTAGATACGCAAACACATTGAGAAGCTTTCTAACCAAAACCAAGCCTAGAATTCAAGCAAAAATTCGAAAAATTACGTTTACCGTGCTAATATGGAAGCCGCTACATCGGTGAGACCAAAAAACTGCTCAGCATCAGGGTAGAAGAGCACAAACATTGGACTCAACGGGAAGAGAAGTCGGGAGTCGCAGGACATGCTTGGACGGAACACCACCGCATCCAGTGGAAATATTCCAACATCATAGACAAGCAAGTAACCTTGTTTAACCGAAAATTTCATTAAAGCCAACAACGCTTTCAGTCAACTGAGCGTTGAAATTAAAAATATGTGGAAAACATTAATCAATAACAGGTTATTATTAATTACCCATTACCACGTTTAAGCAGGACCAATTAAAAAAAAGAAGTAGTCCTGTTAATTACCTCAAGATATATGAAGTTCCTCTCATTATTCTGGCGGTCAGTGCACGCTTGATAACGATCGGAGATATTGCACCGATTGAAACGTCGTGCTCATAGAAACAATCCGGCCAATGGAAATCCGCAATAAAAATAATCAGTTTACATCATTGTCTAAAACTTTCAAACAAACCTCAAACAACTGATCTAAACACCATGTTTATTCATAGACACTTCATCAAACGTGAATGTAATTCAAGTTCAGAGTTTCAGATTGCATAAAGCAAGTTGCAACCCCAAAATTTGGGTGTTGGCAGATAATCAGATACATTTTGGATCAGTTTTTGAGCTAGACTTGTTGAAAAGAGATGAAACTGACGGAAAGGATTTTCAAAGCACCAAAGTGATCACAAATTTGGTTAGTAGGTATGACTATTTTTACGGCATTCAAAAGGCACACAATCAATATGAACATAAGGAAGTCGTACCTACAGTATATCAAATGACAAATCATAACAAATAACTTCAAAGAGCAGGATATGCTCGAAGAATCGTTTAGATTCACGTGACTGTACTTCGAACAACGCCCGATAAAACAGTTAAGTATGTGGGCAGAGGTCGCTGCAACATTTTTATCGCCGTTTTTTTTTTTTTCGTCGTTCGCTTGGTTACCGAAAATCGTGAAATGCAGGCGAGCTCAAGTTCTTATCAAGCGGGCCACCACGGTTCAAGTTACAGTTCTCATTTGAATATTCACGTCGGATAGGTGAAAGTATCTAGTGTCAGGCTCGATGCGGGTCGATGTTCTTTTATTTTTCCTTGGTGTTATTGATGGTCGGAGAGGATCGTGATTAAAATAAAACACGATCGTAGGTAGCGTTGGTATATTGACCTACAGCGGTTGTTTGAATTACCATGGAAGAAAGCATTCGGAACGTGGTTTCTGACAAGAGTTTTATGCAAATATCATTGGATAAGATCTTTGACCTGTCACAATTTTTGAAACTCACGATTTCGAAACTACATTCCAATAAGCATAATATCCAATTTGGCAAAAATATTCGAAAAAATTCTCATGAAACATATAATGGCTTTCACAGAGAGACATCACATATTTTCAGATTTTGTTTTCGAAACTGGAGATCACACAAATATACAGAGTGAGTTAGAATAAGAGCAAAAAAGCTCCAAATACAGATTCCTCATTTCATTTCGAGGTTAAGAGTTCCGAAAAAAATATAGGTTTCATTTAATTTTTTTTTCCTGATGAAAAACGAAAATATAACAAATTCTACTGAATTAATCTCTTAATATTCACATATATTTTTACATACTTATAATTTCAAATATTTTTAAGACTTATCTCTGCATTTTACACTGTAACATTTTATATTTTTTGAATTTTCACATTTATTTAAACTTTTAGAGATTTTATACTTTTATATTTTATGAGTATTTTTTTTGTGTATGTATTATTATAGGTATGTACTAGTATATTGAAAATTGTATCACTAGGTACTTTTAAAATACACTATAGCATGGCCATCTTAAAAAACTTAGGTGAATCCTCAATGCCTAGGTTACTGATGATGAAAATTTATTAATATATAAGATACAGTTCGACAAACTCATTCTTCTGCCTCTATCTACCACCTATTTTCTATTGTATGCTTCAATCAATTGATTGATTGATTAATAAATACTATTACTACAAAACTACCAAATACCACCTCCTAGCTATGATAGAACTCGAAAAATAGGACTTTGACGCACTATTGCTTCACCTTGTGTATTATCAACGTAACCAAGAAACTAGCTGAATATTCATTTAAAATCACCACAATCGCTGTTTTATTATTTTTAGATTTCACGAACTAATGGTTATGTTAACATTGACCTTATCAATGAGTACATGAACGATCCGCAAGACTAAATATAAACAATTTCGAGTTTGTTTATGGCAAATAAAACATTGTGTGATTTTTTTCAATGATTCGATTCTACGACTTTCATTTATCACCTATCAATTTCAAATTGTAAAAGTATCCACTGTTCTATGGTTCAATATACTGTAAATAATGACTATTGGATTTTATAAGCTTGGTTGTTTTTATTGGACGATTATCGTTGTTCAGATTGAAAACGTTGCGGGTATCATTTGTCAATATTTTTTGGTTCTGCTTCTGTCAAGAAACAATTTATTAATTTATTAATTTATTAGGTACACTGGGTAAACTATGACCAAATACAGAAAATAAAATATGATGTTCTGGTCTACCATGTAGGAAAACAACTGTGAAATTTGAGAGATATTCGTGATGATTTATATAATTTTCAACCTCCGAAGACGCGCTACTGGATCAAACACCTATGTTTAGATTTTCTGCCTAAGATCTCTCTATGTTCAAGCTGAATATTTTCTGGAGTTAGACAAAAATTATTTAAATACAAATATATGATCGTACTTAGAATCGTCCCTAGAATCTAAAAAAGTGATTATTGAAAATGTTTCCTCATCCAATACTCCTGTCAAGTTTAAATATCATTCTCATAAAACTCTTGAAACTATGGCTTGTTTAAAGATATTTCGACACCCGGTATAGCTTATTTTAGTTAATGATATCTATTATTCTATTCTAACTTTGTAACTACTAATAATCTGAGGTTAGAATTACCACAATCCAAATACCAGCAAACTAGACAACCCTCGGCGGCAGACGCATTTTGCAATTCACCCTGTATTTACCACCGCTTTCCATGAATCACATATCTTTTTCGTCGTCGTCGTCGACAAAAAAAATCGCATTCAATCTTGCGTAAATAAACAAACGAGAATTCAAATCGAAAAGCGAAACAAATTACATACATTATTGCCGTCGAGAAAACGGTATCCGAATCAATTAAAATCGCAGAAACTCGCCGTCTGTCTATCTCTCTCTCTCTCGATCTCGGACAACCGGTCTTACCCGTCCGCACGCTGGATGCACCGCAAGGTACCCCCCGCGGCCCATCGTGCACGCCCACACAAGGCCTACTATCATTGTAAACGGATCGCGCGTGATTGGACGAGAACGTACGTGCAGCATAGTATGCGAAACGACTCTCTACTCTTCTTCTTTTTGCTCTTTTGTGTGATTTAGTTGTGTCGCTTCGCGTTGGCTCGATTCGGGTTTTGAAGTCTACGACTGTCTCGCTCAGAATCTGCTTTAACGAAGCAAATAATAAAATGTAACTTTGTTCGTATAGTAAAACCGATCTACCTGTAAATGTTGAATTCCAACTCCATGCGCAAAGAATAACATGAGAAGGCATTCGGAAGGAAAGGGATAGACTGTACGCTCGGGTCTGTAAGCAAAAAGGGTACAATCGTATCCACAAATACACGAACCAGTATGCACTCGAGCGCCTTTTTTTTTATGGTTTATTGTTTTTCGCCTCCTTTCTCAAAAAGTGAATAATATTAGCTATCACTTTCCGACCATTTAAACTGTGTCTTTAAGATTAGATTGAAACTCCATTTTTATTCAACATTGTATAAGTTGTGCACCATGGAATCTCAAATAGGGAATTTGAGATCCCAAACAAGGTCTGTGTCAAATTCTCATTACGTTATCCAAAACACGTGAAGTTGGACACAATGTTGTTTACCAGATGAAAAATTCTGGGTAGTTAATATTCTCAAAGAATATGAATTTAATAAAAAAGTTAAGCTCTTGAGAAAGTATTCCACATAATAGGAAGACATTCAGAGCAAAAGCTGTGTATTTGTGAAAAGGCAGATAATGGCCGTATTATGCTGCAGTGCTGTGAAATGAAATAGTTTTATTCGGATTGTGTAGAACTCTGAATATTATCCATTTGATGTTGTTTAATTCAATTTAACAAAATATCTGAGTTGAATAAAAAAATCATATACAAATATTTCATTTCATAAGAACTATTACTCTTTCTACGTGAATCATAACATGTGCGAAGGGGGATCGAATTGCCTACTAATTATAATGGATGCATCTGCTTTTTGCCTTTTGTGAAAGCTGGGCGAAGTTTTCAGCTGTTATTTAAGTCTTACTCTGTTTATGATTTGCATTTGTTTCATCTTCTGATATTTAAACCTTTATTTAATCACGGCCTTTTTAAAAATTAACGATATATCAATATTGAAATGAACAAAGGTCGATAAACGCTCGTTTTTCTAGAGGACTAATTTTGCAATGAAAATAAAAGTTCCGAGAACTGATGCAAAGTGTACTTTGTTGAATTATGAATTGAATGTGCAATTTGAATTCCGACATTGGTTGGCAAAATCGATGAAAGTGAAAGGTTAATTTGCAACCATTCAAATTGAATGAATGAGTCAGTGAGTCCATGGGTCTATTGAATACTGCAATATTTATGAGAATATTCAATGATATAAACAGCTCATTACTGCAATCCGAGCTGCAATCAATTGAAATCATTATAATAACATTAATAAATATCTTACTCAAGGTGAATAAGATGTACAGAATTTAAGGCGTTCCTTACACATCATCTACTCTCAAAGTTATATTAGCTTGCCGTAAGACGGCATAAATCATAGACAGATACTCAACGCATTGATTTCTTAGCCGTAGGAAACCCCCGAAAACCTATTAATAAAAGTTGATGGATTTCCAAAAAAGGATCCTTTAATAAAGAAATACCTGCCGAACACTGTAAAAGCACCCAAAAATATTGATTAAAAAATGAGTCGCTACTAAAGCCGTTATCAATGACGTCATTATCATTTGGTACTACATTGCCATTACCTACATATATTTGTAAGTGTCGCAGATAATTGTTCTGATACGAACAACACATCCAACCCAGTTGCCAATCTGCTCCCTGATACAAAAACACCTAGCAACGATTGTATCATCCTACGATCCGATTTTTGTAGACGCTAAAAGCGTTTCTATACTGCGATCCGTAACAACAACGTCCCACAACACAACAACACGAGACCCGAGAGCTATATAACACGCAGACCGGTTAGAGATTCAAAACACATATAAATTTACCAAACCAGCTCGACTACAAATCAATCTCTAGCGACCGAAGAGTGGGCGAGTAGCTCGAAATGTAATGGTTGTTGTTTTTTACTTTATTCTTCTCGGTTATTATTTTTTTCTTTGTCCCAAACGAGTTTCGAAGTATACGTAATCGATGTGATTTTTTTCCTCAGGTGTTCCTTGAACGTGGTTTTCTCTGAATTTGGATCGAGTAACAAACATTCAAGGTTATAACAGTGAATAAAATAAAATTGTTTTGTTTTCGTTAATTCGAAAAAAACGAATAGACTAATTAAAAATTATTGACACATCTTCCCAAACTTTCTTACTTAAAATTTATATATGCGAACCCATATCCAACAACCAAAGAAGCTCAGGACTTTTGAGCGATTTAGAAGCTTAAAAGTTTTTTTTATGGATATAAAACAAAAACGCAATTGGAAAAAACTTTAGGATGATTCTCCTAAACGATATATTTGAATATATACATATATATTCCATGTAGCATACCAAGCCCGGGGTACTCGTTTTTCCCACTATAAGAAGCCCGATAGATATAGAGATTTTTTCACTATGAGAAGCCTGGCAGATATAGATTTTTCTACTAGAGGAAGCCCGACAGTACGACCAACAAAAAAATATAAGAATCTTCTCATAAAGTGATCGATGTTCGATATCAATGATCAGTTTTTTGATCTATGAATCTTGTAGGCTGAGTATATCGGTAAGCAGCTACATGTGTTTGTAGCACTCCAGTTACTATATCTAGGCAAGAACCTGAAAACGTAGAAAAACATATGGATAACACTGGTGGCCTCAACGTAGCGAAGATATAGAAAATCCTGCTGGGCCTTGTTACGTATATTGAATATATACAAATATATTCTCGAGGAAAACTCGTTGATATAATAGTTGCCAGCCAATGTTTCAATCAGTGAATAAAGATAAATCAATACCAGATGTTAATAATGAAACGAATTACGAATATATTCTAAGATAGTCGAGAACATTTCAGTCGTGACTGAATGTAGAATATTCTATTTAATGAGTGACAGCTTGAAATCGCTTTCTAAAAGACTCCGGTAAACGCTTTTAATGGCTGAAATGTCGATACCCACATGTTACGCAAGAAGTGATTGAATCCCGAACGACAAGCGCCGCAGGAAATGTTGGGCATGTACCAGGTGTTTTCCGTAACAAACTCTTTCATGGTAGTACACATGATTATTCAAACCTGTTGTGAAATTCTTGAAATGAATTAGGAATGATATCGAGCAGGCGCTGTTATTGGTTTTTTACTTCCTGTTTGGAATCACATAACGCGATAGGTGAATGGACAATATGAGGTAAGATTATATACCCGTCGAAGATACAGGGCCCTAATTAAGGTAGTTTATCAAATTAGTGAGTGTATTTAGTAAAAGTGGTGGCTTTTAACGAACCTGTAAAGGAAATATTTATGCATGTTATATTTATCTATGTGGCTCTAATTGCGTTGTTTCACACAGCGTATCTAAAAAAATTGTTTGACTAATTCCTTTGTTGAATGTTCATCAGATATACAAAACGGAGAAAACATTTAACAAAAGAAAATTTGCGTGCTGGAAATTGACCGGTTGCAAGTAATGCAAAAGAATCATTTCTATTTTGCGTCTAAAATGAAACCATTATAAAAACAAAGGAGTATGCATTTTTTATACATTCGATATTGCTAACAGAAAACTTTCAGGCGAAAATTATGGTCAGAACATAAACACACGATGTTTTCACTTTTAAGACAATTATAATGTATAAAGAACAATCAATTATTATTGCCTTGAATAATAATTGATTATTCTATGCTTCAACTATTACCGTACTTCACATTACTGGTATCTTGAGCATTTATAATTGAATAGGATTTGAGCTGGAATTACCACTTATGCTAAATAGTCTGATTATTACCATTATTGTATTAACTGCCATGAGATTGCGAAGGTAAGGCACTGGAATATTATATTGATATTGAAGTTGTGCAACTTCCATTTTCTTCTCCACAGAATCTGAAATGTAACCCTCAGCAAAGGCCGAGCATTTCCACCCTCCATGGCGCTTTATAGTAATCAAATCACCGCCTCCACTTGCTAAATGGACAAGGGCGTCGATATGGGGGGGGGGTAATGGGGGTAAAGAAAAAAAATGAGCGAAGCCCTTGTAAATGGGACACACTAGAACGACGAAAACAATTTCCTGTAAAGAGCTCAGGATTTGGCTATGAGATAATCTGCAATGATTTTTGGCATCTTCCCAATTGTGTTTAATCCTATGGAGCTATTTTTGCAGTAACCATTGCGGTAGGTTGATAATAAGCGTTTGGTAAATACTGTGGTAGATCGCTAACTGATATACTTCCATATCAATGCAATCCAATGTACAGTTTGACAAACTAGCTGAAAATATGAAAACTGATGCGCACTCGTCGGACTTTAGTCCGTAATATAACCAGTTATAAAAACACTCATCTTGAACGTACGCGCGAGTTCTTCCCGTCTACATGCACCCATTGTAACCCATTATCAAAACAATCTTAAATTACAATCAACATACCCACCCTAATACTTTGAATGTACAACAAATTTATTGAACTACTTTCAGCGCAAGGTTTTACCTGTCATCAGATTTATGAGAATCTAGAATTTTTGATTTCTATGATTAATATCCTTGTGATAATTTTTTCAAAAGAGACCCTCAACATTGACTACTACAGTCAACAAAAAGTTGATGATTCTTTTTTCTGTTTTGCAATTCAAAACAGGCCAGTGTGCTATCCATTATTATTTCAACCTTATAATTTGACACCATACTTGGAATTCGTGTTTTTTTTTTCGTAAATTTTGAGGCCAATAAATACTTTTAGTTCAAGAGGGGTGCAACTCAAGTTTTTCTCTTCAGTCATTTCCAAAAAGGAAATTTATTGATTTCTGTTGGTATTCAATATTCAAATAATTTGATAATAAACCGACAGCATCTGTCAGATTTTAAATACAGCATCTCTAAAATTTTCAATATTTTCTCAGTGTTACCAACCAAGAGTTTCTGATATTTATTGTTATTAAATCAATTTTTTCTCAATAAAGAAGTACAAATAAATGCGAAATTGAAAAAATAGTATATGACACGTGTTTTATAAGACCCTTGTAGCACTTCGTGTTTTGGAGCACTCCTCGCTTCGCTGGTCGTATATAGTCCAAACAATGCGTGCAAAAAATGTCAAATAAAACTTGTATCATAATATACTATTGAGTTCCCGAACATTTGAAATATTCCATCGGTTGTTTTTAACTAAGCTAATTGCAATTTCCCAGGATAATACCTCAACGGATATTGATTCCCACCTTCAATCGCCTAACGATATTGAAATCTTCGCCGAAAACGAATTCAAACATTTTAGTCGTCGCAACTACATATAGGTAGGTACTCGGGTCTATCTCTATCCCGCGGCGAAGAACATCGACCGGGGGTGCAGCGCATTATCTCGGACACGAAGCTGCATGGACCGACGCGAACGAGGGACGAAGCGAGGGGCAAAGGGGGAGGTTAAGCGAGCACCAAGGCGAACGGCTTCTGTGTTACAACAAATCTGTGCGGTGGTACCACCGTCTTCTTCTTCTCTCTCTTATCTTTGCGGATACCGTGTGTGTGTATATGTGTGGATTTAAAACAGAAGCCGAAAGACTGGCACGAGCTCAAACAACTGGGCTCACATCTACGGCTTGGAGAGGGGACTGCGGGGGTGAGTGGAGGCGAGGAATCAGGAAAAATTGAGGGAGTGACTAGTGCACCACTCGACGTTTACATCCTAATGGATGATTGGTATCGCGTCTTCTTATATAACCAGTATAATCTCTACCAGTAGGTATTAACTTGGAGGATATCATTTAGAATATCAACTTAGAGGGTTGAAATTATTATACAAAATTTTGTTTCCTCTCAAATCTTTGATTTTAGTTATATTATGAGTAGAGCGCAAAATAAGTTTTCTTAATATATTTCAAATGAATCACACTTATTTGAGACCAGTCATTTACCAGATTGCTACCTAACAAAACATTTCCATTTGAAAATATTAATGTTGGTAATGAAACTATAAAACAAGAAACCCAATAAGTGGAGATATTTTGTCAGATTACCCAAAAATATTTCAAACTCTTCATAGTAAAAAGCGACGGGTGTGAAATTATCCACGTCCAGAAATGTACACTGAGAAAAAAATGTAAAAATCATAGAAGGCACAAATGGCTTTGTACACGTTTCTGCTCGGGATATGTTATGGAGGTGAATTTTCGAAAAAAAATCATATAAGGCACAAATGGCTTTGTACATGATTCTGCTCGGGATATGTTATGGAAAATACTCTTTTCTTCATTCCTATTCTAGACATAAATGGAAATCACGATGTTACCCTCCAAATCTAGAGGTGCTGTAGTTTTTTCGTAAAGTGTACCACAAGAACGCATACGTTGTAGAATTTTCTTCGCACCGATATCAACTCTACTAATTTTTTTTCATTAACAGATGGCGTTATTAAAAACAGTCTAGTTGCTTAAACATTACCCGCACCTTATTAATTATGTTATTCTTGACAGATGGCGTTAGTAATATAATAATAGATAACATGTCAGTTGATACAAATTGATGCAATCTTTTTATGGGTCTACAAAATGATATTTTAATGATATAAAAACACATCTAGACATAATTGAAATGTTAAATTCTAAATCCAGAGGTATTGTTGGTTTTTTATAAAGTGTACCACAAGAATGCATACGTTGTGGAATAGTGACAAAAAATATTTGTTCAAGGAAAAAAATAATTTGGAAAAAAAAAATTAATCGGTAGAAATTATCTTGAATTATTTTTAGCGATTCCAAGTAAAAACTGGTAAGCTACTCAATTCTAATATTGACCGTTCAGTGAATTCTGAAAACTTTTTGGATTTACTGATTTTTAAATCTGAAGAATTAGTTTGGTTTAGTTATATTCAAGTGTAAAATATCAAAATTATAGTAAATCTGTTTTCATATTATTAAAACAATGATTCGAGGGGGAAACTACTCTTTCATTAGGTGTACATCATAACATTTTCATTAATTCATTATTAATTTAATATTCATTATTCGAAATGTCGAAATCTTGCCAAAAATTATTTTTGCGCAAAAAAAACATTTGAAAACTGATTTAGAGCTGACCAACTTGAGAACGGTTAGCGATAGACGAATTCTGCGAACTCCAATCGATTCAGAATGGCCGAATTAGTATATTCTGAGAATTTGAACGAAAAAAATCTACGGACAAAAAAGTCGAGTAAGTCATGATAGATAATTTTTTGAACTTCTTTATTTTTCTTTTCGAATTTAAAATTTTTGTCCGTATTTTGACGTGCTGATTCCGAATCTTCGAACGAAAGTATCTAAAACTCATCAGAAATATTTTTGGCGCCAAAAAACGATTTGAAAACTGATTCAGAGCTCACCAACTCGAGAACGTTTAAAGATAGACGAATTCTGCTAACGCCAATCGATTCAGAATTGCTGAATCAGTATATTGGGAATATCAGGATAAATAATTTTTTGAACTTTTTTAATTTTAATTTTTCAAATTTCAAATTTTTATCTCCGAGCGTATTTCGACGTGCTGATTCCGAATCTTTGAACGAAAATATCGAAAACTCATCAGAAATATTTTTGATTAGAGATAATTACTTCACTGCTTTCATTAGGTGTACAAAAAATGACTAGTTGTTTCCCCCTCGCAATGCTTATATTCCAAGTTTTGTTATTAGAAATTTTAAGTTTTAAAACTCATGGATCGTGAGATATTGTGTAGTTTTTATGGATGTTTTTTAAGTGAAACTCCGACTTGCAAAATGCCCGATATATTATAATAATATTTTATGTTTTTTGGTTATTATTCAGCTTCTGACATTAACGAAGCCAAAAGAAAACTTTCAACCACATCTGATGGTACATCGTTTGATTTGGCAACACCCATAATGTAAGCGTGTTTTCTAGCTAGATCGAGGTAGTAATTTCATCGTAAGCCCTGAGCAGTTTTTGATAGGTGAAGCTTAATTATAGGGTTCGTCCACATGCGGCCGTAGGCTTATAATAGAAATTCTACGAATTTTCCAAGTTATTCAAATTTATTCATCGTTACCAACAAGGAGTGTTTTTTCAGAAGTTGATATTTTGTCTCTTGCCCCAGGATCAAAAGTAAGTAGGCTGATGATGCTTTATTTTCGATACTGAACTGCTGATAGCTCTGATGATTATTTTAATGATGATGGAGGGCATTGTGGAAAACAATGCGAGACGCAAATTTTTCGAAGCAGATGGTACATTTTAACCTTGAAACTGTTGAGTATTCTGGCTGTGAATTTCGCAAATTGAACTTGAAATGATGAAATAACTGAAAGAGAAAATATTTCCATTCAATCTGAGATGCAAACACCTGTATTATATTTAAGTTTTTTATCATTTTGTATATAAGAAATCATTTGTTTGAATGGGCTCCTGCGAACATGGAAAGGTAACGAATAGGCAGAGTTACTTTCGCATTTTTCATAACGTGCTAGGAATCGCACGTTAAAAGGTAAGACCTCGTTAATCCTTGGCTCGCACAAGTTTCGACTTTTGAGGGCTGCCGTTCGTAAGGGGACGACAGCTGGTTAACGAAAAAAACAATTTTAACAAAAAAAAAACAATTTTTATAGTATGGAGTATGGATGATAACAGTCGAGTGTTCCTATTCAATTCATCAATTATTTTTATATCCAAATTATTTTTTTCGGGTATCAGCTGATGTTTTTGCTTTTGTGGGACCAACATATAAGCTATAGACTATTTCAAAAATAACGTAGGGTAAATTTTCAGAAATTCTCAGAAATACATAAGCATATGCACATCAAAATCGTTTGTTTTCTGAGAATTTACTCTACGTTATTCTTGAAATAGACTATATAAAATGAGCAAACGAAAAAAACCCAGATAACAAAACTCCCAGGAAAAAACCCCACGAACAGTAATAAAATTTTCACGCATTCAAATGTCTACGTAATGGTAGTTCGTTCTGGTTATATCAGACTAAATAATTACTCCTCGCAAAATGTATGTATTAAATTTCCACGCACTCAAATGTCTACAGGTAAGGTTAGTTCCTTCTGGTTAGATCAGACTAAATGATTACTCCTCGCAAAATTGTTAGTTTTGTTGTTTTTTCCCTTTTATTATGTTTTTTTTCTTAGATTCTATAATATGATATGGTATTTGAAAATCTTTTGTTTTTTGTAATTTTTTTTTTTTTTCAAGAAGCAAGTTCTGACAAATAATTAGGCTGTAAATCCATGATTTTTATTAAAGTAAAGTCGAATTCAGGTTAAGATAGAAGAAAAGAAGAAAAAATGGATTTAGAGTTAGGGATAATTTTTCTGTGGAGAATTGACATTTTTAATACGTAATGTTGAATAATTTAGTAGGAGATGAACTAATGTAGATTTTTGACAGATATGTAATATGATTTTGATTATGAGTGATATCCAGAGTTTTACAAAATTTCGTATACCTACTCCATTTCATGCTCCTTGTACAATATACTATTTATTTATGGAATCTAAAAGTTTTAATCTGTGTTTTCCATATCTGGGAAAAGTGTTCTAGTACAGGAGCTTCTTTGCGGCTTTCTGCTGCTGAAGGACAGGCATCGATAGGGAAACACCTACTTTCTGGGCGATAGCCCCCGCCGAATATTCTATCGCATTTTATGCTCTGGTTTGAAGGATATTTTCACTGAATTCATCAGATTTCAACGCTGCATCAAATATTCAGAATACAATAGAGTTTGGATTGAAATAATTTATGGAGGTTGCGAAACATATCTGGCCGAGTTCCACGGCATTCTTGGCGAGAGCGCGCTTTGTTATTCGTCGCTTTTGATTTATTATAATGCACTGCCATCCTCGCGCTCATGCCATCCGTCACTCGTCATTAAATGAAATGCATCTACCCATGCACGCGTTCAAAAATAGCACACACACACACCCAGTCTCAAATAAACACAAGACACACGCACCCTAGCGACGCGCACATCTCGGCAGTGGCAATAGCCGCCATGTGCGAGATTCTCTTTTTTTAAATAATATTTGCGCTCGGGAGTGGCTCTGCAACCGCCAAAGACGCATCGTACGGAGAGATGAGTAAAAATTCAGGGTCAGGTTTGTTCCTTGTACGCACTAGAGAAAACTACAGCTTGTGTCAATCTAGAAGTCGTCGGTGATAATTCACCTAGTTTTTTTTTTATTTTCAGTCACTGGATTCGGGTTATATTTGTTATTTTGAATATACAAACAAGCAGTGTGCTTCTATTCGTCTGAAATTTTGTTTTGTTAATTTAACACTCTCCATAAACATAAAATATCACTAATTTAATGATTCCCCCAAGTAGCGCAATTTATATTACGAAAATATTGGTACAATATTGGCAAAATACTAGCAAAATATCGCTGTAGCATACTTATAATGGAATAATATTGGCATAATATTCAAACGTGATATTAGCGAGAAAAAAATTGGAAAGCCCATATTGGTTCAATATTACTTGGACACTTGCAAAAATAATATTGGTAAAATATTCTCGAAGCAACATTGATTTGGAAACATTCAACAACGTTGGTACGATATCGCTTTAGCACACTTATATTGGAAGAGGAAATTTGGTACAATATTATGGGAATATTGGTACATTATTATGAAGATATTGGCACAATATTATGAAGATATTGGCACAATATTATGAAGATATTGGCACAATATTATAAAAATATTGGCAAAATATTTGAACGTAATATTGTAAAAAAAAATATCAACATTTCGTAGTATTGCTCCAATATCTATTGGACATTTGAAAATTAATATTGGTAAAATATTCTCGAAGCAACATTGATTTGGAAACATTCAGCAACGTTGGTACGATATCGCTTTAGCACTTATATTGGAAGAGGAAATTTGGTACAATATTATGGGAATATTGGTACATTATTATGAAGATATTGGCACAATATTATGAAGATATTGGCACAATATTATGAAGATATTGGCACAATATTATAAAAATATTGGCAAAATATTTGAACGTAATATTGTAAAAAAAAATATCAACATTTCGTAGTATTGCTCCAATATCTATTGGACATTTGAAAATTAATATTGGTAAAATATTCTCGAAGCAACATTGATTTGGAAACATTCAGCAACGTTGGTACGATATCGCTTTAGCACACTTATATTGGAAGAGGAAATTTGGTACAATATTATGGGAATATTGGTACATTATTATGAAGATATTGGCACAATATTATGAAGATATTGGCACAATATTATGAAGATATTGGCACAATATTATAAAAATATTGGCAAAATATTTGAACGTAATATTGTAAAAAAAAATATCAACATTTCGTAGTATTGCTCCAATATCTATTGGACATTTGAAAATTAATATTGGTAAAATATTCTCGAAGCAACATTGATTTGGAAACATTCAGCAACGTTGGTACGATATCGCTTTAGCACACTTATATTGGAAGAGGAAATTTGGTACAATATTATGGGAATATTGGTACATTATTATGAAGATATTGGCACAATATTATGAAGATATTGGCACAATATTATGAAGATATTGGCACAATATTATAAAAATATTGGCAAAATATTTGAACGTAATATTGTAAAAAAAAATATCAACATTTCGTAGTATTGCTCCAATATCTATTGGACATTTGAAAATTAATATTGGTAAAATATTCTCGAAGCAACATTGATTTGGAAACATTCAGCATCGTTGGTACGATATCGCTTTAGCACACTTATATTGGAAGAGGAAATTTGGTACAATATTATGGGAATATTGGTACATTGTTATGAAGATATTGGCACAATATTATGAAGATATTGGCACAATATTATGAAGATATTGGCACAATATTATTAAGATATTGGCACAATATTATGAAGATATTGGCACGATATGAAAATATTGGCAAAATATTTGAACGTAATATTGTCAAAAAAAAATATCAACATTTCGTAATATTGCTCCAATATCAATTGGACATTTGAAAATTAATATTGGTAAAATATTCTCGAAGCAACATTGATTTCGAAACATTCAGCAACGTTGGTACGATATCGCTTTAGCACACTTATATTGGAAGAGGAAATTTGGTACAATATTATGGGAATATTGGTACATTATTATGAAGATATTGGCACAATATTATGAAGATATTGGCACAATATTATGAAGATATTGGCACAATATTATAAAAATATTGGCAAAATATTTGAACGTAATATTGTAAAAAAAAATATCAACATTTCGTAGTATTGCTCCAATATCTATTGGACATTTGAAAATTAATATTGGTAAAATATTCTCGAAGCAACATTGATTTGGAAACATTCAGCAACGTTGGTACGATATCGCTTTAGCACACTTATATTGGAAGAGGAAATTTGGTACAATATTATGGGAATATTGGTACATTATTATGAAGATATTGGCACAATATTATGAAGATATTGGCACAATATTATGAAGATATTGGCACAATATTATAAAAATATTGGCAAAATATTTGAACGTAATATTGTAAAAAAAAATATCAACATTTCGTAGTATTGCTCCAATATCTATTGGACATTTGAAAATTAATATTGGTAAAATATTCTCGAAGCAACATTGATTTGGAAACATTCAGCAACGTTGGTACGATATCGCTTTAGCACACTTATATTGGAAGAGGAAATTTGGTACAATATTATGGGAATATTGGTACATTGTTATGAAGATATTGGCACAATATTATGAAGATATTGGCACAATATTATGAAGATATTGGCACAATATTATTAAGATATTGGCACAATATTATGAAGATATTGGCACGATATGAAAATATTGGCAAAATATTTGAACGTAATATTGTCAAAAAAAAATATCAACATTTCGTAATATTGCTCCAATATCAATTGGACATTTGAAAATTAATATTGGTAAAATATTCTCGAAGCAACATTGATTTCGAAACATTCAGCAACGTTGGTACGATATCGCTTTAGCACACTAATATTGGAAAAGGAAATTTGGTACAATATTATGGAAATATTGGTACAATATTATGAAGATATTGGCACAATATTATGAAGATATTGGCACAATATGAAAATATTGGCAAAATATTCGAACGTAATATTGTCAAGAAAAAAAATATAAACATTTCGCAATATTGGTATAATGTCATTTGGATTTGGTTGGTAAACAAGTTGTTAGAAGTATTTTAATATATGTTTTTAAGTTTCATCTGACGTTCTATATGTAGAGCTACCTAGCGGTTCCTTGCCCAGGTTTGATCATAATTTATTTTGGTATTGTTTCAATAATGGTAATAATTTTCTTTGCAATATTGTATCAATATTATTATTCCAATATTCGATATGTTTGTAACAATTTTAATCAATATAGGTTAGGTTAATGTGTTTTGTTGAATATTGGTTATTGGTATTGGCGCGTCGTTCGTGCAACTGCCGTCGCGTGCGGAAAAGTACTACTTTCCGCACTTGTTAGGTAAATAACTATTTCGATTCTCGTTGTTTTTTTGTTGTTGTCAATTTTCCGGAGCCTTTTTTCAGACGCTTCGGTTTTTTTGGAGTTTCAATTTGTGAAACTGCAGATATTGAAGCAGACTCTTCGCCGAATGTTTTGATTTTATCGAACGAACGATACAGCTGTTGTATTTTGCGAATCAATGGGTTAAACAGTTGACAGAAAATGAACAATGCTGACAAAACAGTGTTTGGCATGTATGATGCGTTTCCATGAATCCCCTCAAGTTTTTCCGTGCGCTAACCCAATAAGCCCCATCTTACATTATTACGAATAAAGATGAAAAAAGGTTGTTTCCAAAGAAGTATAACAAAAATATCTTTCCCCGGTGAACAATTTACGATAAATCCTATAACTTTTTTTTTTCACCAACAAATACTTATTTCTCAGAGAGCCGGCCCCGTCCCTGTTCGCAGGCTTACCAGCTGTTTCGCGAGCAGACATGCATGATGAACCCGAATCCAATCATCGCAATAACAAGCACAATAAAAATCGAGCGTATTTCCTCGTCCTCATCGTAGTTTCTTTCTGCTTTATTAGAAACGCTAGAAGTGAACGACCTCTGATGGCCGTCGATCGAGTACGCGAGAAGAAGAAGAATGAGAAGAAGAAAGACAACGAGAGACACACTCATAACGCGCATCGCGGAGGGCACTGACCATGTTTAAACTCGAACTTTTTTCTGTTTCGGGCCTAGGCCAGCTTTGCGTCCCGCTAGCCCCGAAGTTGTCATACTTTTGGATCGTCAAGCCGAGTCGTGTGCCGATTTTAATTATGCAATTGACGATAGTTCGCGAAGCGTACGCACAGACTCGTAGTCAGAGTCGGCGATGCATAAAGCGTACGATGCGATTTTGTTTTCGGATGGTAATTATCCTAGTCAAAGCGTGACAAAACAATAACTGTTTTTTTGCGATTATGCCGAGAGAAATTCCCGTTTTTTTCAATGGTTGTGTCGTTTATTTTGAACTTATTTAAGCAAGGTTAAATAGTTTCACTCAAATGTTCAGCAGAATTGAAAACATTTCTAATTAGAAAGTGTTGCTAGAGTAGTAATGAGTACCTGCATCAAAAAATGTATGTATTGCGTATTTTTTGTAATTTCGTTTCAATATACCTAGTAACTTTTTGTTTACATTTTGAATGTCAAACTGACGGGCAAATTTGCACAAGTGTGAATATGAGAGTTCATATCGATATTTAGGTACATTTTCGGTACCTGCAGATTTTCGAGAAATAAATAATGAAAAAGTAACGGGTAATTCAATGGTGACAACTTGTCATCTGAAAGTTAGATCCTAACAGTGTCTTTGAAACCAATCTGGCAACATAATAATTATAACTTACAACCATCATTCGAGAATCGTGTTATGCAATTTAGTCATATAACCGTATTCAGTATAATCCATTATATTAAATGAATGAAGATTCCAACGAAATTACAAAAATAATTGTATACAACAACACATTGGCATTACAAAATGGCGAGTTTTTTACACACGACGTGTTGGACCACTCCTACGCTCTGTTCCAATATCCTCGTCTGATGCAAAAAACACGCTCATTTTGCAACTTGTTATATAAATAGATGTTATCGATTTGTTTTGTGCGAGGGGGAAATAACTAGTCATTATTTGTACACCTAATGAAATCAGTGAAGTAATTATCTCTAATGAAAAATAATGAAAAAGTTTAAGGGGACATTGAAAGATAATTACCATTCAATTACGCGGATACGTTGTATGGACATTATTTAACTCTTATGTATAAAAATAAGATCCAGAAAGTTCGAAACTCATGCCCACGTATGATTTTTGGTGTAAGTAGGCGACAACGAGTATCAAATAAATTGAAGGAGATTGGATGGTTACATAAGGAGAACAGGAGAAATATTCTTTTTAATACCTCGTCATAAAATAATTCCCAAATACATACCCAATACACACTAATTCAGCCATTTTGAATCGATTAGCGTTCGCAGAATTTGTCTATCTCTAACCGTTCTCGAGTTGGTCAGCTCTGAATCTGTTTTTAGATGGTTTTTTGCCGCCAAAAATATTTCTGATGAGTTTTCGACATTATTGCTAAAAGATTCAGAATCAGCACGTCAAATTACTTTCGAGGACAAACATTTGAAATTAAAAATTTTTTTATCTTAAACACCTTTTTCCGCCTAAACCTTGTATTTGAGCATATAAAAATCCTACATTTTTGGAATGAGCATAAAATTTTACGTACACAGTGCGAATTTAAAGTCGATGTGACGACTTGGTATTTTTGATGATTTTTAGGGGTGAACCCCTTGCAACTCTTTCGAGTAATTTTTAATTTCTTTCAATTGACTCGAAATTCACAGTATATACTAATTCGACCATTCTGAATCGATTGGGTAGGTCTAAATCAGTTTTTGATGGTTTTTTTGCCGTCAAAAATATTTCTGATGAGTTTTCGACATTCTTGTTAAAAGATTCGGAATCAGCACCTCAAAATCCGTCCGAGGACAAAAATTTTAAATTCGAAAAATGAAAAATAAAAAATCTCAGAAAATTTAATGTTTTATCTTAAACACCTTTTTCCGGCAAAATCTTGTATCTGAACATAGAAAATCATACATTTTTAGAATGAGCATGAAATTTTACGTACATAGTGCGAATTTCAAGTCGATGTGACAATTTGGTACTTTTAATGATTTTTAGGGGTGAACCCCTTGCAACTTTTTCGAGTAATTTTTAATTTCTTTTGATTGACTCCAAAATAACAATACATACTAATTCGGCCATTTTGAATCGACTGGCGTTCGCAGATTTCGTCTATCTCTAACCGTTCTCGAGTTGGTCAGCACTAAATAAGTTTTCAAATGGTTTTTTGGCGCGAAAAATATTTCTGATGAGTTTTCGACATTTTCGTTCAAAGATTCGGAATCAGCACGTCGAAATACGTTCGGGGATACAAATTTGAAATTTGAAAAATAAAAATTTAAAAAGTTCACAAAAATATTTATCTTTACTTACTTGCCTTTCTTGTCCGTCGATTTTTTTCGTTCAAATTCTCAGTATATACTAATTCGGCAATTCTGAATCGATTGGAGTTCGCAGAATTCGAATGAATTAATGAAAATGTTATGATGTACACCTAATGAAAGAGTAGTTTCATCAAATAAGCATGTGTCCCATCTTGCTTCGTTTTCAAGATATAGGGTGTCAAAATTTTTACAAAAAATATATATATATTTTTATTGTAAGTGCATTCAAATAAGCCTTTTATTACCGCAAATAAGCATGCCAAGTTTCATCAAAATCAGCCAAAAAGTTTTTGAGTAATGAATAAAAATCTCTGAACCCTGAACTCTGACACCCTGTATCTCCAAAACGAAGCGAGTTGGAACACATGCTCATATGAAGGAAAAGTTTCATTTTTACGTAAAAAACCGATACTGATCGTTTGGATGGTATATATATATATATATTTATATATACATATATAAACGATTAATATGTTATTATGATGTTACTGGAATAAAACCATTATTGTTATGTTCAAATACTGTGTTGTGACCTTAGCAAAGCTTTTGATAACTATGATGAAAGTAGTTGTTTTCTGTTAGATATTACAAATAGATCACATTTTTCATTTTTCAATTTTCATGGAGAATGTTCCCCTTTTCAAGGTAGGAGGAATTCCGCAAGATCTGATCAAGTCCCATCTGACTCTCACCACAAGTCGAAAAGGAGTACCACAGGGACCAATACTCTTCATAATCCACACGAATGACTTGTTATAGACCGTCAGCTAGTGACAGATTTAGGTGCCCCATTTTCGCATACAAGCCTTGAATAGGGTTGAGAAGTATATCGATTTGGAGTAAAATGAAGATATTTTTACGAGTGGCTCCTGGGGATAACATACCGAGAATTCCATTTTTCAGAACAGTGCTCATTTGTTTTCCTCGTGTTTCTATTTACGGTACGAAACTACAGAGGGTGATTCGTTAAGTCGTTTTGAGAAAAAAAGTTTTTATGAACATATGTTCGGAGTTGATTCTTTTCTGAGATACAGAGCATTGATTTTTTTTTTAAACGCCTTTGTATCTCAGAAACGAAGCAACTTTTTTCCTTAAGGAGACCTAACAACTCACCCTCTGTAGTTTCGTACCGTAAATAGAAACACGAGGGAAACAAATAAGCACTGAAAAGGGGAACATTCTCCATGAAAATTGAAAAATGAAAAATGTGATTCATTTGTAATATCTAACAGAAAACAACTACTTCCCCGGCACAAGCCACGCTGGACATTGAACTACATCTGATAGATATTGTGAAAAGACTCTAACTGAAAAGGAAAGAAAAAATCTGAAAGTGAAAATTTGCATTTTCATTCAGATAGCTGACTTTTTAAATTCTTTCTAGTTTTCCTTGAAAAAATCATTAAATGAATTAGATAGGAGAATGTTATTAAAAAATATCACTCACAGAAATCGTTCATTTAATAACATTCTCCTATCTAATTCATTTAATGATTTTTTCAAGGAAAACTAGAAAGAATTTAAAAAGTCAGCTATCTGAATGAAAATGCAAATTTTCACTTTCAGATTTTTTCTTTCCTTTTCAGTTAGAGTCTTTTCACAATATCTATCAGATGTAGTTCAATGTCCAGCGTGGCTTGTGCCGGGGAAGTAGTTGTTTTCTGTTAGATATTACAAATGAATCACATTTTTCATTTTTCAATTTTCATGGAGAATGTTCCCCTTTTCAACATGAATACCTCCCAAGAGGTTATCTTGAACGATGGAAAATAGCGACTAAAGTTTGTCTTTCAGTCGCAGATGATTCCACAATAGATTTTATGAATTTCCTATTCATATTTTCGAACTAAAATCAAATAAGCACTGTTCTGAAAAATCGAATTCTCGGTATGTTATCCCCAGGAGCCACTCGTAAAAATATCTTTATTTTACTCCAAATCGATATACTTCTCAACCCTATTCGAGGCTTGTATGCGAAAATGGGGCACCTAAATCTGTCACTAGCTGACGGTCTATTAGCCAACATTGGCATATTCGCTGATGCAATACACGCATATTCAATGAGAGGTAAAACTGTCCAGGGGAATAAAAAAACAGTGATGCCAAAAATGGTTCTATAAGCAAATTTTCTTTCACACAACACTGAGATAACAAGAAAAAAACACGAAGAATCCAATAAAGTTTCTAGATTTGATGTAGCTACTTTTTAGACTAACATAGACTTTTCACAAAACTGCATTTTTTTTCAGCCCTGCAACATCAGAAGTGAAAATCGACTCTATCGATATTCGGCACCCTACCCTGTTACTAACCAACCCCTCGATCTGCCAGCCGCCTAATACAATTCAAAACGAGGTAGTTCTCTTCCTCCGCCGCAAACACAAAACAAGGAAAAAAAGAAGACGATCGGTCATCCATTTTAGGTTATAGGTGAACGCACTCGGCCAAGGTAATCAGCCTAACGCAGCATCGAGTACACGCATCTCACGCACCGCGAGAGAGAGGCAGAAGAACAACACAAAAGCAGCGTTGCCACATTGAGTATATATACGCCTTTTTCGACATAACCCAAATCTCAAATTGAAAAATCTCAATTATCTTCAATAGTTACAAGTGTTACGAAACTTTCTCTAAAATTAATCGATGTAAACCATAAAATAACAATCATTATAATGAATATCGATGAAGGATACAGAACCTTGATGTCAAAATTGTTATCGTCATTTCCAACAACCGGCTGCACCCTTGCGAGCAACACTCAGTTTTCGAGAGGCTAGTGCGAGCTAGGGAAGAAGCTCTTACGTTTTAACGTGTGATGCCACGTACGGAACTAGCAGATTTACTTTCAACATTAAAGAGTTTTGACACCTATATCTAGAAATAGGTCCAGGTATCCGAGTATTTAGGAGCGTCGGCTTTCAATCATTCTAGCTGCAGGTCACGTGGGTTCAAAGCCTAGCGAATGCTGATTCTTTTTCTGATGGCCCGAGAAAGACCTTGGAATCCCACGTTAAACGGTAAGGCCTAGTTTAATTCTTGCCTCACACAAGTTTCCACTTATGAGGCCGCCGTTCGTAGGGGACAATAACTGGTTAACGGAAATCGATTTTAAACAATTTTATCAGTTTAAATATCGACAAACGTATCGGAGTGGAACACTATAATAACCGTGGAAGGGCAAGGTATATGCCGTTCTTAGTGCTCTAGGAGCTTTTAGGTAAGTATGAGGGCGCGATATAATCTGAGAGGAATGAATCGGTGCATGTTTTGTGACGAAAATGAGACGTTTGTATCGAATGCCCGCCGTTTTTTTGACGTTTGCACGCGACATCTCACAACATTACTCGACAATTCGACACATTCGCCAAAACGTTTTGAAACGACGGGTGGGTCCACGCCAAAAACGTCCTACAACAGTTAAAAACCTCACGCGGACTAAAAATTTTACAGATACTCGTTAAAATCGTCAGGAAATCTTTAAAAATGTCTGGCAATCGTTAAAAATGTTAGGTAATCGTTGAAAACGTCAAGAAATCGGTGAAAACGTCTGGCAATCGTTGGAAACATCAGACAATCGTTGGAAACGTCAGGCAATTGTTAAAGACGTCAGACAATCGTTATAACGTCAGGCAATCGTTGAAAACGTTGCTCAAACGAAGAAACTTCAAGCAAACGTCAGAAGCATCATTCATCAGTCAAAAAACGCTGAAAAATGTTATTTGACGCGTAACCTTGTAGGTGAACAAAAATAACCAGAATGGATACCACCAATCATCACAAAAATATAGAACTGCCCACATATTCAGGGTGACCCTAAACATAAATAATTTGGGAATTAATAATTTTGAATCTGATGTCACGTGACAAAAAACATACAAACAAAAAGCTCATTGGGTAAGGTAATTTCAAAAAAGCTGCACTTGCTTCAATATACAACCCCAAAATTACAATTCTCTACTACCCTCGAATTAAGAGATATTCCCTGTCCAAAACCTCGTGGGCCACCCTGTATTATGCCTACGTTTTCAGTAGGGTATCTTAGGCATCAGTTGTAAGGTGTCCTCAATACGATGTATACAAAACAGAGAAGAGGTACTTAATTCAGAACAATTTTTTGCGATTTCTAGATAACAAATTAACTGACACACATATATATAATCATATGGTAAACACAGATAATCCCATGCACCAGTGACACTTCAATTTATTGAATCTGCAGAGAAAACATAGATGTTCTATTTCTATATTAATTAGCAAATGTTGTGGGTAACAGTAAAAAAAATGATTCCAGTTTATACAAGGTGTGCCGTATCGTTATGTTCAAATTTGGTAGTAGACTTCAATTCAAGAAAAACGCAACACTTGTATATCCATGTTTGTTTTGTTTCAAAGTTACAGGTCTATGAATGTGATTGTCAGATTATGAAACAAATGTTCTAAAGCCAATAACAGGTTGACATTTCGAAAATTTTATCAATTTACCATTTTTTCAAATAAAATCATTTTTTCATCGTTCGACGAAATGATTCCATAACACTAGAGAATGGCAGGCGCCCAACTCTAGCTGTTATTTACCATAAACTGTGATTTCAGTTCTATGATATTTAAAGAGCATTATTAAAGTACTTAGGTAGTTCTTGTGGAAAACTTCAAGTAGCTAACAGGTATAATCCAACAGTCGCAAAGGGCAGTAGTTATTTTCTGTTCGATACTTACTTGAAAATACCATTTATATAGCTCTTGTACATATTATCAAAAAATTACTGTCGGATGTTTTCGGAACAAAACGCGGCAACGCCGAAAATATAGCCCCCCTGCCCCTCTCGCCGGAGGGCCCACAAGCTCCATCCCCCGGGGCGGACCGAGCTATTAAATTTCCGAAACGCAACAGGATGTTTTGGTGAAATAAAAAAGTGGAAAGTCGACTTTTATGCGTTTTATACGACCGCGTAGATCGAACGCCATAAAAGCAGATACACAATAGACAAGACGTTCAAGAATGTTTCAAACTTTTAATTGGTAGCGTTTCCTAACAGGACTCGAATTCGAATGAGGAAATAAATACGACCCGCAAGCTACCGTAAACTATAATAGTGTAGTTACTTATACAGTGTGTCCCAGATAAAACTTGTCACCGCCTTTTCCCACACATACAAATGTTTTTTTTTCCAAATTTCAGTATGTTTTTCATTTATTTTTCATTCATTTTCGTGGGGAGAGAGCATACTGTATAATTTTTTTAGTGGAAGAGTTCCACCTCGAAATGAAAATCAAGTCTGAGCGATTTTTTCTACGATTTCTTGGTCAAGTGTGTACCTGATTGAAAGTCAGAATCAGCGTTTTTCCGTCCATTCTCCTTAATCGAACTGATCTCCCAATAGCAGATTGCAAACTAACACATCACATGTACTAAAAATGGAGGGAATAATATTGGTGAGATTGGTGTCGATCGAACTTTCCGTATACGCAATATTTTTTTGAGCACAAATCACATTCGATCCAAGCTATTAAGGCATTTTGAACGATCGATTAAAAAAGTAATGTATCAGTAACTGTGAGAAATGAATTGAAACTGTCAAAGTTAATACTTTTTTCTAATGAACGTAAACAAACTTGATTCGACCTTATATTATTTATGATCATAAAAATATTTTTTCCAACGTGTCTAACTGTTTACACACGTAAATCTGTCGATATCGGGGGTTGGAAAAACCGTTAGAGAACACCCCCTACACGCAGCCAGATCGGTCCGTCACATGTTAAATAAATTCGGCACCCCCGTTGTCGAGAGTAATAGGGTGCGATTGTTTTGCATCTGTCTACTATCCCAGCAGCTCGTCGATGGAACAGCTGTGCGTGTGTCTGTGTGTACGCGTAGGTCATGCAGGTCATTCAACGATTGGCAATTTTCGTAAAGCTACAGACAGACGGAGAGAATGTTGTTTTTCTATCCGGATTCGCAGAGCACGTTGGGTTTTCGGGACGAAAATATATTGAGGGTGTTTCGGGACATAAAGGGTGGCGTTCTATTTGGGTAAGGGTTACGCGTGCTTTGATGTACAGAAACGATAATAGTAATTGATTTGGGTTACGTACGACACCAGCAACTGAGGTAAAATTCAACGGATGTATGAAGTAAAAAAACTTCAGAATGATCAAAAGGGATTATTTCATAATTTGCCGCTTTCTGTCGATAATTGATTCCAGAAAAAAATAGGTTGCTCCTTTTTTTTAACGCATACCTAAAGAAAGGAAGGAAGAACTATTTTTTACGCAAATAATGAAGGACGAATAAATTATGTATAAGTCTTTCAAAAATCAAAGTTGGGAAAAAATACGGAAGTTTTGTTACTAACCTCATAGTGGATAGAAAAAAGGCATATATTCATTATTTTTTACGAGAGGTATAATTTCTTTTCACAACTATTAAACGACAAAAAAGAGTCAAATTCTGAATACCAGGGTAGGCACGATCAAATCATTTTATTTTTTTAATAAAAATCACTGATTTAATCAACCGTGTTTAATTTTATTTTCTTTCACAAAAATCAACTTAAAATCAATTATATTTTAAAGACTAGGGTTTTTTACATCTGAGAAATCAATATCATCATTATAAAAAACAAAATAACGCCCTTCATAAAATAGCAACAATGTTGGAAAAGTGGCGTTTTTTGATAAAAATGGGTTATTTTTTTCATGATTTTATTTTATCTATTTTTGTTGCCTACATACAGTGTGACCCATTTAAGATGGAAGCACCCTTATAAAACTTACATTTTTCAACTTATTGGAATGATTTTTTTTCGTTAGGTAGACATTCAAAAAGTCTACCAGGACACCAAATTTCATGAATAAATCTCAATTTCTAGGGCCAACTAATTTTATTTTTCACGGTAAAAAATCTAGAAAAATTACTAACGATTTTTTCAGAAAAAATCTGACTGCACCACTGGATTCGCGACATTTTCAAATGGTTCATATGTAAGTTACGTTGAAATGCGTCAATGAATAAAAAAAGTTAAAAGGAAATGAAATTTGAAAAATATGCCGTTTAATTAACCCACCAATTCAATTTCAGAACTTTAATCAAAACTTTGACTACACCACTGTATTGAGGGGGTCTCGAAACATCACTGACTATAATTTCATTGATAAATAAAAATTATGAGATAAAATGACATTTTCCTGAGAATCCGTTAATATATTTTTCAAATTTTATTATCTTATAAGTTTTTTATTTATTTACAGATTTCGATGAAATTTTGACTAGTGATATATCGAAACCTACTTAATATAGTTTTTTCCGAATTTTGATAAAAGTTCTGAAATTGAATTGGTGGGTTGATTAAACGGCATATTTTTCAAATTTCATTTCCTTATAACTTTTTTATTGATTGAGGCATTTCAACGTAATTTACATATGGACCGTTTGAAAATGATGCGAATCCAATGCTGTAGTCAGATTTTTTCTAAAAAAATCGCTAGTAATTTTTTTAGATTTTTGACCTTGAAAAAAAAGATTAGTTGGTCCTGGAAATGGAGATTTAATCATGAAATTTGGTGCCCTAGTAGACTTTTTGAATGTCTACCTAACGAAAAAAAAATCATTCCAATCGGTTGAAAAATGTAAGTTTTATAAGGGTGCTTCCATCTTAAATGGGTCACACTGTATATTAAATAACTGCGGTTAATCTTTTACATTTTTTACGTTTCTAAGTTAATAAAAATAAAAAAATAAAAAACCCGAAATTGATTTTTTGCGACAAAAAAGCGGCAAATTATGAATATTTGAGAAGTGAGAAAAGATGGAAATTACGAAAAAAATAGCAACACATTTTTTTCTCTCCTCAACTACTTAACTGACAAAAAAACAGCAAATTCTTCATATGAAAGAAGTGGAAAGATATTTAAATTGTAGAAATTGTTTCGCTAACTCCATATATTATGGATTAAGTGAAATGTTGTATATTAGAAAAAATTGTGGCAATTTTTTTTTTTTTCGCAACTACTTAATTAGAGACAAAAAAGCTTACAAACCCCATATAAAGTTAGCGAAACATCGTAAATTCGAAAAAAAAGCGGCAAATTTTTTCTCCCCGTAACTAATCAATAACAAAAAGGCGTCAAATTTTCGATATTTTGGAACTGAGAAGATAAAGAAATTGCGGAAACTATTTCACTTACTTTACATGAAGTTAGCGAAATATTGTACATAAAAAAAACCGCGACACATTTTTTCTCGGAAACTAATTTTTGTCCTAATTAGTAAAGCTGCAAATTCTGGATAAACTTCAGATCTGAGGAAAGAGAATTAGGTATGGAAATCAAATCACATATGAAGTTATCGACCAATCGTGTATATAATTGATTTGAAAATACATGACACATTTTCCCGGCAACTACTAAAATGCCCACAAATAACGGCAAATTATGGAAAAATTCGTAATTTATCGAATTTGTCTCTCTATATAGCTTCATATAGGTACAACAAAGCATCGATGGACTTCATCTGCCTGAATTCTTATAGGGATTCATAAAAAAAATGAAGCTTTGCAGTTGATCTCGAATAACACAGAAATTTCACTTTTCTCCTCGCTTTTATTGATTTCACAGAAATATCATTTCTTGCAAACCAAGAACACAGTATATACCTTAGTTCATTTCAAAGAGTTTAAAAATTCCCAAGAGAAAACATGATGAGATGCCTAAAAAAATGAAGGAAAACGACAAAATAACGAGAATTGTTCCCTGAACTACGCAAGCTGTATACGGTACTCTCCATTTTGAAGATTATACCGTATTGCCGTACCTCGGCAACAACCCTAGTCGGACGAATTCAACGACTTTTGTCCCGGACACTTCATCTTCTCACATCCCAATAGCCACATACATCCATGAATGAGGGTACCCAAAGGCAGTTGAGGGTCAAGCTATCATTATTATTTTTCTTGGTAATCGTTCATCATATTCGGTTTACATATCCACCACATTAGCCGTGGTGACGCGTGGGTAATGTGTTCGCTTCCTAATCCAAGATACGCGGGTTCGATTCCCAACGCCGTCACCGGTCTCGTGCATGGCATCGCACGTTAAAAGGTGAGGGCTGCGTCTTCCCTAGCTCGCACAAGCCTCTCGAGGACTTTCGAGGGTTGCTCGTAAGGGTGCAGCCGGTTGGCGGAAATTACAATTTTAAAAATTTTCAACCACACTGCACTTTTTGCGAAATGAAACACCTTGTATAAATCTACCAAACTCACCTATGGACCGACCGAATTCATACCTCAACGGTCGTTTGAAATCAGGTAAACAAACCAAATCAGAGATATAGGTAGTTATCCCAAAAAACAATAATCCACTTCAAACAACAATGAACAAGATAGAAATCACAAATATTTACCAAGCGGCCATGTTTGAAAAAGTGTGACGCAAATTTGTGCCGACCGTTTGTAATGCCAACGACATTGCGCAATTTTCAAACTACTAAGTTTCAGCTTTTTACAACATTAACGTATATGGTAGTTGAATTTTTTTCAGGGCGGAGCCGGAGGCAAAAACATGTTCTAGTGTAGCAGACTCGATAAAACAGGGAATTTGAAATTTATAATAAAAATACTCCCCCATAAACACTCGTAGAGAGGTACCTAAAGGCATAGGCTGAACTGTGGAAGATGAAAAATGGAATGATGAATATGAATTTTTCCCTCGATTTTTGTAAATAATATGAAATAATATACGCATACCTTTTCATGCTGTTTTTTTTTTGTGTGAACTGCAGATGTAAAACGTTTGTGAACTCTATGCTTATTCCAGTTTCAATCAATAGAATAAAAAACAAGAGGTTATAAAATTATTACACACCAACTCGCAATTTTTTTGGGCGATGTACGGCAGAAATTTGAATCAGAAAATGTTTAGAAATTTTCTTTTCATCCTCCTCGTCCCTTCAAACCCCTTTTCGCCCCCTAAACGAGTGACTATCTCCTTTATAGGCAGGGTTGATTTAATAAAAATCAGATTTTGACCAGGATAGGAAAAAAAATTTAAATAAAGCATTTCCAAAAAGTCTTAAACAATAAAATAACATCACACGTTAGGTCATAACAATACTACGTAAATAATTTTGTGGCGATTTTAAAGAATGGGGATTGTTAAATTATTGATGATTCGGTGATCCTTAACACAGCAGAAAAAATATCAGTTTTGAGTTCAGGAACAAAAAAGCAGTTTTTGTGTGCACACCTTCATGAGTACCTAAACACTTAAATATACAGATCAGAAATTTCAATTTTGCATTTGGGAATAATCTATCACTAATTACTGTGTCGATTTTTTTTGTAGTCCAATAATTCAAATAACATTTTCATGTAACTCTTTTGAAAAATAATGATTTTTTGGCTGTTTCCATATTTTTCACTTTTGTTCGATAAAGGAAAAAATAATAAAAGTTCTGAATATGAAGAATGAAACTTTTCAGGAAGAATAATACTAAGTAATAATATTGCGAATACTTTTTTGAATAACACTGTTGATCATTATTTTCAATCCTCTTTACTTATACGAAATTTTATTATCGATGCAGAAGATTTGAGTTTGAAGAGAAGCTAAGATTTTCAAGAAGAATAATTTTCTGAGAAATTTCAAATAAAGTATTCACTGACGAAAACTCAACAAAACATTTCAACTTATTTCAATTTTTGATAGTGACCAAGTTGAAGAAATCCAAAATGCTCTGTAAACTATCGACAATCCCAAAATAACAAATATTTCATTACCTTTTTTAAAAAAAAATTCATAGCAAATTAAAATTGCAAGCGACAAAATACAAAACGTCTATAAGATTTTAACGTTTACTCACATAAAACTTCAATGTTGACTTTCACAAACTTGTGGCTATCAAAACCGATTTTTTTCAAGTACCTAACAAGAGCAAACTTTGGGTTACCCAATTGAATACGGAAATTTCAGATAAAAGCCTAGTACTCATTCACTAATAAATATTTGTTTCCCAATTCGAATCAAATTTACATCTTCAGTTGAATGAAGTCGCTTATGAAATTCAAAAACCAAAATATCATTTGTACGCCTACAAAACAGAGAGACACGCCCAACGTAACACGAAAATAAGACATTTGTTCATTGAAAAAAACAAGTGAGAAATGTCACTGGCTATATTCCAAAAATTTGGGATAAATTTATAGTAAACAAGCCGTCGGCTGGATTAGTTGGCATATTAAAAAACTGATCGCGTTTTACAGAAAATTGAGATTTGCAATCTCAAAATTTGTTGACGAAATAACGAACTTTGAAAATGAAATTTAGGTACCTAGACAGGTGAAATGCAAAAAGTACTTACATGCAATGAGTAAAAATTATTTACCCCAGAGAGGTAAGAAAGAGATGGATTATTCAACAAAAATTCATTAATAATATTTAAATCTAAAATTAGGAACCTAGGTAGCTAGAAAATAACCATTCACATAATGGAATTTATTGCCACTGTCATTAAGTCGGCATAACAATAAAAATTCATCAAATGATAGATTCTTAGGTAGGTACCTACACTCCTTGAGTTATAAGTAGATGATTTTTGATGATGACTTTTGATAGTTGCATACACAGTATTTAAAAAAGGTAAATAGGATTCAAGCTCCTCCATCCTATAGGTATGGTAATTATTCATTTCAACAATTTAAGATTTATCCCAACTTCAAGAACAAAAAATAGGACCAAACGGAACTGTGAAAAGTACAATGGAAACTTTCTGATTACTCTCTTTATCAATTCAATTTTTTCCACAATCATTTACCATGAAATGCATTTGGTAATATATCTATAACTTGAGTTCGTAAATTGTAGATAGTGAGAAGGCCCAGAAATAGAACAGAAATCAGCTAGTACCTAGTTAGACTTCAAATCAAGTTTAAGTTTGCCAATTTCTTAAATCTACCCCGCACTTTAAAATCACATAAAAACTGAAAATGTGATGAGTCATGGCTGATTGAATGCAACTTTACCTGAGAACTAAACCTAAGACCAAGAACTAAGAACTTGTGAAACAATGCAAAAGTTCTTAGTACTAATTCCATAAAAGTTTGTGTAGTTTCCCTATTGAAAAACTCTTGGGTTTAGTTCTTAGGTAAGGTGTATAACCAGGCATCACTATCTGTAATTTACGAACAACAGTACCTATATCTAGGTACCTATCATTAGATTGAAAGTGGAGGCTTGTTAATGATTGGGCAATGATATAAACAATTCTCAAAAGCCCATAAATCAACAAGTTTTAAAACCTAAAAAGTATTGCAACTTCCCTAGTGAGCTAGCTGACTAAACACCAAAGCCATAATAAATATTAAAGATGGGGCAAAAGGCAAAATAATTTTATGACTGCCCTCACTAATTTGGGATTGTAAATCTCATATTTATTACTGAAATATTGGAAATATCACAGTGATATGGCAATCATCAATTGCATTATTTGTTAACATACTTTTTAGATTTCAACTCTAGAAAATGATTTATATATTAACAAATTGTTATTCATTTCTTAATAACGCATTTTTAACTCTTTCGTCCAAATTTTCTTCCACACAACAACAAAACCAAGTACTCACCAGTGATAAGACGTTGTGGCTGCGTTTTTTGGTTCCTTGGAGGCGATTTCATTTTCATATCTTCCTCCAACCCAGCTTTGACAGGAATCGGTCTGATAATCTCCCGAGGGAACCCATACAAATCTTCAACTTCAAACTCGTCCAAACTAGGACTTTGACGCCTTTTGATCGGCCGAATAGCCTTCTGGGGAGTGACAGGCCTCCAATTGTAAACCCCATTGGGGTTGAGGGTTCTCTCCCTCTTAAAATCAAAGTTCCATCTTTCGGACTCGGTCACTGTGATTTTCTGTAGCTCCTCGTCGATGAATTTCTGAGTGGCAGCGTGATCTGCAGGCTCGAACAGAACCCTCTTGACTTTTCGCACTTCCGGCATGCAAAACAGCATTTTTACGGGAGTTCTGGACTGAAAAAGGCCGATTGGCTTATACACGCTTGTGCTCATCTCGTTTTGTTTACGTCTGAAGGTAGGCAACTAAGAATACACCGAAATAGCCACGCGCCAAAAAGGAATTTTCACTAAACAGTACGAAAATCACTTCAAACAGTACGTAAATCTTCGTAGAAAAGTATCCAGCACAGTTCACTGTAGAATTCGGAGAAAACACCACAGTTTTAGAGTTGAACTCACTAAATTTATCGCGAACTCCGCAATTCCGACCAAACACACGACTGACGTAAGTAACAAACAAAACGCAAGTGACGAAGCGACGCGCAGCGAAGTTTGTTAGGACGCGCTGGTCTGGGAGGCGAGGGGACTGCGGATTTGTGGATTGGTCCATGCGGCCGCGCGAAGGGGAGGCCGCCAAGAATTTTAAATCGTACGGACGGTTCCTAAAAGTTTGAACTTGAAACTTTGAAATAATGCGAACCGCGAATGATTGTTATCGGGTATCAAATTAGCCTTCGAGATTGGGGGTATCGTTCGTAAGGATTGTTGTTTTTGATAAGATGATAGAGAAAATTTAGAAATGTGTAAAGTAATTTGAGAGCTAGACTTGGTGGAATTGGTGTTTTGCACGCTTGGGAGCTACGCGGTGTGTTTGAAATCAGCATTCGTACCTATTTGGACGTGTTATACCATTTATTTTTGTTCCCCGTTAAAGCCTAATCAAAATAAATAAACTGTTGACTGCAATATCTGCAATAGGTATTTGAGGTTCAGGGAAGTTTCTTTTAATGATATACTTACCGCACTTTATGTTTACATTTTACTTTCATTATTGTTTTTTAATTGCCAAACGTGATCCTTTGTGACTTTGTTATCGCTGAGAGATAGCTACGTACTTTTATCGATACAAATAATAATACCCCTCATAAATAATCACTTATACCTAACATGAGTGTGTCCAGAGGCAAAGCCAATGCGCTGGTGAAAGATAAAAGACCTTTCCAGACAGATTACGAAGTATGAACAGAGATAAAATGTTCAAACTGACCCTATGAAGAAATAGAAACAAGTAGGGTAGGTTTACTTATTTCATGCAGAACTTGTGGGAAACTTTGAAAGATGCGCAACTTGTGGGCAACTGTGAAAGATGCGCAACTTGTGTGCAACTTTGAAAGATGCGCAACTTGTGGGCAACTTTGAAAGATGCGCAACTTGTGGGCGACTTTGAAAGATGCCTAACTTGTGGGTAATTTTGAAAGATGCGCAACTTGTGGGCAATTTTGAAAGATGCGCAATTTGTGGGCAACTTTGAAAGATGCGCAACTTGTGGGCGACTTTGAAAGATGCGCAACTTGTGGGCGACTTTGAAAGATGCGCATCTTGTGGGCAACTTTGAAAGATGCGCAACTTGTGGGCAACTTTGAAAGATGCGCAACTTGTGGGCAACTTTGAAAGATGCGCAACTTGTGGACAACTTTGAAAGATGCGCAACTTGTGGGCAACTTTGAAAGATGCGCAACTTGTGGGCAACTTTGAAAGATGCGCAACTTTGAAAGATGCGCAACTTGTGGGCAACTTTGAAAGATGCCTAACTTGTGGGTAATTTTGAAAGATGCGCAACTTGTGGGCAATTTTGAAAGATGCGCAATTTGTGGGCAACTTTGAAAGATGCGCAACTTGTGGGCGACTTTGAAAGATGCGCATCTTGTGGGCAACTTTGAAAGATGCGCAACTTCTGGGCAACTTTGAAAGATGCGCAAGCATTAGGGCGAAAGAGACAGCACAGGAGGAAAATTCTGCTCTGTGACAACTGACAGTGTGACTAATTCGATTTTTTTGATTCTGAATAGGTATTTGAATGTTATCGTAATTTCCATCAATTTTCGTAAAACATTATGCGCGCCTATGCTGAATATTCAATTATTGTTTTTGTGAGGAGCTCAAGAATGCGTAAGTAGGTACTTTCTCGGGGCAACTTCAGACACCAAAAAAAAACACTAATCTAGTATTTGAGTCCGTTGCTAAGCAACGAACTTTCCCGTATCGAAAACGATCCGGAATTTTTTTTGCCGGTGTCTCAACAATAATGACATCAATCAAAAATTGTTAGTTATGCATTTATAAAAAATTCTTAATTTATGATACCTAAGGTTGATTGCAATTTCAGAAAAAATAGTATGTGTACCTCGTAGTCAAAGCACATTCCCAGACTTTAATACTTGTTGGCCTCGGCTTAACGCCTCGGCCAACAATTTACATTGTCATCCGAGAATGTAATGCTTTTACTACTAGATATACAATATACTAGTTTTGTTCCGATCCCAAAAGTTAACATTAGAAATGATGTGTCAAAAATTAAAGACCGATAGGTACGTAGTTTAATCAACAAGTGCCTTTCAGATCAAACTTTTTTCGCCGCCTCCGAAAAATATGAACGAGATGTTATTCGATTCCGAATAGCGTTTCAAAAGTTATAAACAATTAAGTGAAAAAAGAAAAATATCTTAAAAACATGATTATCTCAAAAACTATTTGACATTTTTCAAATTTGAAAGAAGATTCAAAAATAGGAGAAAAGTTTCCAATATAAAGTCCCACCTCACGGACCTGTAGGACCAATATTTATAATTTTCCCAGAGGATTGAAAATGCGACCTAAAACGGGAACTCCGGCTTGCGCAAGAAACGCACACTTTGGACCTTTAATGAATAAATATTCTTTAAACTTATTAAATATCAAAATTAGGAATTGAAACAATTCAGGTACCTACACGATGAATGAATGAACAATTATCCGAGGTCAACAATTTTTTTTCCTTTTTTTGGAGCTATTTTTGAAAGGTCTCAGAATAGGTTCCCGTTGGAAAATAATTGTTATTTTTCAATTTGTTATCAACAATTTACATTGTTTAAAAATTAAAAAGCTTGCTTAATATTTGAAAATATTTTTTTTAAATTACTTACTATCCCCCTTGCTTCCCCTAAGGTCCTAAAGAAAACGCGTAGATATTTTCAAAAACTCCAACGAATTTGGAAATTGAAAGTAACGGCAAGAAAAAAATATTTGTCTGGTGGCTATAGAAACCGAGAGAAAACTCTTGAAAATGAAATCGAAAAAATCCGTGTGAAAATAGTGAAAAACATAAACCCATCAAAAAATTGGATTCATAAAATAATATTCACCTACTTACCCCTCTTCCTCTAGAAAAAAATTGCGAAAACTAGTAAAAATAAAATCGGAAAAAATCCGTATAAATAGTGAAAAACATGGGACTATCGTATTTCATAAAAAAATCCTCGTCCCTCTGACAGCCAGATAGATAGAGTGCGTAGGAATCCTAAAAAATGTCAGACTGTTTCGGACGCGAAAAATTACGAATAAACAAAATGCCCGATAATATTTTTTTGTTATTCTGTCTTTCTGAATTTTGGTTAATTTTGGCGCCCCTCCCATGTCGGCGCTCGAACCGCCCTATAGGGCCGACACTAATTTATAATACTAAATAGTTCAAACGAAAGAACGAAAGAAACATATTTTTGAAAACAAGCATTTTTTTATGAACTTGTACCAAAACGTAAAACATTAGATTGAGTGTATGAAAAAAAATACATTTGAAAATTAAAATATTTTCTTAAAAGCGTGAGGCGTGAAATATCATATGACACTTGACATGAAGCCTCAAGCTTTTAAGGGAATATTTAAAGTTTTTTGTTTCATACATTAAATATTATATTTTACTTTCTAGTACAATAATTCATAAAAAATAACTTGTTTTTGAAAAAAATTTACATTCATTTTTTGATCTTAAAATATAACTGTCCTACCCTCCATTATGACATTACTTCCTTGAAGTATTCACCTTGCATATCGATGGATATGCTTGACAAACACCCTGTCATTCTCTATACTCAACACCACTTCTGGATTCCTTTTAGTAAATGCGTGCCTTATAGTCTGCTGGAATGCTCGAAAAGAGGGTTCATATAAGTTTAGACATCCGCCAAGACAGGATATTCTCACCCCCGAGAAGCCAGTTTCCCTTTTCGACTCAGGTCGCAGGAAATATCCATCAAGCAGGCCGTGTGCATATGCAAAACAACTGTGACACGGTGCGAAATTGCGTCGCGGTGAAATTAGGGGTGATTTAGTGGGTCGGATGTTGAAAGAATTCCGTACTAATCTTAGGAAAGTGGTTTCAGAGGAATTGCTGAAATTTTATAGTGCTATCGTTTAAGTATTCCTCATTAAGAATAACTGATAATAATAATTGTAATGAATCTATTTATATTCGGGGATTCGGACAGTGGCAAAAAGTTTACTCTTTTTTGCTAACCGAGTTTTCGCAAATGTTTATTTGCTTCATCGAGGGTGTGCAGTTTGATGTTTTTTTCCGATGTTTACAGATCATATATACCTAATTAAGATTGTTTTTCTCTTTTATTTACAATTTCAATTATATGATATGATCTTTAAACATCGAAGAAAACCTCAAATAGCACACACTCGATAAAGCAAATAAACATTTGCGAAAGCTCGGGTAGCAAAAAAGAGTAAACTTCTTTTAACTGACCGAATCCTCGATAATAAATAGATTCTTTGAGAATGGCCGGTCGATATACTTTCCTCTTGATATTATAATAATAATATTTATTTTTCATTAGACACAGATAACATGAATTGGAGCATTAAAACAAATCACGTACATATTAAGGGAATGTTTTAGCGGCAATTCAGACATGAAAATGAAAAACTGAAAAACAAATTCTGCAGAAAATGTTCAAAATTTTGCTATCCTAATATTCTTCTGACATAATCTGTTTACAAGAAACTTGCTTTCGTGAAAATAAAATACACCATTTAATAGTTATTTATGATACAAGTGTTAAAAATGGCATTTTATTTAGTGGGTGAATAAAATCACTTTTAATCAATGTATCATACACAGTTTTTTTGTACAACAGTTACTGCTAGTACGAAAAAAAAAGTTTATAAGATCCAGAGGATTTGAACGCACGATCTCTGGAATACAAGACATGCTCCAGCTACATGAGCTAATGCACTTTATTCAATAGCACCATCATTTGTTAGTGATGAAGAACCTTCTAAAGTTGGACTGAATACTTGGTCAATAACTTCAGAGGGAATCAATAATACCAATTGCACACACTGCCAAATACGCATGTGAACGTTTATACAGTGCTCGTCTAAAGTCCGTCCCCCCCCCAACTAATTTTCAAACCACCTCATATATCGCAACGAAATTTGGAAGTCTTAAATAGGAGATGAAAACCTACATTTTCATGAAGAAGTCACAGCTAAAAGTTTCGAAATGCAGCTGAGCGCCATCTTCAATATTTTGTATGATCGGTTAGGGATGATCATAATGATCAACAAATACTTTAAGTTTGATGCTGTTATCTCCAAAGACTACGGAGATATCGCCTATTATTTTCTCCATAAGCCGAATGAGTGGGAGAGAGAATTTATTGAACCGCCAGAAAATGTTTCTCTCTCCCACTCATTGGGCGTATGGATATAATAGTAGGCGATATCTCAGTAGTCTTTGGAGATAGTATCATCAAACTTGGTATTATATACCGGCTGTTCTATTTAAAAAAAATATTGAAGAAACCATTTCAAATTTTTTACCTTTGATTTTTTCATGAAGAAGTAGGTTTTAATCTCCTTTGTAGAACTCAGTAGAGCACATCTCAGAGTTATAGTAGGTTTGCTCACTGGCCACTGCAAACTCAAACACCACATGCATAAAATCGGACTTGCACAGGATGCAGAGTGCCGTCTATGCATGGAGGATGATGAAACGGCTAAACACATCCTGTGCACATGCCCTGCAGCAGCCAGAACCAGATTTTCAATATTTGGCAATACAAAAGTAAGGCCAGAAGATCTGGTAAACTGTTCTCCCAACATGTTACTCAATTTCGTTAAGAGATTGGATATGCTGGGAGAAATATAACCATAGGGTGAGCCACAATAGGCCATTGGCCGCAGTGGAGAGCCTGATGTATGGGCTCACTCACATTTAAACCTAACCTAACCTAATCTCCTTTGTAAGCCTTTGTAAGCCAAATTTCGTTGCGATATACCAGTTGGTTCAAAAATTAGTAGGGGGAACACGGACATTAGACGGCACTGTATTTTAATTCCTTCTAAGTAGGTGTTCTAAATATTATAATATCTGATCAAATTGTTTCTATCGGAGATATTTATATTATTGATTATCCATCATCTCATGTCAGGTCACAGCATATGCCAAGGGCATTCTGCTGATTCCAAAAACTTTGTAACAGTTTCAAAAAATGGAATTATTGCAGTATTTCTGGATTTGTTTGTGCGAAAACTGTGTAGTTTATCTGAGAAAATTCGATGTTTATTTATGGACTACAGTAGCCTATCTGAATATGAGTATTCAAATATAAAAAGCCAGGACTTTTCGTACTCGGCCTGTAGTTTTCCATTTTTTCAGGATCCTGTTCTTCAAAAATTGGAACAACTTTGCCGACTTCCAACATTTTCGGAAATAACCCAGTTAAAAAAGACAAGTTGACAAGAAAGTTGGGTGAAATTATAATGAAGGAGAGAGATTTCTTGATGAGAAATAATGGAACTTCACCAGGGACTCCAGGTGATTAATTGTTTTTCATTTTGTACCTAACTATTGTGAAAATAAAATGACAATTCATTCGCTTCGAGTATACAATAAGTACCTATTATATTCCTGCATGAGTGGAGATATTCCTCAATATGGCGAATAAAAATTCTCAACACAGACTTTTTATGTGCGTGTGTTTCATACAAGATATTATGTGGGATTGTTTCCCAGAAAGATTATGTATTTCTACACTGTTGCACTCATAATTGAATGTAATGATCGAGTAGGTATTGCTTACATCGTCGTTGGCTGTGTTACAAAGCTGTAATTATTCGATATAATAATAGCTATAACGTTTATTTAGATCGAATGGATTTAGAGTGCATTCAAATTATATGTAGAAATGAACAAGAAGAAACCACAAAGCCATAGGCTGTTTGTGATATATAATTTTATTTATTTTGGGTTACTTGAAGTTTTAGAATTTCTAAACTCTTCAGAACAAAAATCAGGATTATATTAATAATACTCCCTCATAACCACTCGTAGAGTGTACCCAAAGGCATGGCTGTGCGGGTAGAGGACGGCTATTATTATTATTTGCCGTGGCGCTCCGGGGCGACTTACTGATTTTTGGTGGCGTATTCACTTTTCAGCTGCAGGAAAACCCGGAAAACCTACAGAAGAAAGAGAATAAAGAAAATGGACAAAGTAGTAACATGAAGGCGAACGGGTCCGGCCAACATTTCGCAAATCCGGCCCTGCTCGTTTCGCTCGCGTTTACAGAAAAACTGTTGCTATGGCAACCGTTGCTATAGTTACGAGAATACAAAAACCAGCTTCTCTTGGTGCGGAAATGCGTGGTTGCCAAGTTGGGTGGGTCAGTTATGGTTCAAGTCGGCCGGGCCCGCTCGCTTCGCTCGCGTTTACGGAAAAACTGTTGCCATGGCAACCGTTTTTACATAACCGGTTTCAGCTAAACGAAAGTTGAGCCGGCACTGGTTTGATTCTTCAGGCCACAGCGTGTCTGCCCGTTGGCAGTGTTTCAGCACGGTTTGTGCAGGCTGTAGACCTCTTATCAGTGATTACCAAAATAATTTTGAAAATTTCATAATTCAATATCTGTCAAAATAATTTTTTTTTGACAAAAATGTATTCCTTCATTCCGTCTTGTTTTGTCATCTTCTACTTCCCACTTCATTTATCGCTCCAGTTTCGGAAACACCTTGTATATACTTCTGACGTTATTTTCAAGTTCATAATTTGGCAACCGCGCTTTTCCGCAGCACAAAAATCGCGATTTTGAATGTCTTTCATCACGGCATCACATTTTTTCAACGATATCAGCTAAACTATAACTGACCCAACTTGGCAACCACGCATTTCCGCAAAGTGGGAATAGCGTTTTAGTTTACTCTCGACCATAGCAACGGTTACCATGGCAACCGTTTTTTCATAACCGATTCCAGCTAAATGAAAGTTGACCCCTTAGAACTTGCTCGAGTGGTGTTTAGTACAGCAGCACATTTTGAGTCCCTGGCATTATAAAAATGTTAATTTTTACGTTAAAAATCTTCGATTGGGTGAAAATCTCACCGAACCTATCACATTCACAATATCTTGGAATGATTCATCAATACTGACGAGTACCGAATTTAAACCCTATCGGATCGGACCACTTCTTATAGGATTATCCTACCTATAAAATATGGTGTCCCACAGGGATCTGTGCTTGGACGACTTTCATTTGACATCTATAAACGATATATGCAACTTCCTGTTACTTAATAAAGTCATTCATTCTACCCGCTGACGACTGTGATAAGTACTGGGATCTTAACAATAGGTAACTTTAGTAGTACGTCTCTCTTGTTTATGTGGTATTATTAGATTTCTGTCTATACCCCAGATAAAAAGTTTCTGATACTGTAAATAAATTCTTAATGGAAACTAGATAATTAAGAAATCCTATCTGAATGAAAATTAATTTTCTTTTTATCTAGGCCCTTTCAAAATATCAGATATAGTGTGGCTTTAGTTGTTATTCTAGTTATTTTTTTCATTTAAAATTTCAATGGGAATTTTCTCCTTTTCAATATCTTTATATCTCTCTACCCTTCCGCCTTGCTCCGCATGTACCAGAAGATGAAAGAGATTTGTGATCAGGTACAAAAAGTAAATCATCATTTCGACTAAGTCTATCGAGAATCAGTGCAAATCGATCCTCCACACTCAACAATGAACATTTGAATAAATAAATAAATACTTCTTCAACAAAATGTTTTCACGGCTCAGTCAGCAAGACCACCTGAAGAATATTTAGTTTTTATTATGTCTGTAACATTAAGTAACAATGCAAACTAATCAGTCCGAGATTTTTATTTGGGTCTTACATTTCCATAACCATCATTGTCGACAATGGTGCTGTCAATCGACGACAAAAGCCACTGAAAATACGTCTCGTGTGAAGCGATAAAGAAAGAAACGACTATTCAAGATCAAGATTTATGTAGAAACCAATCACAAACGAAATATAGAAATATACAAAAGGACGCCAGGGAGTGGCTGTTGCACCGAGGATTCGGCTGTCAATAATATAGTTGTCCCTTGTCAGGTTCATTCATTCATTCACTCATTTATTAACTACAGTCTCATTACAGGATAAGCGTCGCCAGCAGCTTCCTATGATAAAAAATGTCACATAATTGTTATTTAGGACTAGTCTTGACATTTGAGTAAAAGAGAGGTCGGGATCAGGAGTTCATTTAAACAAAAAACCAATCAAATAACGTGAACAATTTATCGATGTAATTTGCTTCTAACAAATTATCACTTATAATATCCGAAGGCTATTGATAATTTCGAAATAATTTGTCGATAATTTTCGAAAGCGAGTTGCTTACGGCGTCGGGCTGTTACCTAAAAGCAACTCACTATACATAGTGTCCTCAATATGTTGATGAAAGATGAGGATACATTGACATAAGTACCTTCTACATTACATTTGAAAATGCCAAGAAGAAGGTTGTTTATGCCTCCAATAAGAAATCACAAAGGGACATAAAAACAGTTGTCGTCAACGCGAAGTGTACGTATTGATGATGATACTCAGAGTTATCAATTTGCATATTAGGTTTGTTCGAAAAAGGAATCCCTGACGGTTTCCTATTTCTGATTTATTTATTGCTCATGCTTCTGACTTGTACTATTAATGTACCGTTTTAGGATTTATGTTTTGTTCGAACGGTTTTCGCATCGCGATGAAAATTGTCAATTGTCAAAATATTACCTAACCCCTCAGCTTGTTAAAAAAAAAACATAAATTAGATATTAGATCACGCTGCGACCACAAAGACACTACGAGGTATGAGAAAAATGCAGTGCATAAGCCAGAAGGCTACCTTACCTTCCTGCATAAAGGCTGAGAATCGAATAATTGATCAACTGCGCAAACTCCTGATTTCTAATCCGAGTAAAATCCACGAATCGTTTTGACGGGTTGAGAACGGTCCGAAAATAGTCCAAATCCTTGTTCGAACAGTGGATAAAATGGTTAGGGATTCGGTCTGACACTTGTTCGAACGCTCAAAGTGAGAATGCGCATGCTTTTGACGATCATGTACTGTTTCTGACTTTTGTTCGAACGAACCTATTATAAAACAGGGAAAACAGAGGCATGACAAGTCATCCCTGACCTAATACCATTTTTTCACCCTCAACAGAAAAAAATAAAATCATAAGAAATATGACGAATGGTACTAAAAGTTTGAATGATTGAAACAGAAAACAGAGAGAACTTAAGGCAGAGGCAGGCAGAGGCAGGCAGAGGCAGGTAGAGGTAGGCAGAGGCAGGCAAAGGGAGGCAGAGACACGCAGAGGCAGGCAGACGCAGGCAAAGGCAGGCAAAGGGAGGCAGAGGCAGGCAGAGGCGGGCAGGGACAGGCAGATGCAAGCAGAGGCAGGCAGAGGAAGGCAGGCAGAGGCATGCAGAGGCAGGCATAGGCAGGCAGAGGGAGGCAGAGGCAGGCAGAGGCGGACAGGGACAGGCAGAGGCAGGCAGAGGCAGGCAGAGGCAGGCAGAGGCAGGCAGAGGCAGGCAGAGGCAGGCAGAGGCAGGCAGAGGCAGGCAGAGGCAGGCAGAGGCAGGCAGAGGCAGGCAGAGACAGGCAGAGGCAGGCAGAGGCAGGCAGAGGCAGGCAGAGGCAGGCAGAGGCAGGCAGAGGCAGGCAGAGCAGGCAGAGGCAGGCAGAGGCAGGCAGAGGCAGGCAGAGGCAGGCAGAGGCAGGCAGAGGCAGGCAGAGGCAGGCAGAGGCAGGCAGAGGCAGGCAGAGGCAGGCAGAGGCAGGCAGAGGCAGGCAGAGGCAGAGGGAGGCAGAGGGAGGCAGAGGGCAGAGGGAGGCAGAGGGCAGAGGGAGGCAGAGGGCAGAGGGAGGCAGAGGGCAGAGGCAGTCAGAGGGAGGCAGAGGCAGGCAGAGGCAGGCAGAGTCATGCAGAGGCCAGCAGAGGCAGGCAGAGGAAGGCTGAGGACGGCAGAGGTAGGCAGAGGAAGGCAGAGGCAGGTATAGGCAAGCAGAGGCAGGCAGAGGCTGGCAGAGGGAGGCAGAGGCATGCAGAGGCATGCAGAGGCAAGCAAAGACAGGCAGAGAAAGTTAGAGGAAGGTAGAGGCAGTCAGAGGGAGGCAGAGGCAGGCAGAGGCAGGCAGAGGCAGGCAGAGGCAGGCAGAGGCAGGCAGAGGCAGGCAGAGGCAGGCAGAGGCAGGCAGAGGCAGGCAGAGGCAGGCAGAGGCAGGCAGAGGCAGGCAGAGGCAGGCAGAGGCAGGCAGAGGCAGGCAGAGGCAGGCAGAGGCAGGCAGAGGCAGGCAGAGGCAGGCAGAGGCAGGCAGAGGCAGGCAGAGGCAGGCAGAGGCAGGCAGAGGCATGCAGAGGCAAGCAGAGACAGGCAGAGAAAGGCAGAGGCAGGCAGAGGCAGGCAGAGGCAGGCAGAGGCAGAGGGCAGAGGCAGGCAGAGTCATGCAGAGGCAAGCAGAGGCAGAGGGAGGCAGAGGGCAGAGGGAGGCAGAGGGCAGAGGCAGGCAGAGGCAGGCAGAGGCAGGCAGAGGCAGGCAGAGGCAGGCAGAGGCAGGCAGAGGCAGGCAGAGGCAGGCAGAGGCAGGCAGAGTCATGTAGAGGCCAGCAGAGGCAGGCAGAGGACGGCACAGGAAGGCAGAGGAAGGCAGAGGAAGGTAGAGGGAGGCAGAGGCAGGCAGAGGCAAGTAGAGGCAGGCAGACGCGGGCAGATGCAGGCAGAGGGAGGCAGAGACAGGCAGAGGTATGCAGAGGCAAGCAGAGGCAGGTAGAGGCAGGCAGAGGCAGGCAAAGGGAGGCAGAGACACGCAGAGGCAGGCAGACGCAGGCAAAGGCAGACAGAGGCAGGCAAAGGGAGGCAGAGGCAGGCAGAGGCGGGCAGGGACAGGCAGATGCAAGCAGAGGCAGGCAGAGGAAGGCAAGCAGAGGCATGCAGAGGCAGGCAGAGGGAGGCAGAGGCAGGCATAGGCGGACAGGGACAGGCAGATGCAGGCATAGGCAGGCAGAGGCAGGCAGAGGCAGGCAGAGGCAGGCAGAGGCAGGCAGAGGCAGGCAGAGGCAGGCAGAGGCAGGCAGAGGCAGGCAGAGGCAGGCAGAGGCAGGCAGAGGCAGGCAGAGGCAGGCAGAGGCAGGCAGAGGCAGGCAGAGGCAGGCAAAGGCAGGCAGAGGCAGAGGGAAGAGGCAGGCAGAGTCATGCAGAGGCAAGCAGAGGCAGAGGGAGGCAGAGGGCAGAGGGAGGCAGAGGGCAGAGGCAGTCAGAGGGAGGCAGAGGCAGGCAGAGTCATGCAGATGCCAGCAGAGGCAGGCAGAGGAAGACTGAGGACGGCAGAGGTAGGCAGAGGAAGGCAGAGGCAGGTAAAGGCAGGCAGAGGCTGGAAGAGGGAGGCAGAGGCATGCAGAGGCATACAGAGGCAAGCAGAGGCAGGCAGAGGCAGGCAGAGGCAGGCAGAGGCAGGCAGAGGCAGGCAGAGGCAGGCAGAGGCAGGCAGAGGCAGGCACAGGCAGGCACAGGCAGGCAGAGGCAGGCAGAGGCAGGCAGAGGCAGGCAGAGGCAGGCAGAGGCAGGCAGAGGCAGGCAGAGGCAGAGGGCAGAGGGCAGAGGCAGGCAGAGTCATGCAGAGGCAAGCAGAGGCAGAGGGAAGCAGAGGGCAGAGGCAGTCAGAGGGAGGCAGAGGCAGGCAGAGTCATGCAGAGGCCAGCAGATGCAGGCAGAGGAAGGCTGAGGCTGGCAGAGGCTGGCAGAGGGAGGCAGAGGCAGGCAGAGGCAGGCAGAGGCAGGCAGAGGCAGGCAGAGGCAGGCAGAGGCAGGCACAGGCAGGCAGAGGCAGGCAGAGGCTGTCAGAGGCAGGCAGAGGCTGGCAGAGGCTGGCAGAGGGAGGCAGAGGCAGGCAGAGGCAGGCACAGGCAGGCAGAGGCAGGCAGAGGCAGGCAGAGGGCAGAGGGCAGAGGGCAGAGGCAGGCAGAGTCATGCAGAGGCAAGCAGAGGCAGAGGGAGGCAGAGGGCAGAGGCAGTCAGAGGGAGGCAGAGGCAGGCAGAGTCATGCAGAGGCCAGCAGATGCAGGCAGAGGAAGGCTGAGGACGGCAGAGGTAGGCAGAGGAAGGCAGAGGCAGGTAAAGGCAGGCAAAGGCAGGCAGAGGCAGGCAGAGGCAGGCAGAGGCAGGCAGAGGCAGGCAGAGGCAGGCAGAGGCAGGCAGAGGCAGGCAGAGGCAGGCAGAGGCAGGCAGAGGCAGGCAGAGGCTGTCAGAGGCAGGCAGAGGCTGGCAGAGGCTGGCAGAGGGAGGCAGAGGCTGGCAGAGGCTGGCAGAGGGGGCAGAGGCAGGCAGAGGCGGGCAGGTACAGGCAGATGCAGGCAGAGGAAGGCAGGCAGAGGCATGCAGAGGCAGGCATAGGCATGCAGAGGAAGGCGGAGACAGGCAGGGGCAGGTAGAGGCAGTGACATAAATGTGGCAAATCGTGCCCGCAGAGTAGTGTTCACTAAACTGCGAGTGCCATCTCAACGTCAGCCTTCCGACGTTCCAACCAACTTGCGGGATTGTCAAAATCATCATAACAGATAAAGGAACCTGCAGTTGTTTACAGTGTGCTTATCATGAAAGAAACAAGATGTCCCGCCCCACCAGGACTGCTCAATACAATACAATTGGAAAAAGTTGGGTTGAAAAATCCATCAGAAAACAAATACTTTTCTGGATAATACCCCGACGAATGTTGAATTACAGGTAATGGATTCTGTACAGAGTTTCTACAATGTTAACTAACGTTTCTTCAAAAATTTGTTCTGTTCATGAATCTTATCATACAGAATGAGTACTGTGGACTCTCTCGAGTTGAAATCTCGAGCGCTGGTGCTTCTCAACCGTTTTCCACGAAACGTATAATTACGTAAGGTCAGGAGCACGTATTCTTTGTCATTAAACTTACGTTGAAGACGACTAGTTGTGGAATAATGAGGCCGAATAATAACTGATAATAATAGGTTAATAGTTTGATAGTACCGCTTGACGAGGTGCTGTCTAGACTATTCATGAGAGATATTCGGTAATCATTAGCTTCATTGATATAAATGATGCTGGATTTTGAGTCCTGGACCGACAATTGGATTGCACATTTTATTTCATGACGTGTATGATCGTTACTAATTCGGAGATGAATTAATAGTCTAGCGAAAATGTGTGACTAGTATAAAACCTAAAAAATAATGAGAAACTTCTGTTTGAAGGCGTGGGGGTGTCAGAAAATAGAATAGCAACGCAGGCGAAATTTTTTTTTTTCAGGGTCAAATGCACTTAAATTGATAGTTTGGTTTGTCAGTGGGGAAAAAAGGATGTCAAATTCAATTTGTTTTATTCAATATGAAACACGAAAAGCTTAGTAGAACAAACAAACAATGACACCTTCCAAATAAAAGAGAAAATGAGATCCAGTATCAGGGAATGTATTCAAGAAAAACTAATTCAGCAAAATTAACAGATGCATTCTGAAACTAAATACATTTAACTTTCACATATGTAGGTAACTTGAAGCGAAGGCAAATCAGAAATCAAATCAATCAGGCACTCATGTGTTACAGAATTTGAAACTAATTACATTTACATAGGTAACTTGAAGCAAAGCAAAATCAGGTGTACATATTCAATCAGGTAGGTACCCAAGTTTAATAGAGATTAGAATTAGATGCTCTCCGTAAGTTCGTTGCAGTTTTGGCATTTTTCAGTTTTTATGAAGAAATAGATTAGATGATTAAATTTAGATAGTTACGCGTTGAATGAAATAATGAAACACTGAATTTTCTCCGATCATAGGGGGGGTGGGTAATTACCCCCCTTGTATACGCGCCTGCCTGTTATTTGACACTATTGCATACGTAGGACTCAGTTTTCAATGCAATAGTACTATATCCACAGAATCAGAAATAGAAAGCAAATGATGGATAAAAACGAACCCTACCATAACCTTTTGCTGTGCAATTATGTTGCAGGTAGCCGAAACAGTTTTTTCACACACATCATTAAAGTTCGCCTTTCAACACCATCTGTCTTTACTAAATATTTCATTTTAAGACACAAAAGTATCAGAAGTCACTCACTTTTAACACGTGTTGAAAATGAGTTACTTCGAACTTTGTTGATAAAAATAAAGAATAGATACCTATCTTTTTTAAATTTTTGTTGAATACATTAATTTGAGCAAATTTGAAAATAGCCAGTCTCCCTTATTGCTGCCCAGCCGTTTAAGATGTATCAATAGTACAGGAGCCGAAGAGAGGTCAACCTTCACCGTCCTGTTTAACGGATGAAACATACTTCTTATGAAGTTTCATAAATAACTTAATTCGCCCAAAATGGGTTGTCTATCAAAATGTGATCCAGACTATATACAATGAGTTTCAAAAATTTGCACCATCTGGAAAACTTTTTTATTATCGATTTGTCAGCAAATTTTATTCTTCATAAAAATTAGTAGATTGCAGAATACTTGCATGTGAGTTGTCAAAATTTCAAATTTCCAAACGGTTTACAGGGGGGAACAAAAAATAGAATTTTTATCAAGAATAAACTACGCTGGATGTGACTCCAGATTTGAATATTGTTTTCAATTAACAACTTCCTTGAATGAACTTTTTGATAATGTCAATAATGAGGGGTAGTTTACACTTGATGAAAATTTCAATTTTTTCTTTCCCCCTGTACACCGTTTGGAAATTTGAAATTTTGACAAGTCATACGCAAGAATTCTGCAATGCACTAACTAACATTTTAAAAAAAGTAGAGAAAAGGCCTAACCTGACAATTTGTGTGATTGATGACTTGTTTATTTTGTGGAAATTCATGATCACTTTGATGAAACGAAAGAACACTCTTTTGTCTTATTTCCACTAGATTTTTAATTGTTACGACCGGTTTCGGGTTTTATCCCATTATCAAGTATAAAAACTAACTCGTTAGTTTCTAACCTGACAAAAAAATCTCAGAATAAATGTCCCGTGTAGATCTCATACAGCGTTGCCAAATGAACTTTAAGGAAATCCATCATACCACGAGTCCATCAGTTATTATGAATCTGAGCAAATGAAAACGATGAGTTTTATCTTTTTTTATGAAAATGTACATATATATATATATATATATATTCAAGAATATTTATTAATTTATGATTATATTTATTAATTTATGAAATATATATATATATATATATCATAAAATATGGTGGTGTTGGCGATAATTTGCGCATGACCAGGTGTGTCTGATGCATATATATGCTTTCTTATTTATTGATAGTAGTGAAAGAAGAGTAACATACTACTGATATCTAAAGTTATTCAAATATACTTTTATTACGTTACAGATTCGCATACACAGTAGAATTTTTTGAAAAGTTTGATATGTCATTAATATAGATCCAGAATAAAACCAGTCCCAGTACTGAACTCTGTGGTATCCCAGATAGAATAAGATAACGTTCTTAATCAAGGTACTTAAGCAGTGTTTGTTGCTTGTCTTCCCTATTTCGCTCACAGATACCTTTTGAAGATTTATGATGTTGAAGACGGGTAAATATGAACATTAAAAGAAAAGAGCTTCGTCAATCACAGACTTTAAAGGTTTATACAAATACTAATGTATTGATATCCACCCTGAGTAAACATCCTATGAAATTCTGTCTTTTTTGGCACATATTTTCCTTTTGATCACCTTGTTACTTCTGAAACCTCAACAGTTCAAGGAAAAATGTTTAACCCGCACATTATCTGTCAGTTCACAAATAATAAAATTGATTAATCGTTTGAAACAACAGGAACATAATAGAATTGAAATAAGTTACACCCGATTATATAATCATATCTTATCTCTTGCCCATTCACTATAATATTCAATAACGGACTAAAACCGAAAACAAAACCTAATCTATAGTTCTCATTCGATTTATTTTGTGATATCAGTTATCGAGAATTGTTACTTTGAATCACTTATGTGGTAAGTTTTCCTGCTAGATTTTATCTTCAAGTTCCCAATGATATTGATAGGTCATCATTCACTCAAGATGTGCCCTAATAGGCCGTCAGATGGTGACAGATTTAGGTGCCCCATTTTAGCCTACAAGCCTCGAATAGGGTTGAAAAGTATATCGATTTGGAGTAAAATGAAGATATTTTTACGAGTGGCTCCTTGGGGATGTTCCATCATTCATGAGAATGATTTTTCATTGAAGTGTAGCTTTTTTTAGCGCTTTCATCATTAACAAGAAGGTTATAGAGCATCACTGCACGCACTGAGCTTTTTCTTGGGCTAATGAATATGCCTCTTCGTTGCCCTTATACCTTGTATGTTTTGGTATCTAGGCTACAGCAGAACTTTCCCAGGCAATCCTAGGCAATACCAAATAACTTTTAAGTACCATCAATCTAATTGCCTTCAAAACAGCTAACTATCAGAGTAAATGATAATAGTAATTTATGTATCAAGTGAGTAAAGTGATACTTTTCTTACGAGTAGGAAATTTTGACATTCCTACGAGTAAAAAAACACTTGTATATCAGATATTTATAGGTTATTAGTTGCCAAAGAAAATGAGAACTGGCTTTATGACAGGATTTCGTTATTATTCGGATCTGTCACTGTTGTTGCATGAAACTGTCGGTTGCCTAGCAACAGCCGTTAAAAAAGTGCACAATTTTTTACGCTTTTCCGTTTAATAATGAAATGGTGTTGATAGTGAAATATTGTAATACTTTACGCAAACAAACCACAAAAAAGTGGACTTTTTTTGACAGTTGTAGAAAAAGATTTTTTGTGAACCTTTGTTTCGTGGATTGTACGACCAGTCGTACAAGGCCCCGACCATTTTTTATAGGAGTACCAGCCCAACAAAACGATCACTGACCGTTCTACATGTAACCGAAAACTAGTCCGACCACAAATCCGAACCGAACCGTGTCAAAATAGATTTACGAGGTGTACAAATATTTGACTGAGCCACTGCAGACAGGCTGTCTGGTCTTGGGATGCGATCTGGTTATCTTTACTATTTTATCGCGTTTGGGTTTCTATCGTACCTAATTCCCGCCATCTTGAACAGGTAGACGTACCCTTTGGGAGTGACTCCTGCGCCAGTAATGCGGCCCGCATCTTTTCAGCGAACCTATTAAGGGTACCTATCTTGGTGCTTCAAAGGGTAAAAGTGGATAGAGGTGCTTCATTTTTTTTTCAATAGTCATAGCCGTTCTTAATGAATTTTATGAATATTTTATTCATATTTTCGAACAAAAATCAAAATGCAATGCCCATGACAGGTTTATGTCAAAAAATAACTTTCAAAGTGTTACCGCAGAAGAAATGTTTCCATCATTTCCATCATTGATGTGTATAATTGCTTCTGAATAGCCTGTTTTCCAATATTTCCAATCTCCCTGATGAGTTTGACATAGCAACATAGATTTTCGTCGACAAAAATGTATTGGGGATTAAATACGAGAGAACCGATCCTTGCTTCAATGAAATGAACGATTTCTGTGGGTGATATTTTTGATTAACATTCTCCCTATCTAATTTATTTAATGGATTTTCAATGAAAACTAGAGATAATTAAATAAATCAACTATCTAAATGAAAATACGAACTTTCACTATCAGATATTTTTTTTCAGTTAGATTTTCACAATGTCCAGCGTGGCTTTAGCCGGGGAAGTAGTTGTTTTCTGTTCGATATCACAAATAAATCACATTTTTTATTTTTCAATTTTCATGGAGAATGTTCCCCTTTTCAACATAGTAAAACTCCCAGATACCAATTTTGAATATAGTCGGATCCTGATTACAAAACTCGTCCTCCACATTGGATTCGCCATCTTGAATTTTCCGATTTTGACAGAAGAATTATAATCTTCGCCCCCGAAAACTCCCAGATACTAATTTTGAATGAAATCGGATAATAATTACAAACTCGTCCGCCTTAATGGAGTTGCTATCTTGAATTTTCCAATTTTGACAGAAGAATCATAATCTTCCACGTGTGGATATTTCTTGTGGGCTTTTGTAACATTGCGCTTTTTTCATAGCGTTTATTTCCTTTGCGTTTTTTGCAATTGCACTTTTTTCCGGCCACGGTGTGGTCCAGTGGTACGGACCCGCGGAAAAGTTAAAGGTTGTTATAAGAGAGTGAGTTCGATTCCTATTGGTGGAATTTTTTTTTCATTTTTCCCCTCAAGTATTTAGTTATTCATGTATAATTGTTATTTTTCCTTATATTGCTTTGTAACTGATACTACTTTTTGGTAATGAAGGCAATCATTTCGATAGATACCTACTACAAACTGAGCTTTCGTCATAAATTTATAAATTTTCGTGTAGTCGTAGAGAAAGTATAGTCTTCTACTCGCGTATAATGAGCATTATACGCTCGTTGAAGAATATACTATTTCAGAATTAATGAAGGAGCCGTCGGTTTCCTTTTATTTTTTTTTACCAAATATGTTCATTTTTACATGTCTTTGGTAAAGCCTTACCAAATATTTCCATCCTCCATTTGCACTAATCTGAACCATCTGAACTATCTGAGTGTTGAAGCATAGTTTCCGCAGAGTCATCTCAATAAATGAATATACAATTAATTCTATAGTGTCTGAAAGGTTTCATGCCTCTCTAGTTTTTTCTAGTTATACATTGCAGACCCATTATGAAGAAATTAACCGAGCAAAAAACTGCAGCTTCCTGTTGAATGAATATAACCGTTTATTATAAATGCGATTGCATCAATTATTCGTGCTGAATTAATCGACCAACTGCATCAATTGCCATAGAATCGTGAAATGTTTATTTATCACACTCTTTATGAGCGAGTGTTTCAAAACACGGCGAGTCAGGACGTACAAATATTTTTCTATATGACCTCGGTGTAAATAACTGATAACGCCCTGTGTGTCAATCATGTGTGACATTCATTTCTCATGCACTGAAATAGTATGTCTAGAAACCCTGGTTTATCGACCTATATCAGTTTTACCTAAAAAAAACGGCGGGAAAAAAATTGAAAGAGCAGTGATACTTTCAAATATTCCGCAATACTTGTATGTTTCACCAATCTCGTTTTTTTTTAAGAACACAAGTTTTAACGAGAACGAGAAGTACCAAGAAGTACCAACAAGAATTACGAATCATTTGTGGGGTAAAGGGGAAAATACTTCTTGTTCTCGTTGAGTGACACCATTTTCGACAAGTTTCAAGTATACTAATACGAAATTAACATATCATACCTAATGGAATATACGAAAGCACTGTCCCCAGGTAGTTTCAATTCTTACTAATACTCATGGAGTTCAGGGTAGGACACGCACGTCCGCCGACCCCAAGGAAATAACAGAGAGCACCTGAAAAATCTGTTGAGAAAGCTACTTCCATGATCGTCCGTGTGCGATGAAGAATACCAATCATGCTCAAAGTGGCCTTGCTTCTAACAGAACACAGTGGATCTAGCCAAGGAAAGCGGAAAAGTTCCCCAAGCCAAGGTGTAAGGAATCTGTGCCGAAGACCGAATGGTAGCAGGGAATATTCACCCATAACTTACGTTTCCAATGAGGCAGAACAAAGGCTGCACAGGCTGAAAGTCTTATGCCACGGTCTGTACACACACCTTTGAACGGCACGGAGTTTTTTTCAAGTTCTGGTTCCCACGCAAAGGAATATCCGAGGAAAAGTAGGTAGGTACCCACACAGCATGAAGGCATCTTAAAGACGTCTTCAAGATGTCCACCCTAAGATATTCGCGATGTTTTCAAGACGTCCAGTAATATCTTGAAGACGTCCAAAAGACATCGTTAAGACGTCCATTGTTACAAAACGGGACGTCTTGAAGACGTTTTCGATACGTCCATGTGGACATAATCGGGACGTCTTAAAGACATCTTTGGAATTTCCAGTTTATGTCCAATACGGGCCTGAATGGACCCTTTTCTGGACATTAAAAAATAAAAAGACTTTATTTAGTATTCAGTACCTACCTTGTAGGTTTGAAATTAAATTGAAAAACAAAATTATAGAAATTTTATTAAATTATATTTTATAACTTTTTGTTTTTACCAAACATCGTACGATCTTCCGCTTTCGTCAGCTAAGACTGAATACATTTCTCAGTTTCCTTCCGATCGGTAAAAACTTTTGTCATCTCACTGGCACCTAGAACAATAATAAACATTAAAAAATCATGAAAAAAAAACAGTTTTTTAGTATTTTAGATTTCAACAAAAAAACTATATCACCTATTATTGGTTAATAGCAGTTTTGCAGTTGAATAAGTATTTCAAGCCCAAATCATTTGTGATCAGGCTATGCAGCACATGTTTAACGAAATAGTAATTACTTGCTCCATCTCCTCTACCCATTTTGGCCATTCCAGTGACCTGAAAAATTATGATCAATACAATAATAGCCTCGTTATCAATATTTATCTTCTTATCCATTCATTGACATATTCGAGTAATTGATATTGAAACAACACATTCATTACATTGAACACTCAACAAAATATCAGAACGACGCAACAATTTCTCTATGGACGCAGCATCCCAACACAATAATACAAGTTACGATATTACGAAATACGAACTATTGCAGAATGGAGAGTGATTCCGAAGTGGGACGACTCACGAGGAGTTCCAACGCCCTACGAGTAAAATGCCGAATCCCTTTCAATTCTATGATTGGTTAGAAATTGTCGCTTGTCAAATTCCACCAATGGAAATATCGGATTTTTATTCTCAATTCAAAACAAGTACGGTTATGAGTGATGCAAGCTTCACGCATAGTGGAAGACAATGAGAAATGTTATGATCTTAGATTTTGTTTGTACATATCATTGGCAAAGTTATTCAAATTATATATTCTCCCACTGAAATAATAGTTTTATGTGGTTCTGCTGACTTGTACTTTATTTAGCATGGATATTTCACTGAACTTTACTGCCCCTTTTAGAAAAACTTATTGGGAAAAAATCAACATTCTGGACCAATATGGGACGTATTGAAGTCGTCCATTCATGTACGTCCCTAAGACATCCCGAAACAGACGTCTTTAAGACGTCCATTTTATGTCTCTGGACGTTCAGGCATTTTAAAGACATAAATTGGACATCTTTAAGACGTCCAGTGCTGTGTGGGTATTGGTGTTCTTCATGAATTTCTAGCTGCATGCCTGAGGCTGTATGCCTCAAGGAACAATCCTGATGCGGCGAGTTCTAAAGCTTCGCTATGTTATTGGAGCTTTGGAAGAAAAAGCGGTATGAAAGGTACATACTGTCATCTGCAACACTGTGCATTGAACATTGATGTAAAAAAGAGACAGTGTTGATGCTGGAATGGATCCCTCCGAAAAACCAGCATTTATTGGTAGAGTGTCGGATGATGCTAGGAGTCGCACGTTAAAAGGTAAGACCTCCTTGGCTCGCACAAGTTTCGACTTTTGAGGGCTGCCGTTCGTAAGGGGACGACAGCTGGTTAACGGAAAAAACAATTTTAACAATTTTTTTTTTAACTCCATCGGCCACCACGTGAAGTCTGAGAGGAATCTAAATAGCAAAAAACACAACTGGAAAGGCAACCATATGATGGAAGTTTGGCAAGGAGTACGATCAAACGCCTTGTAGATATGTGATGTGAACGGCAAGAGTCAAATATATGAGACATAAGCAAGCAGGTCACCAGTAAATCTATCCTACCGGAAACCATATTGTTGATCATTGATGATTCCTGAGCATTTCAGATATTTCATGAGCTAGATGTTCATGACTTTTTCCATTTTTCCTCATTTTTGGGGACTGGTTGCACTATTGCAATTTTTTCACTTGGACGGTAATACTCCAAATTATAAGAGAGGTTGAATAACTTTGCAAAGAACTGGTGTTAGTTCTGGAGCATATTGCTTGAGAACGATCGGCGGAATTCCGCTTTGTTGGTGTCAAGATCCAGCAAAATTATTCTGATGGAACATTGGCGGAATATAATCTCAGGCATTCAACTGTCAATGGAAATAATTTTCTGGGGTGTTTCCACAATGAATCCAGCGAATAATTTGCGGCAAACATGTTCGTTTTTGCTGAGCGTTCGTTGGTAGAGTTCCATCTTCCTTGGTTAGTCGAAATTGAAATTTACTCCCATGTCTTTGAAAAATTATCAAAAGTAGTGGGACCCATTGGGACGGTTAACGAGCTTTTTTTAGCGTGAATAGGCAGTTTTAATTTCCTTTCTATTTAACAGCCAAGATGAATTTACACGTTTCAAATACTGACACTATAGAAAGTATATAGAAGAGGTAAATTTCTTCCCAGAATTTTGAAGATCCAGATTTTCCGCAATTTATTTGGAATGAAGATAACCGAGGAAGACATTCTGGACAATCTTCAATGAAAGAATTAAACTATAATTAGAAAATAACAACGTACACAAACTAAATGTAAAATAGTTCCCGTCACACAATTTAACCTTTGGGGGATCATTATATTAACCTTGAGTGCAAGAAATTTAAATCTCAAGATTCATTATTAGAATATGTATGCAGGTCGAAACAATAAAAAGGCAATAGAGAGAAAGCAAGTATTGTTTGTGGTCTCAGCGGGTTTAAAATATCCAGCGCTATGCTCTGTGCCTTTATGGTTGTTTGGATTCATCCCTTTATTTTTATTACTATAGGTGGTCATTTACAAGTAATGTGTATTTAATTATGATTTTACTCGAGTTAGGTTATAGGTATAGACTTATTGGAGATGATATCGTAAATATTTTTAATTATGTAATCAATCATTCAGTCTTCGCTATTTTTCACATATTCAGTTTCTTTACTGGAACATGCAAGTTTGCAATAATTGCAGTCATCCGTACGGAACACTCTTTCTTTCTTGCATAGACACATGCTAGTTGTTTCGGCAACTTGCCTCAATGCAGCGAGGATCTATGATTTTTTTTAAATTGGCAGGAATTTGCGGCAGACTCATTAATGTTGACATCAAAACATTGTCTTTCTCTTTTTGCCATCCATAGTCCTTTGGATCCAGCTGATTATGTAAGTATGGAATATGACTATTAATAAAAACCTATAGGCCCCGGAGCGCCACTGCAAATAATAATAATAATATCCGTCCTCTACCCGCACAGGCTATAACTTTGGCAGTGTTTATGAGGTACATTTATTAATATTGTTAATATTATTATTATTTTCTGTAGGTAATATCTCTTTGACAGACTTTTTGGCATTTTTTGATAAAATCAACCTACCGTCACTCAGGTTTTCACAATTTCCTACTTCATATAATTGAAGAGAAACTTTCTGGAAACTTTTTGGAAACTTTCTTGCTCTCGCTAAAACTGCCGTGACCGAAATGAACCATTGGCGGATACAGAGGGGGGCGCAGGGGGCGCGCGCCCCCCCCTGGGCGGTGATCTGTGATACAACCCAACGAGATGGGTTGAACGTCATAATTCCATCATCCAGTTTCAGAAGGATTTGTCTCAGATTGTGAAGGCCCTTGAAGAAATAACAGAATGGAACGATCAAATATCTTCCAGTAAGGCGAATATATTAATGAAAGCAATTTGCGACTGTGAGTTCATTTTGACAATCTTCTGTTTATCCGAAGTATTTGGACTGACGATTATATTCAGTAAGTACTTGCAAGAAAAAAGTGTCGATTTGCAAGCAGTCAATTCTAAATTCAAACTGTTGATGCAAACTCTTGAAGATAAGAGAGCTCAAGTTGATTCAGGTTTCGAAGATATTTTAACGGAGGCTGACAAGATGATGAAAACATTGGATGTTGAAATGAAAATTCCTCGTATTGCCTCTAAACAACATCATAGAGACAATTTTCCTGATTTCAAAACCTTGGCAGCAAAAGACTATTGGAAAAGAGTGATTTATATACCATTATTGGAACATTTGATTGTGGATTTGAAAAACAGGTTTCCCGAAGAGACTCTGAACAGTTACCTTTTAAATATATTGATACCAAACAGTCTCCATAGAATGTCCGATCAGCACGTTATGCGAGCGAAAGTTTCACAAATGCTTGACCAGTTTGGGTGCCTGGTAGACAATCCCTCAATTTCGGAAGTTATGGGCGAATTTTTGTTGTACAAAAATTACCAAACCCAAAGCTTATCAAGACAAACTATTGATACTGCCATAGGTGCATATCTCAATTGCGGGGAAATTGATTTTCCCAATATTCGCCATCTTCTTCAGATTTTAGTTTGTTTGCCCTACTCAATAGCAACAGCAGAACGCAGTTTTTCGAGTCTCAGGTTGTTGAAGTCATATCTGAGGTCGACAATGAATGAAGACAGACTGACCGGCTTGGCATTATTGTACGTACATAGAAACGTAGAAATAAATTTAGATAATATCATTGACCGTTTTGCCAAGAAAAAAAGAAAATTAGAATTCGTTCTATAGATGGCAGCTTCCAATTAATTTCAGAGTATTTGTATTAAATTCATTATAATTGGTTTTTATGAATAAAATAATTTACTTATAATTATGTTTTTATGGTGTGATCTGACCTACTCTCAATACTTCAAAATATCCAAAAATCATATATTCAATATGTAAATAAAAAAAATTGGTTCCTATCCCCCACGCCACTATATGTCTACAAAAAACATTCCTTCAATTCAACTTGCGCCCCCCCCTGAAATTCGTCCTGTATCCGCCCCTGAAATGAACCAAAGAAATGCCTGTACTTTTTTGAATATATGTCCCAAGCCGATTTTTTCCCAATTTTAAAAAATGAACTAGTTTTATCAGTCCATGAGTGGTATAACATAAGAAATCGACCTGCATAATTCCCATTTTGATATACCGCAAATATGATTCGCCGCTGTTCCACCGGACTATCTATCATCTCTTCTCATACAAACGTTCGCCTCTCACAGGCTCTTCTGAAGATCGTGTTCGGTGACTACTGCACTGCCCAGTCTCATTCATCTACCTTCACAACACATCATCTCTGCAACTCGGTTCTCTCTCCTCTGTGTTGTTGGTTGCCGACATTCAGATGCTGCGTGCAAAATACGACATGTGTGAGGTATAAAATAATGAATTTGAACAAATGATATCTGATATCTATTTGTCAGAAATTTCTTGAATAACGATAACAAGTATTTAAGTTTTAATTTTGAATTCAGTTATTACCTTGTTCATAAGTTCACTGTGCTCCAAATCTAACGGATAGATTATAACAGTATATTATTACACACCGAGGTGGGAAGAGAATCATTCCTGTCGTGAGATTAGTTAGTTAACGGAGACGCAAAGCGTCAAGGTTAGCTATGATCTTGAGACAGGAATCAAACTTCCTACCGAGGTTTGTATACTATTTCATTTACAACCATCATATTTCGATCAAAATTAATAAATCTCTGTTTCGTTCTGAATATACCTAAATTACTTTACCAAGAACGCGGTTTTCTTAGAATAATCAAGTAGATATATTGTTGCCGTGACTACGGGGTATACAATTGTCACTTATAATATCACAAGAGCTTAAATTATTTAATATAATAAATAGTTTAAGCTTGCGTGGTATTCGGTAAGAAAATTTCACACCATAATTTGGAAAAATATTATTAATCCAATCTGACATTTTAAATTAATTTCACTGCTTGTCAAGTCCACCATGTTTCGTTAAATAAAAAATATTACCAACTTTAGTTACACCAAATGCTAAAAAAGATGGGTATTAGATCTGTCTATCGCCCTTCCATAATTTTAGGTCACTAAAGGTGGTAGAAATGTATTTTTTGTTAAAGTAATCCATAACACTTCTAATGTAAAAAATATAATATTAACATGGTTTGTTGCAGTAGGTGGCCGTGATATAGGCGGCCATGCTTTTGACAGATGAAGTTTATATTGTTAAATTACATTGAGTTACTATATAGTAAACCAGTAAACAAAGATATTATTATGTAAAACATTTCTTGTAAGCATTTGCGTTAAACAATTTGAGAAAAATGAAATGCTTTGAAAAGTACAATTTATGTAAATACTGCAAAGAGTTGAGTCAAGTGCAAATATGTCATCCAAAATTAATAAATTTAACGAATTTAATGGAAGATTGCGACGAGGGACCCGATTCTCAAATGTCTATTAGACTATGTTGCATGTGACAAAATGTCCCCATCTCTTTTCAATGCATAGTCGAGAAAAGTGATGGAAATATTTTGTCGCATGCGACATAGGGTAATAGACATTTGAGAATAGGGTCCCAGGAAGCGTTAGAGTCGAATGGTTTGTTTACGAAAATCCAAGAAAGTCTGCTGCAGATGTCAAGTAAATATGGCCTTTTGCGTAAAAGAGATTTGAACAAAATTGTTTCAAAATATTACATATATGTCTTAAAACACAGACATTCGTCACCTTCCTAGAGGATGGATTAGAATTCAAGCAACATTTAAATCTTACCATGTTTCTAGATCCTACGTTTTTTGAAATATAAATTGTTAATGCATAATAATTAAACTAATTTGTGTTTTCTATTTAATGAAACTTGTTAATTCTTATAGAAATTTTGCAAAATCGCAATTCAAATTCAGTTTCTTCAGCGTCTTTCCAAGAAGTTTTGATAACGGAGGCAGATACAGCATCCGAAAAGTCAACAATTTTCAAAAAAAGAGAAGTATTCTTTGTTAATTCGATCTCATTTTTTCAGATAGGCAAATTCAGTGTAGGGTACGTTACTGACAAAAATTAACTTCTTTCAAGACAGCAGTCTTGTGAACGCAGTAACTTATCGGGCAAATTAATTAATTTGCCCTTCTACACCTGTACAGATTTCTTTGGATTAAATTTTTTTCATTTTCAGATTGTGGAAGGTCATAAACCCAAAAATCATGTCAAGAACTGGATTTCCTCCACAAAATCAAACTTCCAATCAATATTCGAAAGTTGGTCAAATAAATGTATTTTGATTTTAGTTCGAAAATATGAATAGGACATTCATAAAATCTGTTGTGGAATCATCTGCGGCTGAAAGACAAACTGTAGTCGCTATTTTTCATCGTTCAAGGTAACCTCTTGGGAGGTATTCATGTTGAAAAGGAGAACATTCTCCATAAAAATTGAAAAATGAAAAATGTGAATTATTTGATGTGTATGCTTCTGAAGAGCCTGTTTTATTCCAATCCTTTATCAATCCTCCTGAAGAGCTTGGCAAAGCGAAATAGATTTTCGTCGACCAAAATGTATTGGGGATTAAATGCGAGAGAAGCGAAGCTTGCTTCAATGAAATGAACGATTTCTGTGAGTGACATTTTTTAATAAAATTTTCCTCATCTAATTTATTTAATGGTTTTTTACAATGAAAAATAGAGAAAAAAAATCAGCTATCTGAATGAAAATGCAAATTTTCACTTTCAGATTTTTTCACAATATCTATCAGATGTAGTTCAATGTCCAGCGTGGCTTGTGCCGGGGAAGTAGTTGTTTTCTGTTAGATATTACAAATAATTCACATTTTTCATTTTTCAATTTTCATGGAGAATGTTCCCCTTTTCAAAATGTCTTGTATTATATTCTATGATTTCTTGTTTTCAGTGTTTTCAGAAAATGGTCGGAAAATCAACGAAAGTGAACATCCTGCACGTGGTTTTAAAAGCGAACTCTTCCTGCAACCAAAGTCTTCCTGCAGCGAGAACAATCGCCTCATTTGTACCCAAAAAACGAAGAAGAAGAAAAAAAGTGTCCCGCGGCAGCGCGTGAAGCCGCCGAAGTCTTTGTGGACGACACTCCGGTGGTTTCCGGGCAGGAAGTCAACATAAAGAACACGAAAGGGACAATCACGCCTACTTGACTTACCAGTTACCAACCCGCCGTGATTTCAGCACATGTGGGAATCGTCTCCTAACGCCTTTCTCATCATGCCGAATTAATGAATTAATTCCTTGATTACTACTTTGGCACTGACCGTTCGACAGCTAAGTAGATTTTGCAGTGAAACTCCGGAGTTTATTAACGATAATGGCATCGTTCATTTGATTATTTTTGAGTAGTATTCAACAGTCTACCAAATTTACTAATATTTTTGTAAACAAAAATACTTTTGAAAAGGGGAACATTCTCCATAAAAATTCAAAAATAAAAAAATGTGATTTTTTATGTAATATCTAACAGAAAACAACTACTTACCCGGCTAAAGCCACGCTGGACATTGAATTACATTTGATGGATATTGTGAAAAGACTCTAACTGAAAAGAAAAAATCTGACAGTGAAAATTCGCATTTTCATTCAGGTAGCTATTTGATTTTTTTAATTATCACTAGTTTTCATTGAATAAATTAGAAAGGGAGAATTTAATTAAAAAATATCACTCACAGAAATCGTTTATTTCATTGAAGCAAGGTTCGCTTCTCTCGCATTCAATACCCAAAACATTTTTGTCGACGAAAATCTATTTCTTCTCTTCTTCTCTTCAGAAGCAATGGTACACATCAAGGATGGAAATGATGGAAGTATTTCTTCTGCGCTTACACTTGATTTGACAGTGATTTTTGACATAAACCTGTCATCGGCATGCATTTTGATATTTGCTCGAAAATATGAATACGATATTCATAAAATCTATTGTGGAATCATCTGCGGCTGAAAGATAAACTTCAGTCGCTATTTTCCATCGTTCAAGATAACCTCTTGGGAGGTATTCATGTTGAAATAATTTTCTTTTAATATTCATATGTGAGACAAATTTCCTGCAATTGATTCAAGCACGAGGGGGATTCGGTAAGAAAATTTTATACTGGAATTGTGTTTAAGAAGAAAACACTCAGTAAATATTTATTTGGACGTTATCCACAAATGAATAGAAAATACTGTGTGTTTTGCGAGTTTTCACGTTTTTCGTTATTTGAACTGTCATTAACACTGTGTGGGTTATTTACTTTGAAAAGAAATTTTGCGATTTGGAAAGGAAACTACAGAGTTAATTAGAAAAGATGTGGAAAATTCAACTCCATCAAATACCAAAAAGTCTAAAGGAACAGTGTGAGTTTTGCAAAGAAAAATGATATTGAATTGAAGAAGAAAAATCTGTTGCAGAATTATCTGCAATTTTAGAGGACTGGCCGGAGGTTTGTCAATATTGACAAAAAAATGAAAGTGAATACGTTCGTTTTGCGGAAGACTTTTCTGATTTTTCCCGAGACCTAGTAAAATAAAATATACAGAGTGACCCATTTGAAAACGGTCCACCTCTCTAAAACTGTTATTTATTATCCGATTCAGAAGTTTTTTTTCGATAGGTATAGCATTAATAGTTCTAGTTGAGAGCCATAAATTCGAAATAACATAAATATAAAAATTTCAAGGCCTACTTCGAATTTTTTTCAAGGTCAAAAATCCAAAAAACATATGGTTTATGTGGAAATTATGTAGGAATGCGTCCATCAATAAAAAAGTAATATAGGAATACACTTTGAAAATTATGTCAATTAATCAACCCAAAACTCTAATTTCAGAACTTTTATCATAATTCTGACTACACCACTCGATTCAGAATATGTCTAAATTTATTTGGCCAGAATTTCATCGAAATTTATTCATAAAGAAAAACATTATAAAATAACAAAATTTGAAAAGAATGTTGTTTGGTGGAATTTTAGAAAAAAAATATTTTATAATTTTATAATTTGTTTATTTATGAACAGATTTTGATGAAAGTCTGACCAAACATATTTCGAAATATTCTGAATCCAGTGGTGTAGTCAGAATTCTGATAAAAGTTCTGAAATTGAAGTGGTGGGTTGATTTATTGACATAATTTCCAAATTTTATTCCCCTATAACTTTTTTATTAATGGGCGCATTTCTACGTAATTTTCACATAAACCATTTGAAAATGTCCTGAATCCAGTGGCTTTGTCAAATTATATTTAAAAAAATCGCTAGTATGTTTTTGGATATTTGACCTTGAAAAAAATTCGAAGAAGGCCTTGAAATTTTGATTCTCATTTCGAATTTATGGCACTTAACTAGAACTTTTGATGCTCTATCTATTGAAAAAAAAAACTTCTGAATCGAATAATAAATAACAGTTTTAGAGAGGTGGCCCGCTTTCGAATGGGTCACTCTATATAATATTAGATATATTATTATATGAAATTAATTGATTTCATACAATTTTCTTACTAGGTTTCAGGGAAATGTCAATATTGACTAAAAATTAAAGTGGATGTTCGTATTGCCGGATATTTTTTTTATTTTTCCTGTGACCTAGTAAAATAAAAATTTATAATATCAGATACAGTATTATATAAAAATAATTGATTTGATATAATTTTCTTACTAGGTTTCAGGAAAATGTCAATACTGACTACAAATATTATTATTGTTTAATTATATGATTAGCTGTCATGTGCCGAGAAGATTCCACTTATTAATTTTACGTCTACATGCTCATAGCTCAGATATATTCTGGGGCCTTTCTCTTCCGATTTTACTCAAAACAGGCCAACTCAGACTCTCACAATGTTTAGATTCATTTACTATGGAAGAAACTTTGGATGGTGCCGACATATTCGAAGTTCAAAGAAAGAAGGAAATGCACAAAGTCTCTATCTATTCATAAATTTCCGAAAATTTTAGTTATCCATTCAAACAGGTTTCCTCAAAAAGGAGGATTCAGAAGAAAATTGAATGTCACCATTGATTTCATCAAATTCCCCAGTGAGTGAAAAAGCATATGTACTCTTCTATGAGCAGGCGGGCACTAAATGACATATTTGAGATTATATTGAATTTTTTTATATTATTATTATTTTTAATATGTTTTATTTTATGTATTATTATTATTGTTCAATAAACGTGTTGAAACGTCCTGTGTACGGACTGATTCGTCAGAGTGTCTCGTCTGACGAACCACTAATCATTCTTTCGAAACTTTCGAATGCAACTCATCCATGTTTTCGAACTCACAGTCGCAATAACACAATCGAATCTTCATAGCGGAAATAATTAATCCGAAAACTGCATTTTAAGTACAGGCACAATCATTTTCCTCATTGCTATGCATAGTGCATGCACCCTCTGTATGCACCTGTTCCGAATATTCTGAATATTATTATTGATATTATTGTTGGTGCTCACTCCAGAAGAACGGTACATCCGGACTTCATGAATTTCAAATGATGAGGATAAAAAATGAGCTCTTTCATTGTTTGTTTTACTTGCCAGTAGTTAAAGTTAATTTTCTTTGGGACAGGACCATACCAGATAAACTTCGCCATAATGAAGACATCTGCAGAAACCTACCCTATACTGATGAGGACAAGAACCCAGAAATCGATCTATAGGTGGTCCAAATGTTTCAATGAACATTTCCATGCAACTAGCAATTGCGGAGACATCCTTTTAGGACTCTGCACGGAAATTCATTAGATGTAATTCAACGTTCGTGGTGGTATTAGCCAGGAAAGTAGTTGTTTTCTGATGGATTTTTTACCCAATTATTCCTATTGTATAGGATTATGGCAATAAGCGTGGTCCTGGTATTGCAGGACATCTTGTTTCTCTCTTGACAAGCTTATTGTGGACAATGCAATGCAGATTTCTTAAATTTGAAGACATAATAGTGGCATTTTATTTTGTGAGTGGGGAATATTGCGAAACGAGCAACCCCCACGAGCAAAATAAAACACTTTCAACAATGTATCATACACATTTTTTTGTACAATTGTTACTGCTAATAAGAAAAAATAAAAAAAAGTTCATCCGTAGGATTCGAACACACAATCTCTGGTTTACAAGGCCGAAGCTCCAGCGACATGCTCGAATGCAGTTGTACCGAATACTTCGTCGGTAACTTCAAAGGAGATTAATATTATCAGTTGCACAAACTACCAAATACATGTGATCCTTTGTAAATAATTCTTTCCAAGTAGGTATTCTGATTATTATAATATCTGATTCACATGTTTCTATTGGAGAGATTCATATTATCGAGTATCCATCATCTCATCTGTCATTTTACTTTTAATACGAGAGTTAATAGTTATTTATGGTACCTACTAGTGTGAGTGTGTTATGTTGAAAATAAGTCACGCGAGAAAGATTTATACCACGAGGCCGTGAGGCCGAGTTATAATCCATAACTCACTAGTGTGTTATTTGATAGTTTACTTGTCTAAAATGACATTAATAATGACAGTTATAACTGTCATGTGTTGGATAAAAGTATTTTTAACAGTGAGTTAATAGTGATTTTGACACATTGGGTATGTGAAAAGGCCAGATTTTAGTTCATATGCCTATGAATTAAAAACGTCATTTTCAATGACAGTTGTACAAAAATAGTTTTTTTTTCATTTTTGGTGAAAATTAACGGCAATAACAAAGACGAAACCCTTATTCACTGGCATACCGATACACTATTGCCGTTACCAGGTATACTGAGAAAGTCCCACAGACTGAACTGAGGAACTGTGAAAATGAATGAAGGATCAGGATGTGTAAAAAAAAACGTAGTAACTAGGTAAAATTCTCAGTCGTTATGGCCACTTTCAATGATGAGTTGTATAATCAACAGTAATTATACAAGTGGTGGTCATTTTTTGATAATTTTAACTAGATGCACGAATCTTTGTTGCTATCCCAATGGGCACAAGGACGTTGAAATAACGTTATGAAATGGCTGAAAACCGAACGTTTTTTAAACGAAAAAATGTTGCGTGAAACAACGTAATATCATTGTTTGAATTATTTAAACAATGGTAATATTAAACCAATTGCTTACTAATTATCGCTTTATTGCCGTTTTCAATCAGGTTTTTTGAATATCGAAGATACTCAATAAAACAACATTGTTTTGACCAAATAAAAGGTTGAGGAACGTATCATAAACATTGATAAATGAATCGCATAAAGAAAGTTTGATTAAAAATTCTCTTTGAATTAACTATTAATAATTTTTGAATACGTTAAACGTATATTTAACGACTTGTTGAGGAAGTTGAAAACACATCTTTATTACGTATTCTTTCAACGTTGAAGATTACACTAAATTATTGACGTTAAAATTTTCAACCAGAAACGTTTATTCAACCAATGCCACGTTCATAAAACGTTTGAAAAACGTACGTGAGCCCATTGGGATAGAAATCTCACGAGTGCAAGAAGTCCACGAGTGGGATTTCCATAGCAACAAAGACTAGTACTAATCTAGTTAAATTATCTCAAAAAAATTGTTACTACGATTGGCTTGGGACAGAGGTGTTTTCAAAAAGTCACGTTCTCATTGGTTTGAAATGAGAAAATAATGGCATTCGGTTGGTTTATATAATATGATAGATAATATAATAAAATATAGTATAATAATCTTCTGGATCTTACACAATTCGAGTAATCTCGAATGATGAAGAAATAAAGGTACTTTGCTATGATGCTACTTTCACATCCCTCGTATACAAAATATTGGCATTCGTTGATTAGAGGCATTTTGAATTTCATGAAAAGTAATATATCAGATATTTGAAGTTTTTTCTTAAGCATCCACGAGCTGCATTTATTTCGTCAGTAGTTATTAAAAAATCTCAGCTTAAAAGAAACAATCCATAAAAAATATAATTTGCAATATGTAACATGTTTTACACGACAGGTAGTATGTACAACTTCAAAATGAAAAATATAATTATTGTTGATGACCTCTGATAAAAATATCCTGTCGCTTAGCGGTTCGACTTCAACAAGTCGATACTTGTTGGTAAACATAAATGAGTCAATGTTGGTCGAGTCTAATAATTTATCAACGTTTCTTTGTAGTTCTATTAATAGGCGTGAAGTGCTCTGGACGCGTGCCACATTACGCTCAATCAGAAACATTTTCTGTATGTAAAAGAATTCTCTATTAGTCTTACTTGTGATAATTTGATAATTACCGTTATCAACCGTAAAGACATGTATAAATGACCACAAAGATATGCCATACATAATTCATACTAAACATACATATTGAAAGCGTAGATGGCAGTTTACAACTAACCCAAATTTTTCTGGAATGTGTGTAGTGTGTCCCTAGGTCCAATGGAACAGTTGAATTTTCCTTGAATCGATAGGAATATTTAAAACTATTATGATTTCATATCATACGGCACTATAAAAGCTATGTTCAGATTTTTTTATATGAGGGGCGCAATAAAATTTAAAGGACCTGAATAAAATATAAAACTGCATTTTTTGACAAGTGACTCAGATTCGTGCAACTTTCGTTATTACCGGAAATGATATACACTTTCGATTTTTAAATGAGACACCCGGTATATTTTCTCTTTTTTTGTATCACTTGATACTCTTTGTGACCATACTTTTTTTATTTCCATATTTAATTTTTAATCTAGAGGACTATGGATACGTTCAAATAATTAATTTCAGTCTTAGAGTAGGTATTGGGAAAAGTAGTGACTGGTCGGGTCAGAAAAAAAAATGGAGGATTTGTATACGACTTGAAACTGCATTTTTTGACAAGTAACTTCAGTAAGTTCTAACATTTTTGTGGAATGCTGGTGTTCCGCAGGGATCCATTCTAGCACCAACACTGTTCTTTCTTCACATCAATGATTTGTTGGGAGCTACCTCATGTCCAGTGAACAGCTTTGCAGATGATGGTATCCTTCAAACCGCTTTCTCTTCCAAAGCTCCGATAAGAGCCAGTGAATCAGAAATGAACGGGAAGAATCGGGAATGAAATAAATAAGGACTTGGCCAAAATTCTAGAATGGGGATCCAACAATTTGGTCGAATTCAATGCGAATAAAACCCGAACATGTCTTTTCTCTAGAAAGGCTGATCTCACAGTAGCCAGCGTAATTATGTCAGGAGTATCGATACCAATGAAATCTTCCATTTCAATGCTCGTTATCACCATCAGCAGTATCGTCTCATGGGAGAACCATGTGAGGTCAATTGCCAAGAGTGCCTCTCAAAAACTCGGTTTTTTGTTTCGCGCCAAGAAGTATTTTACTTCTCAACTGATTATGATTTTTGAGGCACATATTCGACCTGTTTTGGAATACTGTTCCCATATATGGAGTGCAACATCCAAACACACATTGAAACTTTTAGATTCGGTCCAAAAGAGAGCCATTCGTCTCGTCAGTGATACTTCGCTCACAAGCTCGCTTACTTCTCTGGAGCATCACAGAAAGTAGGTGATCTGACTCTGTTTTATATTTTCATGGATGATGCCCTTGCGAAATATCATCAATCGTTCCACCGTTAGCGGACTCATCGAGATTGACCAGTCGAGCTCAGACCTCACATCCATTTGCCGTCACTGTGGAGACATGCCGCACATCTGCTTCCCAGGGCTTGTTCTTCCACAGCACGGCAAAGCTTTGGAACTCGCTGCCTCGGGAGATGTTTCCTGAGGCATACAGCCTTCAGAAATTCAAGAAGAACATCAATTCCTATCTACTTTAATTTGGCTCTCACGATGTTCTTTGAACAATACAGTAGTTTCCTTTTCGTGGCAACCAGAACTTAAAAAAAAAAACTGGTAACTGCCTTTTGTTTTTCAGGACAGCTAATTTTAAATGCTGTTGTATAGCATTTTGAAGTTGTCTCGAGTCTGTGTAAGTTTAATCGATGGGTAATTTTAGGTCAGGTTCGCCTTCGTTATGAACATTTCTGTTGTTCAATTGTGAACAACTTTCCTAAATAAACTATTTCGATATAATCGAAAATGAGGGCGCTTTAGTCTTTTTCAAAATTCCTTTAATATGTGATCTGCTCTAATTCGTAGGGGAATTCAAAAATTTGATACTTTCAATACAAAATTTTTCCAATGCTCCATTTTTTTTCAAGAATACATTTTTCTGACAAATACCTAGTTGATAAAAATGGTTCCCGAATGGTGTAAACTTTTTGAATCATTGGCGTAGCCAGGGGGGGGCGCTTTGGGGCCACAGCCCCCTCAAGCCACCAAATTACTACGTTATTCATAATATTCGGCTGACCAAAAAAAAAGCTCTGCTGGTAACTGATAATAGTAATATATGTATCAAGTGAGTAAAGTGATAAAAAGTGAAAAAAAAAAACACTTTACTCACTAGTTTCATACAGTATTTTTTCTACAACTGTAAAAAAAAATAACCAATTCATATTTTTTTGCAAATATGAAATGAATTTGGCATATTATTATTGATTCATTATTAGAACAAAGTTCGAACAGTATGCCGGAGAGTTGAGTTTCAAACAAATGAAACAAATAATTTCAACAGAGTCGAAATCCTTTTCTCTTCACACTATCCCACAAAATGAAAAATTTTCTTCGAACTATGTCAAGGAAATCTCTTATTTGCACTATCCACGATTTTCTCCGTTCAATCTTCATCACTTTTCATTTCTACTTAAATTAAATTTATAGTTTCCAAAAATTCGTTATCTGGATAGATCTCCAATTTAACAAATTTATTTGTTAATTATTGTTGTCAACTAGTTTCTGACGGCCAAACAGCCGTAGCGACCTTGGATTACCTAGTGTAGATTAGGTCCAATAGTTCCTTAGAGGTATATGCTATTATTTTGAATATATTCGCCGCGATCATTTCGAATTTTAATAATACTTATTTAATAGTAATGCTAAGAATATTATTGGTGAAACATTTGTATATCAGATATTTATAGGTTATTAGTTGCCAAAGAATATGAGAACTGGCTTTATGAAACGATTTCGTTTTTATCCGGATCTGTCACTGTTGTTGCATGAAACTGTCGGTTGCCTAGCAACAGCCGTTAAAACAAGTGCACTTTTTCGACGCTTTTCCGTTTAATAATGAAATCGTATGTTGATAGTGAAATATTGTAATACTTTACGCACACAAACCACACAAAAAAAGTGGACTTTTTTTGACAGTTGTAGAAAAATTGCATGTTCAGCCCCCCCCCCAACCCAAAGTGAAATCCTGGCTGCGCCACTGTTTTGAAACCCACTGTATTCCATAATTTATATTGATGGCTCAGAAAACATCATTCAGACCTCACAATTATTCAATTATTCTCATTGTTTTTTTTTTGCTGAAAGTATAGTCAGTCTCAATCACATCCCGTGTGATTCACTTTTTCCTGCAAATAAAATACATAATAAAATAACGATTAGGTGGATAAGAAATTGCTTCCACATCCTTCACTACGAAAATGGCACTCGTCAAAATTCATTAGGAAACTACTGCTTTTTATGCGAGAAACCGTAAACTCTCTCTTTCCGATTCCCGATAAGAAAGTAGGTAATGAGACAAAAGTTAGACGGAAAACAGATACGGATAATTAATTACGCATGGATCTGTAATCGATCAGATGACATATTGTGGGCCGCAACATTAAGGCAATATAATAATAATAATAATAAAAACTACAGGCCAGTAAATCGCAACATTGAAAATTATTCCTATAGTATAGTATTATCGCAATGAGCCCGTTCTGGTAGGGCAGGACACCTTGTTTCTTTCTTGACGAGCTCATTGTTAAAAATTGCAGATTCCTTTACTTTACATGTTATTGTGATTTTGGAAATCACGCAATTTGGGTATTGTTGGTTGGGTTGGAGTTGAGATGGCGCTAGTGGTTAGTGAACTCTACACCACTGGTGGTGTCTCAGCTTTTGCCTTGACATGGAAATTTTATTGAATCATTTGTTGCAGTATTGCAGACATTAGTTTTTGTCTGCAGAGACCTACCCTATACTGATGAGGGCAAGAACCCAGAAATCGATCTATAGGTGGTCCAAATGTTTCAATGAACATTTTCATGCAACTAGCAATTGCGGAGACATCCTTGTAAGAACTCCGCACGGAAATTCATGAGATGTAATTCAACGTTCGGCGTGGTATTAGCCACGAAAGTAGTTGTTTTCTGATGGATTTTTTAACCAATTATTTCTATTGTATAGGATTATGGCAATGAGCCCGTTCTGGTAGGGCAGGACACCTTGTTTCTTTCTTGACAAGCTCATTGTTAAAAAATAAAAACTGCAGATTTCTTTACTTTACAAAAAATTCTGTGAACAGCATCTGGAATAAAGATCAAACACAAAAATTTGTATATTTTGGATTATCATCTGAGAGGTGGGAAATGTGTTGGAAATGCCATTGAAAGTTGCTCTAAACGCTTGAAAGTGTGTTCATGGCATAGTCGAGTAGCAGTAGTGGGGGAACTATCGAGGACAGGAGAGTATAACCGCGCGGCGCGCGACGATTTGAACAATGCAATTCCCCCACTACCGCTCCAAGATTCTGCCACAAACGCACTTTCAAGCGTTTGGAGCAACTTTCAGTGACATTTTCAACACATTTCCCACCTCTTAGGTGAAAATCCAACATGTACAAATGATAGAACTTTTGTAGGTTTTATAATTCTCTACAAAAGTTCAATTCACCGTAAAACGAATCCTTCAATACTTTTTGGGATATTTGTAAGATACCAAACAAATTGTAAATTTTTTCACTATTTCTAAAACCGGGGTTTTCATTTACGAACTATCTCATAAAAAGTAGTATAGGCCATTTGCGTCTTTTATTTTTATCTACAGCTTAATCTACAGCCTAATACAGTTGTAATTATCTTTCTTTATGTAGAATAAATGATAAAAATCTGAATAGTTCTACGATGTATAAAATTCTATCAAATTCACCGAAAGCCATTTTCCCATTGATTGGTATATTCGATATACAGCTTCATTGAATTTGATACATTCAACACTTGGTAATGAGTTACATCATTACGAAAGCGTGAAATGGAACTGAAACAAATGAAGTATACCCCTGACAACATGACATTGTTTGATTCGGTTGGACGTAAATCAGTTGAGTGTGATTGATATGTAATTGAACTGGAACTGAATTATGCTGCTGATTAATCAAGACCAAGGGAGAAAGGTCTCATATTTCATGTCATACATAACTTCTGGATCAAAAGTATATATGCCACACACTTAGACAAACATGGAATGGAAAGTAGTGTACATCCAGAGACAAATAGCTCATTTGTGTCTTGTGGAGTCGAACGCAGACAAGAAAGTCATTTTTCCGACGAGCGTGCATAAAGTATTACTTTTCCGCGGAGGTATTTATGTTGAAAAGGGGAACATTCTCCATTAAAATTGAAAAATGAAAAATGTATTTTTTTTTGTTATATTTAACAGAAAACAACTACTTCCTCGGCTAAAACCACGCTGGACATTGAACTACATCTGATAGATATTGTGAAAAGACTCTAGTTTTCAATGAAAATATATTAAATAAATTAGATAGGGAGAATGTACTTCAAAAATATCACTCACAGAAATCGTTCATTTCATTGAAGCAAGATTCGCTTCTCTCGCATTTAATCCGCAATACATTTTTGTCGACGAAAATCTATTTCGCTTTGCCAAGCTCATCAAGGATGGAAATAATGGAAATATTTTGAAATATTTCTTGGCACAGCGAAATAGGTTTTCGTTGACAAAAATATATTGGGGATTAAATGCGACCGAAGCGAACCTTGCTTCAATGAAATAAACGTGAGTGATATTTTTTAATTATATTCTCCCTTTCTAGTTTATTCAATGAATTTTCAATGAAATAGAGATGAGAAATAATTAAAAAAATGAACTATCTGAATGAAAATGCTAATTTTCACTTTCAGATTTTTTCTTTTCAGTTAGAGTTTCAGTTAGAGAGGGGAAGTAGTTGTTTTCTGTTAGATATCACAAACAAAAAATATATTTTTCATTTTTCAATTTTAATGGAGATTTTTCCCCTCTTCAACACGAATAGGGACTAAAGTTTGGCTTTCAGCCGCAGATGATTCCACAGCAGGTTTTATGAATATTCTTATTTTCGAACAAAAATTTTATATTGGTATTTCAGCTTAAAACAAAATAAAAACTGATATTTTTTAAGTACCTTGTTTGAAGGAAAATGGCATATCAATGTGTAATTATATGTAATTTTTTGTTGTATAGTTTTTTCTTTCAAGTTTGATTAATAATGATTGAATGATTTATATTTTTTTTATTGTGATGTGATATGAAGCTCGTACGAAAAATTGTGTTTCTACCTCGTGCTTTTTCTGTACGCAAAAACTCATTCAAACTCCGCTTCACGTCGTTCGTCTAACTGTATATTTGAGTGCGGGAAACTAACATTATGCGTACTTTTACCTATTTTTACCGATTTTCTATACGCAATTTATTTATTTATTTAAATTCATTAATAACATTTTGTCGCAAAATATGAGTGGTTGAACAAAAGTAGCCCGTTTTTCAAAATTATCCATCGAATTGCACCAATTCTTGTAAAAATTGAGAAATACTGAAAAAAAAAAATTGATTGTTAATCAAAATCTTCCTGCGTACAATCAGATTGTCTAATGTGCGTTTTGTTGCCATGCCAATCAACCTAAACTTGGACGTTATTGTCTGAGTGACAGACAATAGACAATAGACAAAAATGCCGATTCCATGCAAGGTAAAAGTATCGGAAAATTCAGTGCCGGAAAATCCACACGAATGACTTTCAAGAATGTCTCTTCTGTTATTCATAGTCGAGATATATATGAATAATTTGGGAAAAGGTGATCCTGAAAATATCATTATGTGACTGAATGAGAGAGCACTGAAAACTGAGAAAATCGCATTTTTTCGAATTTTGAACACGTTTTACTGGAAAACGGTGCATTTTCAAGAAAACTTTGTCGATACCTTTTTTGTAGAGAATTTTATGCAGAATATTGCGACATCATTTGTATTGCGACATCATTTGTTTTTGGAAAAAATGGATTTTTCGATTTCCATCGGAAAATCGTCCATAAAAATTTTCCGGATGCTTTCACGGCTTATCACCCTCGAAACTCGGATTCAGCGGGTCAAAATACGTAAGAATAAAATGGGTGATCCCGTCGCGCTTCATCGGCTCGAAAACCCTCCCTGCCACCGGACTATTAGCCTTGCTGCAAGCATCAGCCATCCGTCTAATCATCATTTTTATTTTCACATCATAATAATAACAATCTTGCAATAACATATGATGTTAGCCGCTTCCTATATGAAACAATATGGTTATACGCCTTTTCTTATCCACTTTTTCCACTAGCTTCATAGGAAAATTGCAGGCTTTCTTCTCGTTTACTCATTATCAGTGAACAATGATAGTTACAATAGAGAGAAGTTCTCCCATGCAACAACAAACGACCAACCTATTTAACGAACAATTGAATCGTTTGCCAACTAGAAATCATGAGGAAAATAAATAGGCCAGTAGATTGGGAGATGCATTCTTTTGTTATGGCACAGCCGTCTTAATCTCCGGAGCCGTGGTGAGAAAATCGGCAACACAGCATGGAAAGCAATTTGACGTCCTACCCATCAATAACTCGGCTTATTCGGAAAACTAAAAAAAAAAACATAAGAGAATGAATTTTTAAAGAAAAGAACTACGATTAATACGACTATTTAATTTTTTTCATCACAAACTGGAATCGCAATATATTCAATTTCTTAGATATGGGAAATCTGTCAAGTTTGGTTTTTCCATGCACTAAAATTCACAATAGTTCATATACCTAGGAGTGGGAAATGGGTAGTTTCATGCAAATTGTATACTATACCATTTCTACGACTATCTGAATCATAAACAAATCTATAATATTTTTAATAACACTTTTTATCATAAACTTTCCTGCCGTCATATACAACTTAAAAAAGGAATTAAAGATACAAATATTGATCGATTTCAAAAAAGAAAAAAAATGTGGGTTATGAGGGATTTGAACCCTCACCCCCTATCCAAAACCTGAATGTTCCCTCACTCTTCACTCGCTGCTACGAGGTCATATTAATGGGCAAGTTTTTAAATTCATCGATGGATCCATCGATGAACATTGCATCCTTATTTAACTAATGGAAAATGACAATGACAGCACGAATGCGCATTATCCATCGATGAATTTAAAAACTCGCCCTATATGATGAAATTAACTGCTATAGAAACTTCGTGCCAACTATTCGAAAAATAGAATTAGATTGTCATCAATCTTTATATTGAAATTAGCGGTGTTAATGTCAAATCATCCTCACCATTATTACTCATTTTCGTTACTTATTTTTTCAAACGAATTTTATAAATACTGATGTGAAATTCGATCTTATATTATTTATGATCATAAAAATGACAGTCTGGTAGTTCATGAAAGTCGTGGGAAATGAAATATCCTGTACTGAAATGATCATTATAGTACCTTTTGCGATGTAGAAATGAAAAAGTGTTTCACAATCGGCCTATTTCCTTGACCGATAAGTCGCATAGAATGGGCATATTTCCATAATATGGTCGTAGAAAAAAACCTATTCCTTGAGGTAAAAGAACTAAGGTTCGTGGAAAATTTTCAGAGTGTCTTACCTCTGCCGAAATTCTAGAAAGAGAAAGAATTACTGCCGAAGCGAATATGAAGCAAAAGGAAAAATAAAAACACGCTGAGAAAAAAAAAAGTTAAAAACATTAAGACGACCAAAGCAAAATTGACGGGTTGCAACTGCCGTCACGTGCGGAAAAGTACTACTTAGATAGTAGTAAATTTCCTCCGTAAAAAAGAAATATGTTATATATTTCCTGAACAAAAGGATGAGGCTATATGACGTAGTAAGAATATTTCCCGAGCCTTACGTGGATGCATTCCTTCAATAGTGATGTGTTAATTCTCAGCCCTTCCCCACCAGGAAAAAATATGTTTTGATTGATGGTAATAAAAAATATTATTATTATTATTATTATTATTATTAAAATGTTTATAATAAAAAAATTCAAATTTCGATTTTGGTTAATTTATTTTTGATATTACTTAGTCAATGTTACCCTAACTGGTGCAAACATTGCATTTTTTTTTCATTTCAAAAGATTTTAATGTATAGGAGTCTTTTCACGTGGCTTTAGCCGGGGAAGTAGTTGTTTTCTGTTAGATATTACAAAAAAATCACATTTTTCAGTTTTCAATTTTCATGGAGAATGTTCCCCTTTTCAACATGATCACCTCCCAAGAGGCTATCTTGAACGATGGAAAATAGCAACTAAAGTTTGTCTTTCAGCCGCAAATGATTCCACAACAGATTTTATGAATATCCTATTCATATTTCCGACACATTGCCTGAACAAAAAATAGAATTAAAAAGTACTAATTAACATTTGGGACGATCATAATATTGTAACACACATCATAGAACCAGTGTGTGCTATGAAAATAGTGAATCCCTAATATTTCTGAATTACACAGGCATTTTTCCAAAGTTGTTTACCTTTTGTATCCATGAAATAAAATCATATCAGGCTTATGAAAACTTTAAAAATTCAAATACATTGCTTGAAGCTTGAGGCGTGAAACGTTTACACTTGAAATAAAGCCTCAAGCTTATAAGAAAACATTTCAAATGTAATGACATTTTGCGCCTTAAGCTTGCAAGAAAATATCGAAATATTTCAGGAATTCGTCTTTTTCAAAATCTAAATAGTATTTTTTACTTTTTTTTTACTCAGTTCAATGTTTCATGAACAAAAGCTTGTTTTTGAACAGATTTTTCGAATAATTTTTTTTTTGTTTTTGTTCGGCCTAATGAAGCAGATTCAGTAGTTTCGAATTGGCGGAGCGTAAAAACCGGAAACGACTTGCAATTAATCCACATAATAGACGGAACAAGGCGGTGGGGGAGCGGAGCGGTATCTGCATACGGTCCGGCCATTGGTGGAATCGGATGTGCAATTGTTCTCCTAGTCGACGGCGAAATACGAGAAAATAAAAGAATAGTACGAATTTTGCGTCGCAGGCGGCTGTGAAAGTGTAGGTGGCACGGTGACAATGGTGAGTTTTCTTTGTAATATGTAATTTTCGAAAACAATGTTATTATTTGGAGCAAAAATTATTATGATAAAAAGAAATATTTTTAGAAGCGAAACTATTTGTAAATTTTTTCCCCAAAATGTCGACTATTCTAATTTGTTTCCCCTTTTGACGCTTTTGACGTTTTGAATAGTAAATCAGTACTTTGATTTACTGAGTTTGATGTTTGTTGAACAGTTTACGGTTTTGTGTTTTTCAGTTTAAATCCAAGCGCTGTAGCTAAAATGTTACTACAATCTGACAATAACTCCAATTGAAATGATTTTTGGTACACGGGCAGTTTTTAAAGACAACTTTGACAACCTATGGAATATGGGGAAAATTCCGGGGAAAGCTCGAAAAATCAATAACTTGGAAGGGACTGGAAATTTCGATATAGGAACGTAAAAATCACCATAAAAAAGGCAATCGTATGTTTTTTTTTTTCAAAAATTGCTTCCTTCGAGAGATAATGAGCTATAACTGATATTTTCAGATTTCCGCGCGACCAACTCGGGATATCATAAGATTTACCCCGACGCTCGACTAAAATCTCTGTATCTCCCTTGTTTTTGGTCGAAAGTTCATTAATCCAGTATGACTGGGTTTTGAGACGAGGCTTGATTGTAGCACTACCAAACTTGGTACGCTAGTAGTTGAAACCATGGTAAACACTAAAAAAAATTAAAAACTTTGTTTTACTCCTGCCTCATATTCAACTTACCCCTAAAACCGACATTTTCCTCAGTAAATGTTGAAAATGATCGCTTATTGAGAAGAGCAAACCTCAAGCTATCTGATGATGCAATCATTTCATCACCTACTTTAACAAGAAAATTATAAATTTTCCTATTTCTACTAGAATTAAACGTTCATAACCAGAGAGTTTTTATATTACCAATTTGTAAACTCGAGACTCAAGTTGTTCAATTTTTCTTAAAGTTACTCTTTCCTTCCTTCCTTTTCGTTCCTTATCGGCAATTGCTGTGATCGTTGTATCATCAGCATACAGAACTATATTTATTATCTGTGCTTATATAATTAGGCATATCGTTGATGAAAAGCAAAAGATGAGGGGACCCAATATAGATCCTTGAGGAACCCCAAGATCAATGTCGTATTGCCGCGACTGACAATTGTCAACTTTAACATGTATCTTCCTGAGAATCAGGTATGATCTGAGCCATGAAAGAAACTCACCCCTGAAGCCAACTGAATAAAGTTTGTTACGTATAGTGTGGGGGTCAATAATGTCGAATGCTTTCGACAAGTCAAAAAAAGTGCACCAACATACTTTCTTTTATCAAGTGAATCATAAATATACTGAAAAAAATGCAAAATGCACCCTCCGTTGACCTACCTGGGCAGAAACCAGGGTGAAACTTAGATATTATATCAAATTGATCTAAGAATGTGAGCATTTTTAAATAAACGGATCTATCAATTATTTTACATAATACAGTGGGAACTGTCACAGGCCGGTAATTTTCGAGAAGTGTTCACCTTTTTTCAAAATCGTTAGTTTAGTTTGTCTGGGAATTCTCCAGTTTCAATTGAAAGATTTATCAGAAATGTTAATGGTTCGCAAATTGAAAGTTTCATGTTCTTTATAAATTTTGTTGAAATGCAATCTACTACAACAGAGTACGTGTTCTTCAGATTAGAAATGATTTTGAGAACGTCACTCCGTGGCAATGGTTCTGACAGCATTGCAGCCACATTTTTTTAAATTTTTTTTGTATAATCCTTTATAAAAAACGTATTTTTGTTCTATTTAAAATCAGTTCATGACTAATATGTAAATTGGGGATATTTCAATGGAAAATGAATATTTGTTTTTTGTTTTAATATTGAATGAAAGGAGAATTGATTACCACCAGTCTTTAATAGCTTGGATATCCCTTACTGTGCCCAAGTCAAACCTGATATTATTCTAGTCTTGCCACAGGAAGGTGACTTCAGCAAGCAATGTTAGTGTATACCTTTCATATCAAGAGAAATATATAACAAATAAGTTCTAAATGAAAGAGGTCCAAGGACTGATCCTTGTGGTATGACTTCATCAGCAAACAATTGTACCTTTCATATCAAGGGAAACATATCACGTGAACTGTAAGTAAAAGAGGTCCAAGGACTGATTCTTGTGGTATTCCATAATTTATGAGTGCGGTCTTTGATAAAATATTAGTTTTGATCTAGCACACTCTGGACACTAAAATTTATAAAGTAAAAGTTTATAAGTTTTTTCTATCTATCTTCAGCAATCAGAAAACTGGATAATCTAGCATGAGACCCAAATGTTAGGACACATCTGCAGTAACATTGTTACAAATATAACTGGTACAAAAATGTACGTAGAAAGTTTTCTATCTCATTCACACGATTATTTCCTGTCTCATAACTAGTACCGGCTACATCTATCAAATTATGTTGTCATTCATCATAATCTTACTTGTTTGGGCTCACACTGTCGTATTGGATCATTATTAGCGAAGTTCAATATAAATAGTTCCATCAATTTCGAGCGAAAATCAGAGTTTCCTTAAATTTCGAAATCATTTTGCTATATATTATTCAATATTATTACACAATTATTATCAATTATAAATGTTTATTCGCTACCACGTATTTTATTTTTGTCTTCGTGGAACTTCAACCTCATCCGTTTCGTCTCTCGTCTCTCCCCTCAACCAAATTGGAATTTCTTATCGCTGTTACGTCACCAATTCGTCATGTTATCTATGGGGAACACTTCTGCACAGCGTTGTCACGTTGATTCATATATCAGATTATTTAAAGATCTTTTTCTTATCATAATATTGGACGTGATATAAAAAATAACATTAATAATGATTATACTGTTATGAATAACTCTACGCCACTGCATGGTCTGGCGAAACACCGAAAAGAAAAATCCTGGAATATTCAGAGAAGATCGTGAGAAAATAGGTTGAACGGGACCGCTTATGGTGGAACAATTGATGATATTTTGGAAAAGCATCGTCCATGGGAATATCTGTAAAGCAGAAACAGATTGCCAACCTTTCTGCGGTGTTCCAGAGGAGTGAACAATAAGTGAAGTACCACTGACGAGATGAATCACTCTGTTGTGGATAGAATGTGAATGTTTCTGTGTGTTTTGAGGGGCTGCACAGTATTCAGAGGTCAGATATGTGCCTTATAATCATAATTAGTTTATGAAAGGTGGAATAGCTCGAGGCACTAAACAGGATACCACTAAACCTGATCCATATAGTACAGAACTCCGACCACAACCTCCTTTCCACTCTTTGTTCTTTTTCTACACCATCGAGCAGCTTATTTGGGAAAAGTTGAAGGGGATATTTGCGGATAATGTCATTCTACTAGGGGGAGAATTGCGGATAATTTCATGATACTAGTGGGATAATTTTTATATTTGACATTGGTAACACTGCTATCAACAGACTGCGGTTTGATTGTCAACAGCACGCATTGATTTACTGTGTTATTATTTTCAAGTACTTTTCTATCACTTCACTCGAGTGATAAATCATGACAATCCGTCAACACCCAGTCCAAACAAAACCGATCGATATTAGCGGCAACACCGCGCGCACGACTGCAGTTTTCTCCGTAGCCTTGCAACGCGACACGCGTTATCGATTCGACCTGAGACCGCGCGTCGATTGTTTGTGAAAAACGACGTCCACGGCTTGCTTCGGCGTCGAATATTCGTTCTCGAAAATAGACCATACCCGTCGGTTTCTCCGAAACTAGAGTTCTAGACGGCGTTGCAGGGGTTTTCAAGTGTGCTTGTTTTACTAGCTCTGAGTGGGATTATCTGTTCAGGAAAATAGCCAAGTGAGTTTTTATTGTTATGATGTATTTGATGGTTGGGTTAGGTTAGGATTTTGTGTTTTCCCAGAAGCTGGCTTAGAAATTGCAATTCTGTTTCATTGTTTGCTTTTATATTAAAAGTGGTATCTGACTTGATTTTATTTCAAAATAGACCAGAGTAGGTACGTGATTTTCCAAATTAGAAAATTTCTTATCACTGCCATTTAGAGGGTAAAAAAAATCAATTACTTCAATATGAAATCATCTCCCCTAGTAATATTGTACAGATTAATGAAAATGGTTCTTTTTACAACACCCTGTCACGAAAGTCCTCCTTCCGCTTACTGAGTCCTATACCATAACACGTTTTGTCGATAAGAATCCCTGTGAAAACAGTTTTTTATAATAAACGCTTTTTATAATAGCTAATATATCAATCAATTGGACGAAGAAAAGGTTTGTATTTCGTGCAGAAATTTATTTATAAAATCATATCAAAGCGCTTTCGACTATAAAGTCATCATCAGTGCGTAACTGTAAGTGACATTGAATTGAATTTGAGAAATGTTGATAATGTGAATTTTGAAAAATTGAAAAATTACTTACTCGTCAGGTGTACAAGAGCCAGACCATAAAAATATCATGTGTCCATAGGACCATGTAAAAATTTAAAAACGGGACATCATATGATTAACATTTTAAAAAATCCTTATTCCCGGATTAAATTGGATAAAAGTTTCAACAGGCAGAGTAACACATGTCTGCTGAACTTAGTATACTGTCAAACTAAATGAAATATGTAAGATGTCTAGAAACCCTGGTGAATTCAACGATTCGATTTTGTTTTGATTTTTATGGACGGCACCTCCTGTTGGATTAGGTCCTAGTTCACATTCTTTAGTACGTGGCGCTTATAGCGCTGACAAGAAACTGTTAGGCTGCTTACACATAACGACGTTTTGCGTTCACGACTTTTATTTTTATTCTGTTCTCTTATTGGTTCTGTTAAAAACGCTCGAAGCTGTCATACATTTGACGTTACTTCGATAAATTTGAATTTTGAATTAGTTTATCAGGAATTTCATTTTGATTCTGGTTTAGTAGTGATTGGAGTTTTTGTCCTATTTTTCATTGTGTATTGTGTTGTTTCTAGTTCTTCGTTGTTTATGGTGTTTTCCGATCAAGTTTCTTGTTTTCCTGATTTTTGGATTGTTACCTATTTCATCTTATAAATTGTTCAACACTTCAGTCAAGAGTTTTTCTTGAACATTTTTGCTTAAATTAGTGCCTAGAAAATGACCCGAGTGTGCATTTTATAATAATAATAATACCGGAAATATCTCATTATGGCGTTTTCACAGTTTTCCGAAGTTAATCGATTGGAATTTTTATTAACATAACATTACTTTACATTTTATCAAAACAGACACAAACTCTCAACACAAACGTCACAAACTGTCAAAATTCAGACAGTCAGAAAGAGAAATCTATGGTCATGGAAGAAAAATGTTCACGAAAATTTGAGCACCTTGTGTATAAACATAACTGAGTCGCCCTCTGAACATCGGAATTCGGAACCCGAACCTAATTATCAAAAAATCAAGCATTTTCAAGTAGGCAGGTGTCTTCAGTTTGATCCCAAAGTTTTACAGGTATAAGTGCACGCACCAGGGTTTCTAGACATCTTAGAAATATGAATTAAATTGACATTGTGTCAAAAGTTGACAATGACAATGACGTTTGGCTTCGAACATGAACTTCTAGAAACACTGATCTATGTTTTGAAAATTGTTGAATGACCAATTAGTCAAATTGATCTGTAAATCTATTTATAGTTCTGTTAATCCAAACCTAAGGAAATATGACAAACCGGGAAAAAGGTCCAATTTCGAGAAAAAAGTCGAAATTTCGAGGCAAAAGTCGAAGTTTCGACATTAATGTCGAAATTTCAACATTAAAGTCGAAAATTCGACTTTTTTTCGACTTTTTTCTCGAAATTTCGAGTTTAAAGTTGAAGTGATTAAATTTCGACATTAAACTCGAAATTTCAAGTTTTTTCTTTCTTTTTTCTCAAGTGATGTACAATGTCTTTGGAGATAATAGCGTCAAACTTGGTGTTGTTGGATTCCTTATGATCGTCCCTAACCGATCATGCAATGATATACCGAGTGTTCTATTTAAAAAAATGATTGAAGATGGCGCTCAGCTGCCATTTTGAAACTTTTAGCTGGAATTTTCTCATGAAAAAGTAGGTTTTTATCTCTTATTTGAGCCTTCCAAATTTCGTTGTGATATACCAGGTGGTTCAAAAATTAGTAGGGAGGGAACGGACTTTAGACTAGCACTGTATATTTAAATAAATTAGCTGAGATTTCTCTCCTTTTTCTCATTTTCAGAGCAATTATTCACATTACAATTGTACTTCTAACTAATATAAAATAATTTCAGATGTAATAATCGGAATGGCATGAGGATCTTTGAAGTTGGCACAAACTGCACTCAATTGCTATTGTGAAATTCTTGAAATTCCAATGATTGAGTATTTGGTAAAGAGCGGGCTGTTGAATGATGACAAATTTGATTCCCAAAAATCCATCTTCAATTACTCTATAATACTCCATCCGAATCGTTTCTAGATATATCCATTAGTTTGCGAGATATTCTCTAACGGACCAATACGTATAAGCTCAAAGGAATTCTCTTCGTTACTAATTAACTGAGAAAATTAAATATAAATAGAACTCCCCACAGAACATTAAACAGGTGATAGTAACTGGTTATTTTCATTCTCTGCATATTTGTTTTAAAGGTAAACGACTTGCCTAACTAGTATAAATAAATGAGAAAATTCATCGATAAATATAGAGACTGATCAGTCAGAATACAGGGAACCAACATGAATGGATGTTCTGGTTTGCAATAAACATTATTCATTGATTCACGGTTTAAAACGACATGACCTAAAATGGCATCAGTTTCGAAAAAACTTTCTTTTGTATTTCAATGAATATTTTTATTTTTTCTGATAACCACCGTATCTGTTCTAACATTAAGTTTTACTCACATCTTTCAATGTACCCCTGAAATCTATACTTACTGACTGTTGAATACCAGAATATTTTTTTTTGTAGGAATCTGCAAAGTCTTAAAACACACTCAGTACATATTTATCATTTTACAAAAACATTTGCAATCTGAGCCCAATTAGTATATTTGTCAGTGTCAGTTACTTCACCATTTTCGAATTAGTGAGTACAACCCATTTATAAATTACGAATTACCTAAATATTTATAGATAAACATATTTTCGGAAGGAAATATTGAATGTTTTATGGATAAATATTCGGTTAGAGAGAGCCATCGAATTTTCAAAAAAATTTGTTTGCAACTTACTTATTTTGGTCTCCTCTACAAAAAATCCAAATGAAATTGTTTTCACAAAATATGCCCTTTTTTCAGTACTTTTTGGCAGAAAAAACTACCACTTTTCGAAAAATTCACCCTTCTTCAAAACGCTGATAAATAGTGGAACTTTCATTGTCCAACACTGAATGTTTGGTGTTTTGTAGTTATCACTGTTAGTGATATGATTATGATATTGTTCTTGCGTCGACTCTCGTGAGATCTCGGCTCACATCGTATTTTCGAATTAATCAAATTCAATGAAATATTTGAGCTTAAGGGCGAGAGAAGCGAGCCTAACGATGGAAAAGCATTTAGCCGTACCTAGTAATTTACGCATTTTCAACTCGGTTTGCATGCAAACAAATTCACGCATTTTCGACTGACTCGCAAGCTAGGTTAGCTTGCTCAGGTTAGGTTTGTGTGTCAATTGCAAGCGAAAAACGAATTCACGCATTTTCGACTGACTCGCAAGCTAGGTTAGCTTGCTGAGGTTTGGTTTGTGTGTCAATTTCGAGCGAAAAATTTTCGACTGACTCGCAAGCTAGGTTAGCTTGCTCAGGTTAGGTTTGTGTGTCAATTGCGAGCGAAAAACGAATTCACGCATTTTCGACTGACTCGCAAGCTAGGTTAGCTTGCTCAGGTTAGGTTTGTGTGTCAATTGAGAGCGAACATACAAACCTAACCTAACCTAAAACGTAAACGAAAACCGATGAAAACCGAATCATAAAAGTGATACCAACTTGATGAATAAAAAATATCAGTCATTCAATGTTGTGAATTTTTCAAAAAGTGATAGTTTTTTCTGCAAAAAGGTACTCTAACCGAATATTTACCGTTTTATGTTAAGACCTCCAATATAACTATGACGTAATTTTGGAAAACAGGATTCAACTTGCTTGCCAATGTTCCAAATTTTCAAACACGCTCTAGCTTTGGTGGAAATATGATATTTTTATTTAATGAAATCCTGCCATTTGGCATGTCTACCTCAGTAATCCAAACTTTAAAAAATGCTGGTATCTTCCAGGTACGAAGGCGTAGAAGGGCCAACAACAAAATATTTTTCGATACACTTTGAACTGGCAATTGCCACTTTGAACTGGCAATTGTCACTTTGAACTGGCAATTGCCACTTTGAACTGACAATTGTCACATTGAACTGGCAATTGTCACTTTGAACTGGCAATTGTCACTTTGAACTGGCAATTCTCACTTTGAACTGACAATTGTCACATTGAACTGGCAATTGTCACTTTGAACTGGCAATTGCCACTTTGAACTGACAATTGCCACTTTGAACGGACAATTGCCACTTTGAACTGGCAATTGTCACTTTGAACTGACAATTGTCACATTGAACTGGCAATTGTCACTTTGAACTGGCAATTGCCACTTTGAACTGACAATTGCCACTTTGAACGGACAATTGCCACTTTGAACTGGCAATTGTCACTTTGAACTGGCAATTGTCACTTTGAACTGACAATTGTCACATTGAACTGGCAATTGTCACTTTGAACTGGTAATTGTCACTTCGAACTGGCAATTGCCACTTTGAACTGACAATTGTCACTTTGAACGGACAATTGCCACTTTGAACTGGCAATTGTCACTTTGAACTGGCAATTGTCACTTCGAACTGGCAATTGCCACTTTGAACTGACAATTGCCACTTTGAACGAACAATTGCCACTTTGAACTGGCAATTGTCACTTTGAACTGACAATATTTATGCATGCAGTTGGAAATAAATATCTTTTTTGAGTAACAATTTATAGTTCAAAGTGACAATTGCCAGTTCAATGTGACAATTGTCTCATCAAACACTAAATCAAAACGTGCTGTTTGCCATCAAGCAGCACTGTCTGGATGCGGGATACGAATGCTGGTGAATGAAAAAAAGTCACTACTTAGGTTGGCGACACACCAAAAAATCAAAAACCTTTCAATTTTGAATTAATCTGTTTTGTGTGATTCGTGTATTTCAAAATGTTTTGTCTTGCTACAATTTTTCCCAAATAAGACGATTTTCATCATTGGGTGTTCGGCTTCTGGCGAAACGAAGGTTGTCATCCTTGGTTCACTACGTCTACTCAGGGCACATGATTCTCGGAGCCTGTAATAATTTACCCCACATGCGTGGGGAGTGACTATCTGTACAAATGACACAGCGCGCCTTCCGGAAGTATCAGGGCTCGGGAGACAGGGCCCGACTGGAATATTCCTAATGAAAACGAAAAAGTAATGAAACACGCTTTTATAGTTGGTATAATGAACTGATGAGTAAAAATTATTTCATAATATCAACCACTCAATCGTTCTTTTCGTAAAAGTATTTTTTTTTCTTTTTTTCCAAATAACTTCAAAAGCGTGTTCTTTAGCTATTTCAAACTATATTTTTATAAAAGTATTCTTTTTTCATTACAGATCAAAATTACTTGATGGCTAGCAAGCAAGATGACTCCAACAGAAAAGAAACAGACTCTAGTCGAACTCCAGCCAATCCTACCCCAATTGAACATAACCTAACCGAACATCAGCAGCAACTGAGTGGAGTCCGCAGAAGACTCGATTTCGGCTGTGATGACAGCGGAGATGCCAACCCAGCGAATGCAGCTCCCTGCTTACCACTTGATGTTAGTACCCAGAACGACCGCCAGATAGCTATCAATAAATGGAACTTCGATTTCGAAAACGAAATGCCGCTGGAAGGAGACTGGGTGTGGGAGAGAGTACCAGTTGAACCTCCTGAGGTCACCCAGGTGATATCTTCGATGGAGAAGAAACAGGTTGAAAATCGGAATGTTTAGATTTTTTCTTTCGTGAAATTAGTAGTATTTATTTGAGTTTCATGGAATTTGTGTTTCAACGAGTGCTTGGTTCAAATTCAACTGATCTGAATCGTAAAATTGAAACTGGGAACTGTTTCAGATATTCTAAATTATAAGTGGTATCCAGACGTATTTGCTGTGATCTACGTCGGGTAAATTTTTCTTTCTGGACCACGACCAACAAGGCTACCAACCACTTTAGACTTGTTATATCAGTGATCAACTTTATCTTGGGTAGAAAACTGAATACCTTGGTCATGTTAACTTGTTAACTTTTGGGACCTCTATTTCGAAGTCAAAATGATCGATAACCTTGTTGAAAATCACTAGATTTGGACCGAATTGCTGGCATTTTCTCAATGAAAAATCAAAGAAAAAAAAATACAAGCAACTGCCTTCGATTTAAGATCGAATGCTCACAGCTGAAATTTTCTTTGTGAATATTCAAAATTCGTTTTTGCATCAACAAGATTATGATGTGAATCTTTAAAGAACTGCCAGTACATGAATTCACTTTTTTTGTGTAGAATTAGAAAATGAGAATTAGGAATTAATCCAGGAGCTAACTAACATGACCAAGAGAAGTTGAGTTCAATTTTGCGATGATTATGATCAGCAAATTCAAGTTCACCAGTACAAATTTACAAGAAATCACAGGATGATGAATGAGATTATAATAATTGTGGTAGGTATGTCTTATGACTACATCGAGAATGTATTCAAAGCACTCGTTAAGGGTAGAATTTTAGGGATGCCAAGTTTATAAGACTGAAAAAATGACTGTCATTCGTGTAAACGACAAAATATAATTCACATAATTCGGAATGTATAGTTCTGTGAACGATTTGAAGTTTATTCAAGATATTTTTTAGACACTATGTTCACAAAACATACCTTCTAATGAGCAGGTACTTTTCTCATTGCATTCTTTTATGGAAAAAAAGATAATTTATCAGTCAATTAACAAAGAGTGGGTAGTCAAAATCCAATCATTGGCTGTTTCAAAATTTTCAGATCTCCCTATGAATATACAATTTTTTTTGTATGTAACACTTTCTATTTATCTCAATACAAAATGTACAAAATGTATTATAATGTTTTCAAAATGTTCGTCAAATAGTACAATTATGAAAACATTTTTTCTACTAATGATTTCTACAAAAAAAAAATAGCTCCAAATCCCTATCATATCTTGGTAAAATTGAATTCAGAACCAATTCTGAGAATAGTAACTTTGTGTTCACCTGGTGAAGCTTTCGATGTAGAAATCATCTCCATATACGAAAACATTTCTCTAAAAACAACAATACGGAAGAAGCTGATTTTAAATAACTTTATCAAAATCAAAATTTCTCCCGTAAAAATATATTCACTTATTCTTATACTGTACTTCACATTTTACACTTCACTTGTAACTCTGTTCACATTACTTGTAACAAATAGACGAACTTTACAGGGTGATTTTTAATGGCATCCAAACTGACCCTAAAAACGTGTCAGCTATGCCTCAACAATCGCCCTGTAGGAGTTTTATATTACCTTATTCGCATTTATAGAAATGGGAAGATTCATGAAGTTTTGTTTTCTGGCGTCAGTGAATAGAAAACCGCAAATTATATTCAACACACATGACTAATTAGACAGGAAGAGTCAGAAATTATTCATCAGGATTTTTAAAGTGCTCTCACCACTTTAAAACAACACAAAGTGGATTGAATGGAGTAATGCTTCTTTTTCTCAGATTCAAATATGAAAAAAAATCGAATACCCAAAAAAATTGGTGATCTTACATGGACGTTTCAAAAAATAGGACACAATTAAAAAAAAAAGTTTTCTGATTGTTTCAAATTTCGAAGTTCAAAGAACTCAAAGTAAACTTTTCACCTGTCCAAGTCGATTCTGCGCACAATCTAATCATTTAATTCAACTGATTTTTTTTATATTCCTCAAAAGTTTCAGAAATCAATATTACTCAATACTTGTTCGTACAAAATATTTGTTTATCCATGAGATTGCTTAGAATTCACAGGTGATATAATATAATAGGTATATCAAAATGTGGCAACGTGAATTCTGAGAGAATACAAGGCAATTTATACCAAAAATCAATATTTGGAGAAATTTTAACTTATATCAAAAATCTAGTTCATAGTCAGCACTCTTTCATGGAAACCTAAATATAGTTTATGGCAACTCTCAAAATATTTGAAAAAATCGCCAATATAATTTTTTACTTCAAGATGATTTAAAATCATCCGTGGATAAATAGAGAAAAAGAACTGAATGTCCGCTATATGAACCAAAGTCATGGTGGTTTTGGAATTGTTTCAATAAATTAGCCTACGTCTGAATCTCTTTGAATATTTCGATATTGAAATTAAATTCAGATTCCTAAGATATTGCTGAAAAAAGATCAAATAAAATACTATTCCGAAAAATTAAGTATGAAGTACGGAGAAATGCACTTTCTGCAACAGGAATGATTTTTCTAAATATGAATTTATTTTTGTCCCTTCCTGTATTAATAATACACCTAAACTTATTCATATTTACTAAAATTATACGTTCTGATATTTCCATCACATACTATATTTATGCATTTACGGAAAACTCCAATTTGAAACTTCAACTTTGAATAATCATCGTGTGTTACGATTTTGCAACATAATAAAAATAATAATGATGGTAATAAAAGTAATAACTAGTTCAACATAGTCTGTTTAAGACACACACTTAACAACATGTTCATGAACATTAACGATTTACGGTAGTCCAATCAGCTATAAGCTTAAGGCTAGTTTCAGACGATGCAAAAAAGTCCAAGTCAACTTTGTTGCCTTTAGAGATCATTGTGGATAATGGAGGACGATTACCATAATCGCACCTAAGATATTTATTCAGTAGCAAAAGTTCGATCCGGCCTATAATATAGGTAGTTCAAAAAACTTATTTCCAACATTTTCACGGGCCACCTCTGTAACTTTTGAGTCGTTTTAGATATACTTTTGAAATTTGGAGTGTCGATACAATCTTATTTGGCTTCTTATTTAGCTTCTTATTTAGCTGTAGCTCTTTTTATACTTCATAATCATATATACAGGGATAACATAAATCTGATCTTTAATGAAAAAAACGAGTAGTATTAAATCGGGTGATTTTGCGGGGAATTTTCGATTGGATATTGACAAATGTGGTATCAATGGATTAGCTGAAGAATTGAAATTTGAAAAAACCAAACTATTCTATACTTGTGAAAAAAAAATAATTTGAATTTTTTCTGTGGAAATACACTGAAATATTAATATTTCATGGCAGTTATAGACCCCTAGATACAATTAGAATAAATTACATGAAAATTGAGTCCTATGAAATTTTCTCTCGAAAAGATGAGGAAAGATCTCTTGAATACAAAAATGTGAAAATATACAAGGCGTCTCATTCAAAACTCTAATGTTGAGGTAATTTCCGGTGAAACCAGAATAAACTGAAAGAGCTTAATCATAACTGCGGATACAAAATCAAATAGTACATGAACACTTGAAGTTATAAAGTTCTTTCTCAAACGACTGGAGAGTTACTTATCAAGCCCGGTTCTGCTGACCACCCGGTGTATCGGAGATTGATTCATTTTTTTTTTCATGAAATTATGTTCATACACCCGGTGTATCGGAGATTGATTCAATTTTTTTTCATGAAATTATGTTCATATATAATCAATTCACTACATGTTGTCTGGGGAAACAACATTTTCGAGTGTAGGAAACATCTTCATAAGTTAACACATTGAACCCCTGTATATCCCGAACCGTAAAATAATGAAAGTAATTTGACATCATTCTGAAATTTCAGCAAATTTCACCAACACTTTTTTTCTTACGATCAGCAGGACTGGAAGGATTGGATTTGAAACAGTTATGCTGATGGTGGTCCTAAGGAGATGAAACGTCTTATTCAAAATCGAAATCTACAATTATTTTGTACAATAAAAATTGCGTAAAAATTGCAAATTCGATATTTTAATATCATCTGAAGGACGGGTCCATTCAATCCGTTTTTCCGATAAATTCACTTGACTCAGCCTGTATACTGTCTGTTTCGAAAACACGATAAAATCCATATTTGCAAAAATGAAAATAGACCCTGTCTGAAAACTGGTAAGACTGGGACTATTTATTCGAAATATTCTGATAATATGTTCGTATTTTCGAAATCTTTTGATTCCAATGAAAATAGAACTAATCTTGTACTTTCACATTCTACCTTTTATGAAAGTGAGCTCTATTATCATAAGTTGACTAACAATATAACTTATGATATCATAATATCTGATATACAAAGTAAACAGAAACGGTGGTACCTATGCATTTTTTTTAATGAGCTGAGATAAGATTCATATATAATATTATGTACAATGATATGTCAATCAAGTACTTGATTGAGGTGATAAACAGCCTTGAAAAGTTGAAACTGGGACCAAGGCAAGTAGTTTAAAAAATTACCAAGGATTATGCAGATTTTTTTTTAATGTAAGAAAACTGAGTTTTTAAATGATAACCCAAAATCATTAAAAAAAAAGGAAGCAATGTCATCATTTGTTTGTTACCCACATTATCAGTTTTCATAATGGATCTATCTCGAGTTTTCCGAACATGGAATTTTTTTTTAATAAGTTAAAAACCAGTTATTTTATCTGTGATTTTCTTCTATTGACGTCATGGAAAATATTAAATTTCTTATTTTGATTTGCAATATTTGTCTAGTCGGGTTAGTGTAATAAATTAAATTATTATTTATTTATATTATGATTTTATATTTTTAGGGGTTGATATTTCAACCCCAAATACGGCTATCATACCAAAAATTGTACATATTTTATAGTATAGTAAAATATTGTGAAAATAAAATGTATTTTTCATGTGCCATGATTGTATTATTGAGAAGAGAGAAGATATACCTATCTATCCATTCAAGGATCTCCTTTTGTGGTTAACCCTCTATTTATTCCCTGTTTTGTGAATATTTATATTTATTGTTAAACATTACCTTTTGGTGAATAAATTATTATTATTATTATTATCATTATTATTATTATTATTATTATTATTATTATTATTGCCCGGAGAAGTTCTTTGTGGACTATGACGTTAATGTAAAAACTCCGGAATTAAATATATATTTTTTCGTTTCAGTTCAGTTCAGTTCGTTTTAGACACATGTCTGTACTGCTTTCCTATACCGTACATGTAAAAGTGATCGAGTTTCTCATTACGAACCTCAAAAACGAAACACAAGAAAGATCTCAAATTACAGGGGACTGAAGAACAATAATTCATTTACATCATACATTGATTTCAACACTTTCGTAAGAAAACCACCTGAGAGAAGTACTACCTTAACTTTAAAGGTTAGGTTGGTAGTTTTGGTATGCTGGCGTCACATTCGGCGATAAGCTGCTTACTTTCGCCCTCAACCGGCAATTAATAATAAAATTGACACACAATACTAACCTCTATTATCATCTACAATAAATTACCCAAATAATATAATCAGAGATCATATCCCCCCGAAGAAGACGCAGAAATCTCCTCCAGATGGTCGTGCTGCAGCTTCCGGATGTTATTCCTTCGAAAGACGTCGCTGATAATGTTATGCGCCACCTCCCTATCCTTACAATTCTTAGACCGCCGCTGCATGATCCAATTCCCGGAAATGGTCTCCACTCCCTCACAAACCCTGCACTCCCCTATGAAAGTGGCGATTTTCTTCATTTGGGTAGAAACTGCAGTGAGAGCAATCAAAGAAGCTTTCTTGAAAGGCACTAAAGCCGAAGCGTTCCACGAATTGCTGGACATGAACCCCTCCATAGGGGGTTCTCTAGGTAGGACTCTCACTTTGGGGTGGAGGGGTTTGTCTCTGAGAAAGATCCGAATCTGTACTCCCCCTGCGTAGCTGTCCCAATCACCTCCCACGCTGCACAGGGAAGTTTCTGATGAGGGTTTGGCTTCACTTTCGAACTGCATCAGCTCTTTTATTACGTTGCCGAGCAGCGTATCAGCTTTCGTGGTATCGGAGGGTCTGTCAAAGAAGTCATCGTCGGTGGCTACCTCCCCTATAATAATAATAATAATAATATTTCATTTACATGTATAATCTTAAAATATATGCCTCCGGATTGAAAGATAAGGGTGGAGAAAGGGTACACGCATGCTATCGGAATGGAATTTGGTATCGACAAATGTGCCACGGCTCATCTCAAAAGAGAACGATGCAAGGAATACGGAGACAACGACGTTCAGCTCGTAGACGGAAACATCCTACATCATCTTGATGCCAGAGAGACACTACCTAGGGGTGGAACAACGCCGCTCCCAAGAGGTAACAACAGTTAAAAACTCTCTCCACGACAAGTATCAGCACAAACTCCGACAGATCTGGTCATCAGAACTGTCGGGGAAGAACAACGTTGCTGCAACTAATATGCTTGCCGTTCCGATCTTACTCTGCTCCTTTGGAGTGATGAAATGGACTCAAGAGGAGCAGGGGGGCCAACCGTCATCCAAGGTGAGTTGTCACACCACTGCCCTAAGCAATGAGTGCAAAACCGGACCGACGCAGCTCATGCGCACCTGGGAGGGAAAGAGCATTCCCTCTGATGTCGGCCATGGGTATACTAGGCTAACCCCCCGATATATCCTGAACCTCTTGTTCCCAACATTGCCCCACAACCAACCCCCACAAATGGGGGATCGAAGGCAAGGCGGTGGGGCCGTAAACAGAGATTTGCCATCACAAGACGACCGCATTGTAGAAGGACGCTTTGAGTGGACGGTTGAATTGAGGGATAGTCTTCTGCATTGTTACGGGATACATGGCGAGAATGCATACTCTGTGGTGCGTGAGACACTCAGAGCAGGCCTCCTCTTCCGCCCAAAACCTTAGTGATAAAGTATCTCATTTTCGGAAACGAGGCTATGTCAGAGCTCTTCCACAGCCGGTTGCGGAGTTGCAGAATTTGCAGATATGCCACATGTAGTTCCGGTTGTGGAAGAGGCTCACATCATACCACCAAGGGGTTCATCAAACCGGCAGGGCGCTCCATAAAACCAAGCCCCTGAAGCCTGAACAACTGGCACAGGTGAATGCGGATATTCGTGATAAACTTTCAGAAAACGCTCATCTGGCAAATCAACTCTGCCGTGTATGACGCGGCTTAGACCATATCTCAGAATGAGAGAGGAATACCACCCCTCTGGTTGGGGGGCATGGGCGACGCATACAGAGCTCACCACACGTTGAATCAAGGCGTGCTGTTCATCATCAAACAACAATGTCTTAATAGAATACGAATGCTAGTGGCTGCAAAACCGTCACTAGTGAGGTTGGCGAGAAGCATGGCGGAAAATATAAAGTTCCGCGATAAACCTTCTCGCTCATTTCAAGAGCCTCCACATACGGTGTATAACCAAGAAGAGTATCTATGAGGATCCGCAACCACTTAACGTAGATACTCCAGCCCTAGCACAGTTCGAAGATTTCTGCAGGAGGCTTCGTCAGCATGAGCACAACGATCTGCGCAATCCGATAACCCCGGACGAAGTTCGACATGCCCTTAAAGGCTCGAAGAACTTTGCTACCCCTGGTCCTGATGGGATGAATAACTATTGGTGGAAAAAAAATCCAACTACCCACCACCATCTGGCAAGGGTTTTTAACTCATGGCTCGAGCAGATTCCGGACTGGTTGGTTATAAGATGTTTACCGGCATCCTGTATATGCGAATACTCTCCGCAGTTAACCCTGTGTATATACGTATATATGGTCAAAGAAGGGGGTCGCTGGCTGCAAGGAGAACCTGTTCGTCGATAGGTGTATCACGCAGGACTCCGTGGAGTATAAACGTAACCTTTTGATGACGTGGATCGACTACAGCAAGACATTTTATACAACATTGCATGAGCTCATCTTGCATTTGCTCAGATGCCTTGCGGTACCCGATCAAGTAGTGGGATGCATTGAACAACTGATGCCGCTCAGATCTGGTCAAGTCAGAGTCCAAACAGAGCGGGATATCTTTAGAAGGGACGTATTTGAAGGTGACTTCCTCAGCCCTCTTCTTTTATTTTACAACTGTGGCACCTCCAGCATTCAGACGCACCTCCAGCATCCGGAGGCACAAGGTCACTCATTTATTTCACATGGATGACCTGAAACTATACGTCTCCGGAGAAAAGGATCTTTATCATTCGTTGGGGGTGGTTCATTTCAAAACAGGACGATGCGAGGAATACGAAGACGATGTCCAGCTCGTAGTCGGAAGCATCCTACATCATCGTGATACGGTCTCAGCCAATATCCACAGACTACGAGTGTTGCACTACCATTTACGACATTCGTACCGTTTTGACGAGACACCGGTGTTGCCTTATTCTCCGGGTGATATTGAGTTTGTTTTTGAGAATGAGAAGTACCGAATTTATTGGAACTACGCATTCCCCACCCTCATGCAAATACAAGCAAATAGGCCTGATGTAGTCCTCCTCGACCATCAAAGTAGAACGACTTTAGTCATAGACTTTTCGGCTCCTGGCGAAAGGAGCATCGTCCGAAAAGAGCAGGAAAAACGGACTAAATATCGAGATTTACTCTTTGAACTTCTTTATTTAGAAATTTGCTAATTATAATTGTTAAATGAATGATAAAAAATTATTTATTGCCACTGTTGATTGAACAAAGGATAAGGAAATTCTCTGGTGAATTAAGTTGTTCAATATTATCTCTCATTTAGATACAGGGTGCGTTTCATTTTTTTTAGATCACAATGTTTTTATTCAATATCTCAAAAATAGTTCCGTCAATTTGGACCTGATTTTACTCTCACTATTATGAATTCAATCTTGTTGTTGAGTGTAGTTTGTGTTGTTTATAGTATCAAAAAATTGCACAATATACTATTTTCTACGAGCCTGTGCAAGGTAGTACTTTTCTGCATACAGAAACATTTTGTTCCTAATACGTGCGTAAAGTGCCTTTTTCGCACGCAGAAACTTTTATGTCGGTATAAATTTTGTAAGATTGACCTTTTAACAGCCTTTAACTTATCAATGGATGCACCCAATATACTGCTTTTTGCGCTAGTGACAATAAAGCTACCACACAAGCGGTTTCAGTAAAATCCATGATGTTACTGAATGTATGAGTCTAGTTCCTAAATTGTAGATAGTGACTCATAGGTTGTACGGTTCATAATTCATATGAAGCAGGGCAAGAAATGGAACAGAAATCAGCTGGTACTTAGATTTTAAATCAAGTTTTACATTGCCACTTTCTCACATCACCCGCACTTTCAAATCCCGTAAAAACATGAAAATGTTTATCATGTTTTACAAAATCTGTGCAAATTTCGTGGATTTCGGTGAGGTGTCCATATTCGCGAGTTTTACCAAAATTTTACTCTTATATATGAGATTTGGCATCGTTGCTTTCTGAAAATAATTAATTGTGACATTTCACATAACATTATCCATAACTGTCAATACTTACTGTCAATTAACGAAATCAATCGAATGTATTGTTATGTTAATTCAAATCTTATATTTTCAATTTTCAATACAAGTTGGAAATACTGCAAACTGTGTCAAAAATGCAAGAATCAATGTGTCTTGATTGTGGTTATATGGCGAATAGGTCTTTTCATCTAGATAACAAATGACTAACTTTGTTTACCTGACAGCCCCAACGGCGAATATTTTTTCTTTTTAAAGGAAATAAAATTATCCTTCAGAGTTTTCTCATGGATAGTTAACTTGAATTTACATGGAGAAGACAATTCACCATCAGAAAAATTCGTGTAGTACATTATTTAGGTACATTATTAAGAATGAAAGGTTTTTGGTGGTATGAAGTAGGTAAAAATTACTTAACTATATAGTTATTTATTATACAAGGGAAAAAAGTATTAGATTTTAGCTTGAGATTGTGTTGTCTCCCTCCGCTTCGCGTTGGGATACAACACAACCTGTAATATTTTTCCCGTGTATAATACACTATTTTTTTCTGTGACAGGAAAAACGACGATTTATTCAAATATCTACCTTTACCTATTTGTACATATATCCGGGAAAAAATCACTCACTTTTTTCCCGGTTCTCGGGAAAAAATTTTGTCAAAATCGGGGCTACTACCCTAAACTGCAATTTTACCTGAACGGTTTTTTATATTCAAATTTTGTACGTGCAGTAAAACGAGTTGTGGGGAAAAGGTTAATTTACTGTATGAGTTTATCTCACCTGCTACATTTTCTGTTGCTGTTGCTCTTGTTGTTGTCTCTGTGTTTCTCGTTACTGTCGTCACTGATCTAGTTACCTTCTTCTTGCTACGCTCGGTATCGCAGCTAGTTAGTTCATTGTTTTGGTGTGGTATTATCAAGGGGACGACTGTGTATTTCCCCTTTATAGGCTCTGAATCAGGATTGTCAAGGCTGATGTCGGCGTCTCTGGTTTTAATGTTGCTCAGAGGGACGATGCTGCTATCCTTGACGACGTACAGATGCTTTTGGTCCAGCTCTCTCTTGAATTTGGAGTGCCTTTTCATTCTTTTTATGAAGTTTCGGAGGTCGTCGCTCATAGGCTTGGATTTTAGGTACTCCAGCTCTTTGGCCAGGAGGTTTTTTTTGGCGAGTTTTAGCATGTTTGTTTCATCGCTGGTAGGAGTGGAAGAGTTTGAGGTTATTGATACCAGGAACAGCGTAATAATTACGTTATATATCACCCATTTCATAAACTGTATTTTCATCACCTCATTTACTTTCCATGTAACCATTCACTTAAAAAAAAACTACATAGTTTCTGAAATTTTTGAATGTGTCAGAAACTTGAAATACTGTCATCAATTACTTGACATGAGAGTTTTGACATTTTGCCACAGCATTCTTCAATGAACTACAGTTTGACAAACCTATAGTACAGTAACCACAGACAAAAATGTTAGCCACAATTGAAGAATGAATCGTAGCACTTTGAAACTCGGCACATGACTTCCTGATATCATATATTATTAGAAAAAAAATTGTTTTCCAAAAAATCAGGGATGGAACCAAAAAAAAATTTTATTTATTAAATTTTATTATATTCTGACTTAGCAGTTGGAAATTGGTTAAAAAAAAATATATGGCCCTTCTACGCCTTCGTAAATTTCCCTTACCTGTGAAACCGTAAAAAAAATTATCTTCCAAGTACCATGAAATTAACAAAGGCAAACTAACCGCAGGTGTTTATTTCTAATTTAAACCTATCTTTCGATTAGAACATTCTTTTAGTCATATATACATAACGTTTCTGTTGACATTCTTCATCGTTGTACACAACAATGTTAGCTATGCCAGTAATTGAAACAATTCAAGAGATGTGACATGTTGTAATCATAATCAGCAGTTAACGCGAAATGTATGTCGTATGTAGGAGTTATCTCTGGGGGCAAAACATTCCATTGAAAAGATGATGAAATTATTACACTTGTAATAAAAGGCACAGTCCAGTACCGTTTCAGATAAATGATGAATATAATAATGAAAAATATGGAAACATTGAAACATACATCGAAAAGTAATCCGAAGTGAAATCTGAAAATTAGGAACGATATCTGTTCATGTAACATTTATGGATCCTCCATTTAAATCACTCATCTCCCATAGAATACCCTGTATTTTTTCATATTTATTAATTCCATCTTCAATTTTGAACTCAATACACATATACAGCCTGTTCCAAATTGAGTCTGCACCATTGCCAACTCTGTGGTTATTGAAGTTACAAAGAAACTAGTGGTATTTTTTATGGCCGTCTCGATACTGAAAACAAGTAATTGACAATCGCGCTCTCTAAATAATTCCTGAAATGATATTTTTCAAATGAAACACTCTATATATTTTTGGGGAGTTCTCCGAATCGACATTGCCGAATGAAACATAATGACGTTAAATTTCTTTAGGATCTTGTAATGAATTGTAGGTAGGTATCAAAAAGGCGGTTTCAACTTATTTCCGAAACTGGGCATTTCATTAAATCTGTTTTTTTTGTTTGTTAAAATTTGTTATTACGAATCTTCCAGGTTTTCGTAGAAAACCTGTCAAAGGCAGAGCTTGTCCAAGCAAGGGAGATCCGGGACCTACAGCTTTAAAAGTGGATTCCGAACCACTCTAGCTCCGTGATGGCGGTGGGGATCGAACCCGGGCCGCCTGGGTGGGAACAAACGCTCTAACACCTCAACCACTTCGCTACTATTGTAATTATTAAAAAATGGGGCTGAAGGACTTAAGTCAATGGCATATTGGATCAATGTAATTGGTTGAATAAAGTTCATTTATTATTATTATTACTTATTAACATGGTCTGACAAGTTTGCAGTAGAGTAGACAAAAACTCAACGAATTCCTACCAAATCGAAATACAGATTTCTCAATCAGTGTTGTCAAACTAGTTATGAGACAACTACCTGGTAGAAAACAACTACTTTTCTGGCTGATACCACGAAAGACTTTGAACTACATCTGTCAGATACTTGTGCAACGTTCCTCAAGGAGAACCGCATTGCGAGTGTTCTATAATTCAAACTGAGTTGGCATTTTCTTCAGTAAATGTTGAAAATAATCGCTTATCAGTACACATCCTACATAAAAAATTAAGTAACAAATTTCAAGCTTCAAGTGTTATTGACATACATGCAGGATATGAATAAGCGATTATTTTCAACATTTACTGAAAGAAATGCCGGTTTTATGGGTAAGTTGAAATGAGACAGGAGTAAAAGAATTTTTTTTTGGCATGTATTAGTTGGATCTCTCACACTACTCTTGATTCGTCGAATATAGTCCAAAGAAGGTATTGGTTCCTGCTTCAGTATAAATATTCCATATTTATGAAATTATTCATGATTTTCGGATCCTCCGCAAAAATCTCTGTGAAATGGGACAAAACAAATTTTAGTTACTCACATGTTAAATATTCGGCTCCGCCAGAATTAGCAGCGGCGGGTAGGCGGTAGCCTGAAATTTGATGTCGGGAAATCACAGAGAATCATTCTTGTGTAGAATTGAACTATCTTTCACATTGTAAAAAATAAATGTATATGAATTCACCCAAAAATAATAAAATTCGTTATTTGGAATAATAACATATAGGTATATAATATAGACCCTTCTTTAATTTAAAAACTCCTTATTCATGGCTTTATCATATTCTGGTCGTCAGCAAACCTCGTTGGAAAATTCAGTCACTGTAGAAAAACGGCCGCATTTTTAAATACTTATCTGTGTAAAAAAGAAAACATTTCAGGATTTTATGAATGCACAGTCGCACACAATATTGAATATAAATGAGATACTGATATTTTTCTATTCAGCTGAATTTCCCAAAAAAACATAAATTTCTTTTGGCGGCCTCATACGATCGAGTTGGGCAAATGGAGACTTTTACTCAGGATGACTCTAGCTAAAATGCTACAACATAAAAAATTCAGCCATTTTCACCGAAAGACTTTTTCCCATAAAATGTGTGCGTGGTTCTTTGACGCAGTTTTAAACTCTGCGTAAATCGAGGTTCGTGTGGGGTTTTCCCCTTTTTAATTTGTGGGGAACCCTATCTCCCTATTCCCTTTATTCAAGTATCCCGATCTTGTCGTGAACATTTAACTACTGGGCGATCCTTCTCCTCGTCACGTTCAACTTTGTAATTGCGATTACGTTAAGAATAATAGGAGTAAATTAGGCGCATCAAGGTAGAATTGGATCAATTTACATACACGGGACATGTGGCTGATGCCACAAAATTCGACACAAGGCATATGTCTCCGATATCGAATTGCAGACGACTAGATAGGACTTCCTGTCAAACCAAATCACTTACTGTTTGTTTGGAGAGGATGTACCGCAGGGTACTTTAAGCGACGGGGATGACGTGTTCGGAGGTAAACAAGGGGTTGCCTAGACGGCATTGTGTACACAGAGGGATTCCAAACGAGGGGGAGATATTTCGGTATGTCTCTATGAGCCTATTTCAAGAATAACGTAGAGTTGATTCTCAGAAAACAAACTAATTTGGTGTGCATTTGACTATTATTTCTGAGAATTTCTGAGAATATACTCCACGTTGATCTTGAAACGAACTATAGTGGGGAAAATCATATGGAATTTGCAGCAGACTCAACAGTTTGTGACGTCGGTCTTTCGAAAATTACAGGGATGTTTTCGTGAAACTTTTTTCCATTCAATTTGAACCTGTCATATCTACGTATTTGCGATCATGTGACCAGAGTTAGCCAATCAGACAAACATTACACTCAGTTAAATTTTCAAAATGTCAGTTACTTCGAGCAGACATAGAAATATCGAATAAAAATGACTCAATAGATACCTACACTTGATTATAAGTGGAAATTCATTCTTGAGTTAAAAGTGCACGTGGAAAATGTTCAAAAAGTTTATTGCGGTGAGAAAAATAGGACATTTTAGAATTTAGACGGATCAGAGTTTGAAAAGTTTGAAAAGTCACCATCAAAACTATTTGGAATGTGACTGGTAAACTCTCACAAGAAAAAAAATAATGCGTTAGGTAGGTGAACTGGTTTTTTAATTCTCTGAATTCTCTATAACAGCCCTCAGCCTTCGGCGTCGGGCTGTTACCAAGCAACTCGCTTTCGAAAATTAGCGACAAATTATTTCGAAATTATCAGTAGCCTTGGGATATTACAAGTGAAAAAAAAATATTGGTTTATTATCAACTGTGACAGAAAAAATGTCAATATTATTAGTTTTCATCATAAGTCTTGTTAACGGAGCTTCAAATTCATTTAAGGCTGAACGTGCATTTGATTTATCTTATAAGGTCTTTTGTAAATGAATTATTGGAATTTGTTTGTCAATTATTATAAAAAGTAAGTCAAAGTGACAATTTTTATGTTTTCTAGAAGTATTAACATCGAACAGTATTGTGACGTATTCGAGCCAACTCTGGAATTTGTAACCGGTGAAGGAATGAATCGTAACTTGTCATAAACAACATCCTATGTCGTATAAGTCATCGGACGACTGCGCTAACTATAACTGACGCAAGATATCGAACAGAAAACTGGAGCCTTCTAGAAATAAATAGTAGTAGCTAGAGAAGCCGCGAAGGTTCATCCCAACTATACCTATAACGCTGCGTTTAGCCGCTGGAGGAACAAGTCTGAATTCGGATTGCTGATTGAAAAAAATAGTCCACTACAGCGAAGTGCATATAAATTAAGTGTTGAAATAAATAATGAACGAAGTATTGTAATTGTTTTCTGCTAGTACTAAATAAATTATTATTATTGCAGAGTGTTTAAGTGAAAATTCTTCACAGTATTTTACTTCCTCAGTAAGTTCTCTATCTGAATCTATTCGGTACATTTTTTGCCTTATTTGCACAAAAAATAACGCAATTAGGCAAAAATGCGTTTCCGCCCTCTTGTCGGTTTTCAATCACAGATCACAGATGAGGGCCGGAAGCTGGCGTTGTAGAATTCAGTACCCAAATGGGATTGTAGGAACGTAGGACTTCTGTTCGCTTTTGATACTATGTCCCCCATCGCTTCGGTGACGTCTCGACCACCTTTGGCCAAAGGCCGCACCCATAGGTATTTCGAGAAGGTATCAATCACCACGAGAATATAATTGTAGTTTTTATTGACTTTAGAGTATTTTTGAAGGTCAGCCAAGTCCATCTGCCACAGATCGTCGATTCCTTTGATGATGGTACGTCTGCGAGGAAATCTCCTGGCCGGAGCATGGAACTCATTGACCAATTGTTTTTTGGCTGCGGACGACTCCATTTCTACCAAACAACTGCGCAATGTTAATGCGCAGCTCCATTGTTATAGTCTGTAATCAAGTCCAGAATCGTTGGCATTCTCGACATTTCTCCAATCTGCATTTTCAAGGTATCGTGTTTTTTCAACGAAAGTGTCATGAATTTCATAACTCGAATGTCCAAGGCCTCATGAGCGTGTTTCTGCGAATCCAATTCCGCTCTTAGCTTCACCATGAGGTCATCAACGTCATAATAAGCTGACCATCCAGACTTGGCTCGCTCAGTACCACACTAAGCAGTGGTTGTGAAATTGTGTTGATTTTGGTTGCAAAATGTAATACAAATACACCTTTGTATTCGAGAACCGAAAAATAGCTTCCATAAAAATATAAACGAAGTACACGATGCATGGATGGATAGGTATTCCAAATAACATCCATGCACAGTTGAGGAGCTGAAAATTAAGTGATAATTTTTTTATGTCTGTGAATGTGTTGATGGAATTTATCTGATATTTGCAAATACATCAAATATTTAGTCGAATACAACGATACTGCTACACACACTACGAGATCTGTGTTCTCTTCTCCTCCTCTATTGTACTGGAAGATGAAAAAGTATTGATTATGGTTTTGTGTACATTTACCCCAATGAAAAAATGAACGATTTCATTTTATTCTTACACGTCGAGGCTCAGTGAACATGAACTGCAGTAGATTCTAGCTGGAGACTTCAAATGTTAATTTTGCAAAAGAGAATCAAGAATTCAATTCAAGAACAATTTCAACTGCAAATTAATATGTATTTTTTATGAAATTCTTTAAAGAAATAATTGATTGCTTTTGATTATGCCATATTTATTCTCTTTGAAAATCAATGCTTTCATGAGAATACTGTTGCAGTTCATGACATGATTTTCTCAGACCTTCGCATCGGGCTAAAACGAATATATGAGGTACTGAATATTTCATATGAACATGCACATCCATCATATAGTTCACGACGGTTTGGACAGGCAAGAGTACCTACAAGCATCGTGTTTTTAGCATGGATGGAACATGGGTACTTTTCTACGACCCAGAAATCAAGCAGCCATCGAAAGAATGGAGACCCTCTGGTTTTCCAAGGCCTAAGAAGTTTCGTGTTGAATAATCAGCTGGAAAAGTTTTTGCTTCAGTTTTTTGGGTTTGCTATGGAGTAAGGTGGATAAGGGTAGAATAATAACTGTGAATTACTATTCGACGTTCAAGGAAAAAAATTGAGGAGACAAGGTGCGGAAAGTTGTCCAAAGGTGTTCCACAGGACACTGCCTCAGCACACAAATCACATGTCTTTCCTCACCCTAGAAGAAGTTCAAAAGGTATTAAATATTCTTCCGAAGAAGAAGTTATAGAAGATGTATAGAGGTCTGGTTTGCAAGGCAAGATAAACGTGATTTACAGGCGTTACAGGTTCGTTGTAATGAACGTATTGAATTGAGAGGAGAGTATGTTGAACATTAAAGAATTTTGACTTTCAAAGTTAGTTTGCTTCTAGAGTAGGCCAAGAACTTCCTCATACATTCTCGTATAAGTATGTCCCATTTTCAAGCATTCATTGAATAAATTATTCACCCAATTCTATTTTTCTACCTCCCAGAATAATTATCCGTTAATAAGGTAGGAACTTTTCATGGGATAATCACTTTTTTGTTCGTATTCAAATAATTAATGAGAGGTTAACATAAAAAATTGTAACGTATCAATCATCTTCTCATCATAACTGCCATTACTAATTTCTGAAATGAAGGGTAAAACCTATCAAACTACAAACCCAACTTCCCGGATGGTTACATTATTACAACAAAGGGCATGTCAATATTGATCGAGACACACCTCCGCTTGTTCTATATAAAACAGGACAGGCCGGAAGACTTTCTATTTTGTTTGCCTTTGTTCTACATAACAAGTTTCGATAAAAGAGAAACTGATAAGGAAAACTAATAAAAGATCGGAATTCGAGTAAATCAATTTTAACACGTCCTACACCGTGATTTCCACGCCTACACAATTAAGACCATCAGATAATGACAGATTTCATCTTTTCTGGTATTTTAACCACTGAAAATGAAAATTTAGCCATCGGACGTGTGCTAAGCATATGGAAAATAATTTTTTGTGTAAAAAATATATAGGGTGTTATTTAAGTATATGGTCAAACTTGAAGGGGTGGTTCTTTGAGTGATTCTAAGACAGAAAGTTTATATAAACATCTTCATGCTTCGTTTTCAAGATACAGGGTGTCAACATTTTTAAATGGAATCGTTTTTTTCGTAAATATCTTAAGCATCCTTTAAACGATTCTGTTTGAATTTGGTAGTAATATTTAGGGTAGTAAGGGGCTAATTCAACCCTAACTAGATCAAAATTATCATATCCAGTGGCATCCTAACCAATATTTTTGACGGAAAAATGTGTGCCACCGTTTTATTTTGCAATTTTTGTATTCGTTTCACATTTAGCAACTAGATTTACGACTTTTTGATTTCTGGAATTTTATACGAAAAAAACTTCAAGATATAAAAAAGTTGTAATTTTAGTTGTTTGTTTAATGTGAAACAAATACAAAACTGCAAAAAACCATTGGCCCACATATGTTCTGTCAAAAATATTAGTTAAGGTGCTTTCTGAGACGCCACTGGATAACAAAATTTTGATTCAGTTAGGGTAAAATTAGCTTCCTACTAACATAAATGAAACTGCTAATTTTCAACAAAAACGATTTTTAACATACTTCCAAAAAAACGATTCCTATTAAAAATGTTGACACCCTGTATCTTTAAAACGAAGCATTATCGAAACTATATTTATATAAACTTTTCATCTTAGAATCACTCAAAGATTCTCCCCTCTCTGTATATACAGTGTGACCCCTCTTAAGACCGGAGCACCCACCCTTATAAAATTTATATTTTCCGACCGATTGGATTTTTTTTTCATTAGGTAGACATTCAAAAATTTACTAGAACACCAAATTTTATGGATGGATCTCCAGGGCCAACTAATCCGATTTTTCAAAGTCCAAATTCTAAAAAAAATTACTAGCGATTTTTTCAGAAAAAATCTGACTACACCACTGGATTCGCGACATTTTCAAATGATATAATTGAATTAAATTACGTTGAAATGCATAAATGCATAAATGCATAAATTAATAAAAAAGTTATAAGAGAATGAAATTTGAGAAATATGCCCTTTAATCAACCCACCAATTCAATTTCAGAATACACGGTATTCAGGAGGTCTTTATATGTCATTGGTGAAAGTTTCTTCGAAATCTATCCATAAATAAGAAAATAAGACAATAAAATTTGAAAAATATGTTAATGGAATTTCAGGAAAATTGTCATTTTACATCATAATTTTTTTTTATTTTTGACCTTGTAAAATCAGATTAATAGGCACTGGAAATGGAGATTTATCCATGAAGTTTGGTGTCCTATAGTAGACTTTTTGAATGTCTACCCAAATAAAAAATCATTCCAATCGATTGGAAAATGTAGATTTTATAAGGGTGCTCAGGTCTTAAGTGGGTCACACTGTATAAGTTATTAGGGATATTGATCTGAAGAGTACACACGAACTGAAGGTGAACAATTTTTACATTTTGACAGTGGCCCTGGAAATGACCGAATTATTTGGTTCACAACAAAACGAAATTTGGAGTTTATGCAACATTGTGACCATTGGTATGCTGGCGGTACGTTTTCTTCATCGCCTATTTTATTTTGCCAATTGTATACCATACATGGTGTTCAATATAGCAACGTTATACCAACGATTTATGCACTTCTTACAAATAAAAATCAAGCCACATACATCCGACTTTTTCAAGCTCTAATAGCGCTTAAGTCGGGCATTCGACCGGCTTCAATTATGGTGCATTTTGAAATAGCTGCAATAAATTCTCTCAATACGTGGATGCTTTTTCCATTTAAGCCTGTGCATATGGAGGCATATACAGCAGGCAGGCTTGAAAGAAAAATACAGCAAAGATCCAGACTTTGCTTCACCCCTGCGCTTACTGCTAGCTCTAGCCTTTGTTCCACCAAACGATGTAATAACTGCTTTTCAAGAAATTCTCGATAGCGACCAATTGTGTCCAATTGTCGCCGCGTCCAACTGTTGCCGCGTCCAACTGTCGCGACGTCCAATTGTCGCCGCGACCAATTCTCCGCGTCCAATTCTCGTGCGCCCAATTGACCGCGTCCAATTGTCGGTAATCCGATTTTATAAGGGTGCTCCGGTCTTGAGTGGGTCACACTGTATATAATTTTCAATCTCTCATGTTTGCACATCCTTAAAGGGTTAAAATAAGGGCGCCATCTTGTAAAAGAATACTTGGTTGCTGACGCATTTTCTCGCTTATGGCAATCGACAGAATGAAATTTGATTTCGTTAGGAACCCGACATTTTTGGAAATATTTTTTCATAAGCCTAGCACACGTCCGATCGCTAAATTTTCACTTTTTGAGCTCAACAATATGTTACATGACATTTGGAACTAGTTCAAGAAAAATACAAATGTTTCTCCTTAAGAATTTGAGTATCGGTGTACAGAATGTTCGAAGAATAAATGCTGTTTTTGAAAAATATTAGTTTGGTCTTGGTATGACTTTGATAATTTTTGACATTTTTCCATTTATGTACCTACCTACCTATTCAGATTGAACACCAATACCACCTATGCCTATATGTGATTGAAATATAAGCACATGAGATGTGCGTCTAATGGAAATGTTAAACAAATCCCCGAAATGAATGTTTCAGGATTGTTTTTGCAAACTTTTGCGACACCCTGTATATTCTTCTATGAAACAACAATGTCTACACTATCTTCACTGTCGAGGAAGGAAAGTTCTGATTACGATACTCTTCATCGCAAGACAGCGTTTCACTGACTGAATCACCCTGTACGTCAAATTAATTACGCTAATTATCATCATCCAGTGAATGATCACCTCGCAACTCGATCGACGAGCGGCAGCAACCATATGCCACTAGTTCTTCGATAAATAAAATAAAACGTGCTTTTCGAAATTAACGAACGTTTAGAAAAATGACACCCTTTTGTGTCATCTGTCATACGGGATGTTCGCTGGTCACATTTTGTTCGTGGTAGATACGGGCAAATTCAAGCGGAAAATGACACATTAGGCCACACGTGAGAACACGAAAAGAGTTCTTGGTAGCGGGTGATGGTTGGATTTTTAAATTTCGAGTTCGTTAATGTGAATCGGTAATGATTTAGTATGTAGTAGAATAGTTATTTTTACTTTTCTATGTACTGCGCGAAATGATACTTTGGTGATCGAGAACTGATTTTTTTTTAACGAGGTGCAGATGCAAACAAATTTTTTTCTACAAACGTCAAAAAAAAATAGGTATACACAATTTTGTAACAATTTGAAAAGTGTTAAAAAGCATTATTTAATTATTGTTCCACATTCAGAAATAAATGATTTCTTGGATTTTCGCTTAATTGAGGACCATAAAGTTAGAAATAAATGATTTATTGTATTTTTGCATATAATTGAGGACTATATAGGTTAGAATATAAAAAACCCCTATAGTTTACATGCAATGTGCGAAATAGGTATTTCACACAGTTTTTTTAATTTTTTCGACCTCAAACACGGAATTTCCGACTTTGAAGTCGGAATATTATTTTTCCGACTTGAAAGTAGGAATTTTGGAGTTTTAACTCGATATTTCAGTCTTGTTTGAGGATTAATAATCTAATTGAACGATAGTCGTTTCCGACTCATGTTTCACCCTTTTTACTCTCAAATACATCGACGTAGGCTTAGTATGGCAAATACCTGTCAAAAAAAAGTACTCCCCTGGCTTATACAACTACAGGTATTGCATTATATCTAACAGACACTTATGCAATGATCCTCATTACAGAGAAGAAAATTACAGGTGCTTCCTGCAACAAACTAGCAGAATTTTGTTTTAATTCGGACAGGGACACCACCTGCAGATTAGTTAGTAGACCAATGAAAGAGTAGGTCAATACAGACAGCTCTGAAGCCATCTGTTCCCTATTCGACTATTTAGCTGCTCTGGTCTCGCACGATGAAACTGTGTCTAGTCTGCTCCACCTTGCGAGCAGAGTTAGCAGCATCCACTCCTAATCTCGGGGTTCAGACATTTATTTAAAAGAGCGCATAGCTCAGAGTTTTTGGGAGATCGTTTAGTAACGATAGTCTCGATTTTTCATCCTTTTCACTCTCAAATAAACCGACATAATAAAAAAGGTTTTCATATGGTGCAAACTGTTTGAAACTCACTGTATAAAATATTGAATGCATCATTGGCATTTCTGCATAGAAAATTCAACCGTGGTCTGGAAAAATATCTGACGATTGCGTTACATTTCTGGCGCCCTGTACATCTTCGCATGTGTCACCATGTTCGAATGCATTCCCTCGAAAGGAAATGAGACACTTATCGTTCACCTGAAAATAGTGTGTACGTTTCTGTAAATATTGAAATATTTACCTGCAGTTATGTAAATTTGACGATAACTATTTAAAATATTTGAACTATGTTTTGACTGAACGTGCTCGGTTTGTTGTTTTACCTGTTTGATTAAGATAGTTGGTGAAATGAACCACATCTTCAATTACACAATTAACGAAACACAAAAAAATGTTCTGTAAATATATCGATAATTATTATAAATGCAAAGACCCTACCCTATACTGATGAGGGCAAATGTTTCATCCTTGTAGGACTCGGAAATTCATTAGATGTAATTCAACGTACGTCGTGGTATTAGCCAGGAAAGTAGTTGTTTTCTGATGGATTTTCCACCCAATTATTCCTATTGTATAGAATTATGGCACTAAGCGACGTCCTGGTAGTGCAGGACGTAATGTTTCTCTCTATTATAAATGTATTTATTATGTCTCCCTCCTATCTTTTGCAGATAAAAAAACGATGAAAGCAAGTTGATACGATACAAAATCAAATGTATTTTTGTGAAAAACACGTGGTCTTCGCTGAAAAGGATACGTAACGTCAAAAACTTTTGATTTAACGTGTATTTAGGTGACACCTTGTTTTGAAGAACTTCACCCAATAATGAAAAGGGAAACATTCTCCATGAAAATTGAAAAAATGAAAAATGTGATTTATTTGTAATATCTAACAGAAAACAACTACTTCCCCGGCACAAGCCACGCTGGACATTGAACTACATCTGATAGATATTGTGAAAAGACTCTAACTGAAAAGGAAAGAAAAAATCTGAAAGTGAAAATTTGCATTTTCATTCAGATAGCTGACTTTTTTAATTCTTTCTAGTTTTCCTTGAAAAAATCATTGAATAAATTAGATCATCAGAAAATACTAAAGTGCAGGACATCGGACCCGAATCCTGGGAATATTTGGATGCGCTGTATGAATGATAAAGATAATTTTTCCTCCAAGACAATAAAAAATTTAAATATTTCCAGGTCAATTCAAAAGAGATTTGACAAAATTTTAATATGAAGTTTTCGAATTAAATGTGGGGTATTCCCCAACGAAGTAAAAGCAATCATCAGTTGTAATATCACAAGAGAGTGATCAAATGGCAACAAGTTTGGGAAAAAATGTGGAGAATTATTTTCTACTTTATCGAACTCTTACGGAAGCGTAGAAGGGCCATTATTTTTTTATTTATTTTTTCTCCCTTATTCCGAGTTGCAACTCGGAATTTAGTAATTTTCCGAGTTGGAACTCGGAATTTAGTGATTTTCCGAGTTGCAACTCGGAATTTAGTAATTTTCCGAGTTGCAACTCGGAATTTAGTAATTTTCCGAGTTGCAACTCGGAATTTTATAATTTTCCGAGTTACAACTCGGAATTTAGTAATTTTCCGAGTTGCAATTCGGAATTAAGGAAAAAATGAAAATACAAAAATAATGGCCCTTCTACGCTTCCGTAAACTCTTTTGTGGTATTCGATAGATTATATTTTGATGCTCCAATCATAGACACATTCTCTATATAACATTTTTACATGCTTTATATTAGCTTCACTTGTATGTTTGTAACTGACTCGTTAGGGCGTGATTTTCACCCATTTCCAGACGTCCGAATGATTTAAAAGGACATGGCACTGGATATGTGTATTCCTGGGGCTCGACAGATTTTTTACATTTTTTGATATATCATTGTAGGGATCAAAAGAAGCAACTTTCTTCATTACACTTTTTTCTGGCCCAACAGGGTGAGCTACAAACAAAAATGGGTTGAATGTCTAACGCCAATTATGGAAAATATTGCCTGCGAGTGGATTTTTCTAATTTTTGGGGATATTATGCTGTGAAAAATATTGATCGACTTTGAATATATCAATCATGTTGTACAGAGGTACTTACAGGATGAGGCAGAAAATGCGGTTTTTCTGAAACTCATTCATTGACTTCTCGCCCAAGTGTGGGCGTTTCGTTAACTTTCTTGAAGCATATTCTTTGAATTAAGCGAACTAACTTTTTTGAATACATTTTACAATGTGTCTACACAGTAAGCGAAAAATAAATAAGTATATTTCTGCTGTAATCTTGGAAAGTATATGATTTATCGAAAAAATAACTCAACAAGGTGAAAGACAATTCAATTCTCCACAAAAATAACTCCTAATAATATTTTATGAAATGCGCTCGTTTTCTCAGAAAACGTGATTGAACACCGACATCAAATTTCAGGTTCACGCTAACCTGTCGCTGGAAGTTCTGGCGGAGCCGAATATTTGATTGGTCATAACTCTGCTAAAAATGATCGGAGAAAGAAAAGGAGAAGTTCATATCATTTCTGAAGGCTCCTAACTTCTCATGCAAATATAATATGCGAGTATTAGAGTACCTAAAATGTGCTTTTTCGCACTTCATGGAGATGTTATTGGAATTATTATACTCAAGCACAACCCACACCCTCTTTGGACTATATGCAACAATTTTAGAGTGGTGTGATGGGTCCCACTTATACATGCCAAAAAAACTTTGTTTTACTCCTGCCTCATTTTCAACGTACCCACAAAACTATCGCTCGAAAATAATCGCTCATTTATATCCTACATATATGTTCAATAATATTGTGAAGCACAAACCTCAAGCTTGAAATTTTCATTTTTTAAGTAAGTACGATGTGTATGAGCGATTATTTTCAACATTTACTGAAGAAATTGCCGGGATTATGGGTGAGTTGAAAACTGAGGCAGGAGTAAAACCCAGTTTTTTCTTTGGCATGTATAAGTGAGACTTGTCTCACTAGTTTAAAATCGTTGCATATGGTCCAAAGAGGGTACTGATTCATAAGATTTCATTCAGAGATTTGGTGCAGGAGCTGGGATCGCTGAAAAGTCCAGACGGCTTCTTACGCTTTTCTAGTACACCAATCAAATAGAGAAAGAGATAAGTGATTATTTAACAAAAATGCGATTAGGAAACCGACTGTGCCATCACATGGAAGACCTTAGTTATATTTTGTTATGTTTTGGACTCGCAACTGTCATTCATTAATTTGTTATAAACAATTAAATGAAAAAAGTGTGTTTTTTTAGTGGTTTGCTTATAAAATTAAAACTAATACATCGATCTGGTTGCTTCAATGAAATGAATTGGGGATAATTGAAATACGAACAAAATAAAATTTAGTACGACCCGATCGGACCATTAGTAACGGAGAAAAACTGAAAAAACAAGAAAATTTATCGATTTTTTTCGGAACAAGACTTCTTGGCATCATATATTGTTAGAAAAAAAAATTGTTCACCAAAAAATCGGGGGTGGAACCAAAAAAATTTTGTATTTAAAAAAATTATCATTTTTTTTTGCTGTTGTTTCGGAAAGTATAAGATTTATCAAGAAACAATTTCAACAAGGCGAAAGATAATTCAATTCTTCATAAGAAATATATCTAGTAATTTCTTACAAAATGCGCTCGTTTTCTCAGAAAACCTGATTGATTTCCGATATCAAATTTCAGGCTCGCGTTGACCTGACAGTGGCATTTTCGGCAGGACCAAAAATTGAATTTGTCATAACTTGTTAAAAATTATAGTAGAGGGAAAAAAAAGTGCATATCGTTCCTGAAGACTTCTACTCCCTAATGCAAATATAGCATGTGAGTATCTGAGTACCCAAAATGTGTTTTATCCCACTTCACATAACCCTTCTACGATATTTACGGAGGATCCGAAAGTCATGGATATTTTAGTTGATGTGAAATAATTATACTGAAGCAGGAATCAGTACCCTCGTTGGACCATGTGCAACGATTTTAGACTAGTATGACACGTCTCACTTATACATGCCAAAGAAAAAATTGGGTTTTACTCCAGCCTCATAAATAATAATATTAATAATCGCTCATACACATCCTACATAAAAAATGAATTATGTGATTTCAAGTTTGAGGTTTGCACTTCACAATAGTGTTATTGAACAAATATGCATGATATAAATAAGTGATTATTTTCAACATTTACTGGAGAATGCCGGTTTCATGGGTAAGTTGAAAATGAGGCAGAAGTAAAACAAAGTTTTTTTTTTAATTTAAAATTGTTGCGTAGATTCATACAAGTGAAGCTAATATAAGCGTGTTAAAATGCGCCATTCGTCTCGTCGGTAATACTTAGCTTACAAGCTCGCTCACTTCTCTGGAACACCTCAGAAAGTTTTCCCAGGGCTCTTTCTTCCAACGAACGGCAAAGCCACCTCGAGAGGCATACAGCAAGCAGAAATTCAAGAGGAACACCGATTCCTATCTACTCTCCCTCAGTTCTCACTATGTTCTGGATTTTCGTTTTCGTGTGCGAGAACTTTGCAAAAAAAAATAACATGGCCGATTCGACAAAGTTATGACGTCATACAATTAAGAAAGTATCTGGCAAAAATCTGACAGAAAACAACTTCAATGTTATCCGACCTACCCTGTCACTGACGAGCGGCAAGAACCACGAAACGCGTCTGCTGGTGGTCTTCCCCAGCCAAATGAAGGTTAATTTGCTGTATAAATACAATAAGCAATTGCAACTGGGTCTTCTTGGAAGAACGTTGCACAAACATTTGTCAGATATAATTCAATGTCCGTCGTGGTATTATCCAGGGAAGTAGTTGTTTTCTGTCAGATTATCGCCTCATATTTTCCACATGTTGGAAATATTTGGAGACAAGGGTACTTTCTCCGGCAAAAATTCTCGAACACTTAATCTGGCTCACGTTGGAGTCCAAATGCCTCTGTAAGTGTATTGGTGATTATCGAAATAAAAATTCCTTCGACTTTGAGAAACAAATTATGTTACTTGGCAACCACACGAGCGCGAAGCACGGGTGTGGTTTCCTAAAGCAACATAATTTGTTTCGAAAAAAAGATGGAATTTATGATAATCATCGGTACACGAGTTGTATTTGTTAAGACCATGAATGAAATCAAAACCATTTTTATTTATTATTAATGTTAATATTGAAAGTACAGTTAGTGCTGTTGAATAATTTGACGCAATTCATATCGAGTTCGCCCTTTGTACTAGTAGATTGCGTATGTGACAGCCTACTACTGAATTCAACCTGGAACACTAATCCCACATTCAAATTCTAAAACTATGCAACTAACAAAACATAAATATCAAATTGAGGACTGCCGTCATAATGAAGAAAGCCGCCTGCAAAAGTACTATTTGGAGTAAACTGCGCAGAGCAGCTGTATTGGTATTTCAAACTTCCCGCTATTTCAGTGACCATTCACAGGTCGCGTCTTTCGTTGGTTGTCTTTAGGTTTGTTCGCGTTCATAAAACAAACAAAAACCATCGGATGCATGCGCAGTTTCACAGAACTGTACGCAAACTGTACGCATTCTTTGAGTTCTGTGGGACTACGCATGCTTGTGACGGTTTCGGGTTTCGGACAGTTTATTTTGTGAACGCGAACAAGCCTATTAAATTGTTCAGTTAATTGGTAGATAGATAGTGACTCATCGTTCATTTTCATTCTTTTACGGGAATTGAAAGGGCGGAGTTTTGGTTTACGTGTATGCAAAAATTTGTCGAAAAGTTGATATGAATGAAAAGTGAAGCGTATCATGGTTTGGGTCAAAGTTCGGTGTTGTGTCATTATACCAACTTGCTGGTGGGGTAAGTTTGTTTTATAAAACAACCAATGACGAAGCGAACTACAAAGGTATCTAATAGCCAATCAAGTGCCGAACTACAAAATCGAAAACATGCTGTTTTCAATTATCAATATGAAAATTTCCACCAATCAAAAACGCGTATTTCAGCATGAGTGGAATAGTCGTGTCGTATTTATTCCTTAACGAAGAGACGTAATCCAAGAAGACGGACGCTTTCCCGCCATTTCCACCTACCGACCTGCACCTTTCCGTAACGAAAAAAAAACGGAAACCTTAGCGGTCTAGTAACGAGATCCCGACGGGAACGAGAATAGACTAGAATATCGGAATCGGATGCTCTGCATCTCCGCCATCCGATATCCATGTGTGGGTGGCGTGCATTTCCTGTGCACCGTTGGTTATCTTCACACATGGCCGAAGTACCGTCGGAACGCCAGGTTACTGTTGCATATGTGCTACCCGAGAACGTGCTTCGTCCTCACCTTGTGGCAGAGCCGGATTGGGGATTTTTTTCTCACCGAGCTCCATCATTGTAGCAGCCTCTGTCCGAATGTGAACACCACACGGGACTGATATTGTTTTTCCTATCAGTTCAATCAAACACAAAAACTATGCTTTGGATTACATTAAAGTTCAGAATCTGCTCGAACTACTTTTAGCTACTAATTAATTATCGTGAATTCAGTTATTTATTGAATATACATACATTTAATTATTTTCTATATGTATAATTGAAACGTTGTTGTAAACGTTGGTTAGTGTTTTTCAAGGAGGAAGTTCTATGAGTTTCTGAATTTGGTAGGTAGTTGAGATTTTGAGTCATCCCCTTGCTTGCTGAAAGAACAATCAAGACTCTTGACATGATTTTTTGGGTTTTTAACCTTCCACAATCTAAAAATGAAAAAAATGGTAATCCAAAGAAATCTGTACAAGTGTAGAAGGGCAAATTAATTAATTTGCCCGATAAGTTACTGCGTTCGCAATACTGCTGTCTCGAATGAAATTAATTTTTGTCAGTAACGTACCCTATACACTGAATTTGCCTATCTGAAAAAATGAGATCAAATTAACCAAGAATACTTCTCTTTTTTTTAATTTTGACGTTTCGGAGGCTGTATCTGCCTCCATTATCAAAACCTGCTGGAAAGACGCTGAAAACTGTACTTGAATTGCGGTTTGGAAATAACAAGATCTTTCTTTGACAGAGTCAAATGAAATCTGTCATACCTTCTTTTGATTGACATTTGTTATCTTGATACATAGAGTGTTCGATTTCAATCAATCACCATTCCATTAGTTCTTATTTCATCTCTGAGGAGAGGTAACCAGGTGCGGTCCATTTCGATGGAATTTGTTGAAAAACAGTTGTTCGATAAAAGAATGTACGCAGTTTCCTTTAACTTTCTTTTTTCTTGATTTGATTCACTCAATAAAATTTTGGTATTATTCCATTCCATCATATGATCGCCATCAGATGTTAGAATATGTTCGGATATTTTTGAACCTGTTTTCTCCTCAGAGATGAAAGAAGAACTAATAGAATGGCGAAAATGCCGAAACGTCTTAATCTATTCGTATTATCGATTTGTCAGAAAATTGTATTCGTTATAAAAATTAGTGCATTGCTGAATACTTGCATATGAGTTGTCACAATTTCAAATTTCCAAAAGGTGTACAGGGGGAACAAAAAATAAGTGTCAATTACCCCTTATTATTGACATTATCAAAAAGTTCATTCCAGGAGGTTGTTCAGAATCGAAAACAATATACAAATTTGGAATCATAAGTAGTATGTTTCATCCGTTAAACAGAACGGTGAAAGTCGACCTCTCTTCGGTTCCTGTACTATATTAAGAAGGTCCATACCTTCATGGAATTCAGTAGAGTTAAAAAGATTTTTATTCTAGGATGTTTTTATAATTTGGAAAAAAAATTAATACGTGACGTTTGTGAATATATTTACTTAAGTGTTTGATAGTTATCTGAATGTTATTTTTAATGTTTTTAATATGTCCGTATTTAAATAAATATTATTTATATATTTCTATATATGTTTTGCGTGTTTTCTTGTGATTATGTGTAGTATTTGACGATTCTCAATTATATATTATTATATACCTATGTCTACTGGATAATAAAGATTATTATTATTATCCGTTAAGATTATCCCAGTCGGGCCCTGCCTCCGGAGCTCCGACCATCCTAAGGGCGCGCTGGTGTCAGTTACCACGATAGTCACTCCCCTCGTCCGTGGGGTGAGTGACCACTGGGTCTGGAGTCATGTGCTCTGAGCAGATGGAGTGAACCGGCAAATTTTCTTTATTCTTAGAAATTACTACAAAACTACTACACGTCCATGTTGATTTTTTAATTTCACTCACTCATTATGAGAGTTTGCCTACCGATTTTTCCTTGGTAGTTCGGCTGTCTCAATCCGGCGCTGCCTTGTGAAATGGAAAAGATGAAGCGGTGATGAGATGCAGATGGTGAGGTTCGGATTCGTGATGTTGATTGAAGGGCATTGATGCCAAATTAATGAATTGTTTTGGTAGTTTTCATTTTGGCATCGATAAGTAGGTAGGTACTGATTTCAAAATGCATTTTTTATTAATTGGGCAATTCTCTGTCAATTCCTGGAATTTCGGGCGATTGTTCAAGAAATTCTAATGATAACGCCATAAATAAATTTTGCTATCGGCAAATGATGACGTCGATAATGTCTTTAAACATTTCTTGGACTTTCACTGGTGATGAAAATAAAACAAAAACGTTCGATACCAAAGCAAAATAATAATAAAGAAACAATTTTTTGATGAATGGAAAGATATTATTATTATTATATTATTATTATTATTATTATTATTATTATTATTATTATTATTATTATTATTATTATTATTATTATTATTATTATTATTATTATTATTATTATTATTATTATTATTATTATTATTATTATTATTATTATTATTATTATTATTATTATTATTATTATTATTATTGAAAGAAAAGAGTTACGAAAATCAGATTGGCTGAGGGGAAGAGTCCCAGGCGAAAATTTCAATAAAAATTACTACTGGAAAAGCTGTCGCTTCCTTATCAGCCAATATTCAGAAGAAATTATACGATCGTTTTGGTAACAATTTGAGTATTTCATTTTTCGTACCTGTTGATGAAGTAGACTTTTCAGTAGTAATATCACGAGTGATTGAATTTTTGCGATAAGTCTGTCGATTTATTTCTGACCGAAACTGAATTCTTCCGAGAAAACACCGCGAGTCCACAGGACGTGAGGTTAGTTCGTTCTGGTTCAATCAGACTAAATAATTACTCCTCGCAAAATGTATGTATTCAATTTCCACGCAGTGAAATGTCTACGGAAAGTTAGTTCCATCTGGTTCGATCAGATTAAATAATTACTCTTCGCAAAATGTATGTATTCAATTTCCACACACTGACATGTCTACGTAAGGTTAGTTCGCTCTGGTTCGATCAGACTAAATAATTACTACTCGCAAAATGTATGTATTCAATTTCCACACACTCAAATGTCTACGTAAGGTTAGTTGATTCTGGTTAGATCAGACTGAATAATTACTCCTTGCAAAATGTAGATATGTATTCAATTTCCACGCCCTCGAATGATTTTGTGGGCAATTCTAGCTTGTAGTGCCACATGCAAGTAACAAAATGTTCGGTGGTGAATTTATGTTTAGGTAAATTCGTTGTTGAGTTCCGGTGCGCCCCGAAAGCTATCGACCAATTTATTTATTAAGTAATTTCTCAAAAATAATTGAAAAAGTTATCTCTCTCTCTCTCTGAGGGTTGAAACATATCAAAGTTCATTCAGTATAACAACAACTTTCTCAACTAACATTTATTCGATTTAACGAAAGCATTTGACACTGTCCTGTTCAAGTTCTTGTCCCTACTAATATTTATTGTTCCTTTTTGAAATAAATTCTTCGAAATCTCCTCGAGATTGAACTGTGAGAAATCTCTTCAAGAAAAAATATTGGGCTTTAAACTGTAGCTCGCAATATGTTATTCTGATGAACAGTTATTTTCATCATATCATATAATGTTACCCTTTTTAATAGTCTTTCATCTTCACTGGTACATATTATATCAATGAGTGCAGCTGGATTTAATGAATGATTTTCGTTCAAACAGAAATCAGTACACCATTTGCAAAGCCGTTTTCATGAAAGAACTTCACAGCTTTCTACAAAAACTGCAACCAATTATAGACTAGACGATTAGATGGCTCTCAATTAATTGAAGACTGTCTGATTGGGTAATCGAGCTATTAATCTGGCTAAGTGTTTTAATTATCGGAATTAATTAAATAAGTACTAATATCTCTTCATGAAATTGGCCGTAATGGATTAATTGAGAAAGGAAATGACACGGATAGAAGTCAAAAGGTTATCTGCAACGTTAAAAAATACAGGTTTGTTGGCAAGTATTGATAGTTGATAATAAAATTGCAATTCTTTGTGCTCATTGGAGACAATTATATTTGCATAAACTACTAAGCATGCAAGGCTCAACTTTATGTTTCCAATTATGGAAATGACACGCACATTGATATTTATTAGATATTTATTAGACATTTACTGTACAGGATGCATTAGTTCATGTTGAAGTTGAACTCAGGAGAATCTCCATTACTTCCAACCAAACAATTACATATCGCTACGAATCTTGGATTGGTCACCATTAATATATTGTTCAACTCTAATGTTGTCTGACTTATCCTAGCACAGATGAGAGGGGTGAAAGTCATGGAACATGTTATGTCTGCATCAGGTGGTCATTCCCAACCAATGGGGGATAATATTCAATTCTTCATTGCAATTAGCTCTTGCACAAATAAATGTCAGGTATAATTCAACGTCCGTAGGAGGAAGCAGCCACTTTCTGACAGATATATACGTCAAATCTTTCACTTTGTGGGATAGTGTGGAGACAAGAGGATTTCGACTTTTGTCGAAATTATTTGTTACAGCAGAATTGTATCCAACTCCAACTCTTATCCAAATATATTGACTCAAATCGTGATAACAAAATGTTATGATCGATATCTCTTTGAGGATAGTGCACATCGAATTTTTGTCAAAAATATTTCGAAAACTTTCAGCACGTTTTTTTTTGGTAATTATTACATTTTTGTCGATTGCATAATCTTAAACAAAGGTACTAAATTTTCTTGTTAATAATTTTATGTTACGTTTGGTAACATTCAATTGCATACGATTATCATTTCACCAAAGTTTAATTAAACTCGGATTGTACTCGCTGATAATCAGAAATGTCATTGATTTCATAAAATAACTTAACGAGGACGCCAAATCGTTAATTTACATTTAAAAGATAGTAGGCTAAATTAGAACCTTGTAGCACTACAGATTCATATCCGCCAAGTTTTGTCCTGTCAACTAGATATGATTCATTCATTGGCACAGCCAGGGGGGGCTGTAGCTCCCCCAAGCCACTAAAATACTACTGTTATTTATAACACTCGGATGAAAAAAATATATACTCGCGACATGTTTCTCTACATAGTAGCTTTCTCAAGCGATTAGTACACTAAAGTAGTTTTTATTGAAAAATATGTGAATACAATTTTTATCAGTTTAGGTAGTTAGGACCTACCTATATTTATCTTTGATACGTATACTCATACAACTTATATTAATTGAAAATAACAATGTAACTAGAAATTGAGTGAACTATTTGAAAATTTAAAAAAATTATTTTTAAGAATCCTAAAAATTTTGGAGACATCATCAAAGTTATGACCTTTCTCTTGAAATATGACTGGCATGTGTTGAATTTGTTTTCTACTTTATATAATTCATACACGTGTTCACGTCTGTGATTTTTGAATGGTCTACCTGTCGGGCCTACATACACATTAGGGAACGATTATTCAAATTATAAACTCCTAATTATTATTCAAATGTTTGTGTCTCATCTTTACTATTTTCATTAAACTTTCCCACCTCGTTAGCTGTCCTGTATGCTACTCCTTATTTTTTTATGCAAAGAAGATTTTTCTGTAACTGGTCCTGAATGAGTTGAAGTTCTATAATTATTATCAACGCTTCTTATAGTGGAGTATACTTCTTGTATAGCTTTTTTGTAGTTTTTCAACAAGAATATTTTTCCATTGTTAACTACTGTTTATGATATTTAATTATTTGTTGGAAGTTTCTTCAGAAATAGTAATATTTACTCATATGTGTATTCAGTTTTCTACATTCAAAAGGATGTATATTCTAAAATAAGATACTATAAAATTCTGAAATGAATCTGTACGATATTAAATCACAATCATAACATATCCTTAATTTTTGTGGGCAAATTCGAAATATGGGCTTATAAACCTGTAGCATACTTCCACTCAGATTTTTCTATTCGCCTAACCTAACCTATTCGCAGTCTGCGCAAAGGGTGCGACGTCAATATTTGTCTGGTTGAATTGATAAAAAGTAGATCATTTGTTCCTTGCCATAAGCGGTAGGGTTTCTATTTCAATTGTTTTCTCATAATTAATCGATTTTTGGAAAATAAATTGAGTTCAGTGATATTCTGTATTGTTCTTAGTTTCAGAATATGTCAATTTGCATTCATAAGCGTATTCATAAGCGTATTTGCCATGTGCCACAATGCTGAATGTACTATCAATAGTACCAAAGACAAAGTTTCTTTTTTCTTTACATTATTTCCCATTAAAAAACAAAGAGTTATGCCAGATATGGAAATCTTGTCGTAGATGAAAATGTCTGATAAACTCATTTCAACTTTCGACATCTCAAGAACTTGATTCAAATTTGAATGAGATAGAAATCAAACACTAAGGCCTCTTATTGAATTTAGCAGCTGATCACCATTATATTGTTTTACGCCTAAATATTTGGTAGCTTTTATTCATACCACCCATAGTTTGGTGTTCAGTTAATAAATGGTCTTTGGTTAAGTACCTAGAAAGTTCATCATACGCATATTGAAATTGGGCTTTAGTGTCGCTACCTCTCAGGTAAGCTTTGTCAAAGAATTCTTGTTCGAGAACAATAAAGCATGTCTGATTTCGATTTTGATATGGTATTTTATAACCAATTCCAATTCCAATTTCCTTGCCCACAACCAACAAACGAACTACTAATTGAAAGTTTGTTAATAACCATCGTTACTACACTAGACAATACTAATAACGGTACGACTAAAACCGTAAATCTTATCTAAAAAAAGGGCTGATTAAAGGACCGTCGATAATGAGACTGGTTAGGGAGGTGCCCCACGTGCATTGTCGAAGATGATATCAGTTTTATAAGTCCACAATATCATTATCGTTTCTTTCATTGATGTCGATTCTGCTGGTACCTGGACAAATACAATGCACACGCCTTTTATCTGATCTCGATTTCCATTTCCACTCACGTGTTCGCTTCAACAGCTGTCGAGAAACTCTTTAGTTTTACCAGATGAATGGACAATTCGTTAAATTGATGACGTGACGATCGTAACTGTTCTCTTCAACGGATTCTAATTTTTTTCTGTTTGTGCATCGTTCAACTTCAATTTAATCTCGATGAGATACCAGGGGAGTGACGCGGGGATCCTTGCTGCGGATAGTTATCTGTTCATTTTATGGTAGGTCTGTGAGTAATGGAGTGTCGCAGGGATCCATATGGGGTCTGTCGATGCTGATTATTATCTTGATAATTCGATACACATCAACGAGCATTGACAAGCTATGGCTACTTGTGTGCTAAAATAGTATCAGTTGTTATGAAGCTTTTTGTTAAAGGAAATGCACTTCTCAAACTTTATTTTTACAACTAACTTGATTGACGTCTATTTATTTTGTGGAAGTTCATGTCTACTAAGGATAAAAATAAACACTTTTTTTCTGTGACGGAAAAAAGTTTGACATTTTATCTCTGTTGACAGGTACTAAAATATGACTTTTCATGAAACATTTTTCCCTGGGAAAAAAGTGAGTACTTTATGAACCGTGATGGTATATGTAGATGAAATGGTTGTTCATAAGAGAAAATAATGTGAAAGATTTCGCGAACCAAAAGGTCTTAAGCCGTAGACATTTGATTTTTTCACCATTGAATCGTCGTTTTTCCTGTCACAGAAAAAAATTGTGTATTATACACGGGAAAAATAATTGATTTTAGCTTTCGGTTTTTTGTCACCCTCCGCTTCGCGTCTGAGGTTACTGATGAATTGTGTGTTCAGCTGTTCAGCCCCCCTTCCCCAAAACTGAAATCCTGGCTGCGCCACTGAACTGCATAACTACCTTATGCGATGTATCAAACGCCTGCAATTCTTATAGGATTATTACTATTATTATTTGAGTTATTGAACCTGAATATGGAATAATTCCTATTGTTAATGAGTGTTGTAATGAAATCTTAAAGCAGAAATAGCGATCTATATTTACCAAACTTGCGTTGGAAATAATAGGTCAGACAGAATAAGTAACTATTGAGACATTTTCAACTACAAGTTTTATAGAAATTGTTATTAGTTATTTACCTAACAAGTGCGGAAAGTAGTTCTTTTCCGCACGCGACGGCAGTAGCACGAACGACGCGGAGCGGAGTTCGGGCAAGCCGTTAAGGGCGGAAAAGACATTTTCCGTAAGAGTTAGGTACAATATTTTTCCTACGAGTATTTTTGTCCATCTTATTAATGAAAAAACAAGGTTTTTAATAATAATGCTACAAAATGACTAATAAGACAGAATAGTTACATAGATCATTTAGTTAGTCCTAAATATCATCATTTTCAAAAATACAAAAATCGTACGGAAAAGTAAAAATCGTGCGGAAAAGTAACTTTTTCGAACGATCTTAAATCGTACGGAAAAGTACAACTTTCAAAACGAAAAATCGTGCGGAAAAGTTACTTTTCCGCACGCTCGTAGGAAAAATAATATTCGTTTTCTTCGTTACAAATAGATATGCAGGGGATTGAAAAAGGGCATTACCTCTTTAAAAAAATAATTGAAAATTGAAGGCTGTGTCTTCGCTTAGGTAAATTCGCTGCGTCATAGCATCTTTCCTCAGCGGATCCAACTGCTGTCTGAGAATCTTCAACACCTGTCGGGTATTCTTTTTTAATTTAATTTTTGGCGCGAAATCTGACCACTGCATTAGGATTAGCCCGCCATCGAGTTTCTGCGGTGCAGGTAAATCGGTTTAACGCAAGTTGAATTCAAATAGCAGTGGCAGCACTGGAAAGTGTGCCATCAGAACGAGGGTGGGTTTGTTTTTGGAGAATACATTTTTTTCATATATTTTTTTATTTTCAGGGCAATATTATAATCCGATCAACAATATTCCAGTTTTTCAAACACTGTAGTGTCCGTCGCGGCATATCCAGGAAAGTAGTTGTTTTTTGTCAGATACCTACCGCGATATGAAGATAACGAAGGAGTATAGGTACTGTTATAGGCTCGTCAGAGAGATAAAAGGGTGTCTCAGTTCTTACTCTAGGGATGAACTTTCATCTCCGATCATAGACTGGGAGATGATGACAATATTCCATTAAAAAGCATTGAAACTTATTGATGTACCTTACTTATTTTATTATTGCGATACGTTCATCTATTTTAGAGCTATCCTTGTCTTCTCGAGTTAGCTAGGACTTTAAACTATTATGTATCATTTCTTCAGCTACAGCTAAAGGGATAGTAACATTTCATACAGAAATAATGAAAAAAGGTTACAAAAAGTTCAAGTTCAAGTATTTATTAATCCATTAAAACAAGCTTACAAAAGCAATTGGACAAGTCAGTATCAGGTACATATTAAATACAAGTACAAAACACATTCAGAACTAACAAAAAAGTATTAAAACAAGCGAGTGACTAAACAGAACATCAATGCACATACAATGTAAATATTTAAAAAATTACATAACAAAAACATTTATACGTGAGGAGACAAATTATTGGGTCTAACCCTCAAATTGTTGAGCAACCGTAGACACAAAATGCATTAAAACAATCTGAGTTAGTACAAAGCAAAAAATACAAAACATTTTATTAATGTTGGTAAGAAAAAAACTCATCGATTGTGTAGGGGCTAATTCGAAAGAGTAACTGTTTTATTTTATATTTGAATTCTTGTTCCTTGGTAATATTTTTAAAAAACTCTGGAAGTGCATTATATAGTCTCAGACCCAAAATCTCGAACGACTTATGACATTGAGATAAACGTGATTTGGGTATATGGAAATCATTCCTGATACGGATGTTATATGAAGAGATTTGTTTTGTTTAAAAACTTCTTTATTTCTACAAATGTACAACAGAACTTCCAGAATGTAGAGACCTGAAAGGGGCAAAATATTTAATTTTTTAAACTATGTTCTACACGATGTTGTTCGTGTTTTGCGTTTGCAATAGTATTCTCTTTTGCGTCATGAAAACACAGATGAAGATATGGCAAGAACGTTGTCAAGAAATCGGAAATTTTTGAATTGATATAGCCGATACTTGATGAAAATCCATGTTAATATCTATAATGAACCTATAGTTTAAATGATTTCAAAACCCTTTTGATGTGAAAATCATTTAAACTATAGTTTCATTATAGATATTAAATCGGAAATTACCTCCAATATGCCAACCTAAAGCTATTTTGAGTCAAATGTTCGAAGGAGAGCCACATCTTGTGGCATCGAGTAACCATATCTTACAAACGGTTTTTCCTAGTTATAGGGTAGTTTATACTATTCCACATTGACGGCAAGAAAATCATACCATTCGAAAAAATGGAAATATTGTTTTTCTACAACTGCTATGAAAAGTAACGCATATCTCATGGCTTATTTTCAAAACCATGTTTTGTTCATACTGTGAGAATAGTAATTTACGTAAAAAGTCCGGAAAACAGTGTTTTTTTGGACGAGTGGACAAGATTCTAGGACGAGCGTAGCGAGTCCTGGAATTCTGCGAGTCCAAAAAAACTGTTTTCGGCAACCTTGTAGAATAACAAATCGAGACACATCTATTGATTATATTTCTTTGTAGAAGAAAATTTCAAACATTTTAATTCTTATTTGTATTAAATATCGAAATTCCCCGTGTTCAAATCCCGGTTGATACACATTTTTTTTAATTCAGGTCTGATTTTCATCTTTCCGTCTTCTATGGCAAAAACTCATTTCGAATTGAATTCAACTGCAGACGTAAAACTACTTCATTGTTGTAAATATACCTGGTAAGATCGCCCTAAACATCCGTCACTGGTTTGCGCAAAAAGCAGGTGTCAGAGGGCACTTGTCCAAAGCTTAGTTGTTCGATGAGAGTCGACGTGATTTCCTCCAGCTGCGGAAGTTCGTTGGACTACCTCCATCACAGATTAAGATGGAGCATTATAGTCCTGGTGATGGGTTTCAAAAATATGTGGAGTAGAATATTCTGGAATTAAGTATTACTAGATATCAGTGATTTATTAATTTCTTTCAATTTTCAGTCTGTGGAAGGTTGAAATAACAAAAAAATTCAAGTCACCATGAATCGAGTGTTCATAATCGCACACCAGTTCTGACTCACGGTTTAATACTAAAGATTAAATGAAAGCAACATTTTTCAACTTCAGCTCAATATTCTACTCTTACCTTACAATTGAGAGCTCTTTTAGATTTTCCAGTGGTGTTACCACTATGGCCCAATAATAAGAAATATAGACCCACTCAGGATGATCTACATTTAAAATATATTCAATGTAATCTTTATTTCAAAACAAAACCAATAATAAAACTGGAATAACAAAACAACAGAACTGCTGCTGGTGCAGAACTGATAGACATATTCTTCGATCGATGAAACTCTTCTCTTTTATTAAAAACATGTAGAAGGTCTCCAGATACTCCATTTATCCAAGGGATCTGATGGGGTTATTGCCACACACCTATCATTAAATTACAACCAGTTTTTCTGTCTTTTGCCACATCTTTCAGTAAGACTCGAGATTAGGATAGTAGGAATGAGAAAAATTAAAACTGGTGTGGACTTGAGAAATTGCCAACGTTTTAACGCTCAATTGAAGTCTTCCACCTACACGGCTTCAAAGTCTGCACAGCGTCAGACTTATGTATTTCTGATTAATCGAAGAAATCAAACATTAAATAGAATTCACGTCCTTCAGTAGGAAGGACATGATTTCGAGTCATACTGAAGGACCTAAATGCTACACATATTGTTCGAGATTCATCCAGATCATGGGAAATACATATAGGACTGATGATAGGCAGACTTTGAAGCTCTGAAGAATACGTCAATTAAACGTCGAAACATCGGCAATTCCTCACATCTAGACCAATTTTTATTTCTCTTGTTCATGCTACCCTAATCCTGATTTGGGATTGTTATTTGATGATCTTTTTCACACTCTTGTATATAATTTCATCTTTGAGTACAAACACATTTATTGTGCGTTCACTTTCGAGCCCATCATCTGGCCTATCTCAGTGGGATTGAACCATAAAACAGGTGCTTCATGTTCCGATTCATGTTCTTTATAATCTCAACAAAAGAAGTTAGCCAAAGGTGCAGTTGTTTATAGCTATAATTAGTAAACGTTCGAGACATTTTCGTTCGCAAATTATTTTGAAATGTACCATCAGATAGAATTAGACTGATACCTGATAAGGAAAATATATAGGCCAATAAGACATACATTTTTTTGTTAGAATAAATCTGCATACGTTCTTTTCTCCATTTCGTAGGAGTTTGTTGCTAACAAGAAGACACGGAAATAAACGTTTTATGTCATCGCAAATGATGAAATAGTACAGGATCCGAAGAGAGGTCGATCTTCACCGTTCTGTTTAAGTAATGAAACATAGACGAATTCGCACCATATGGAAAACTTTTTTATTATCGATTTTTCAGAAAATTTTATTCTTTATAAAAATTAGTGCATTGCAGAATACTTTCATGTGAGTTGTCAAAATTTCAAATTTTCAAACGGTATACAGGAGGGAACAAAAAATAGAATTTTGATCAAGAGAAAACTACGCTGGATGTGATTCCAAATTTGAATATTGTTTTCAATTCTGAACAACCTCCTTGAATGAACTTTTTGATAATGTCAATAGTATTTTACACTTGATCAAAATTTCTATTTTTTGTTCTCCCTGTAGACCGTTTGGAAATTTGAGATGTCGTCATTTTGCAACTTGTTTTAGAAATAGATATATTTCTCGCTCGAACGGTTCAAGATAATATCATATGAAGTGTATAATTTTTGGACTTTCGACGTTGAAAATTCATTATTTCTTATCATTATTTCCATAGTGACCATAGAAAAAAAATATGATTTAAAAATATATCAATAAAGAAAAACGAAGATACTATAATTGAACAAATCATCGAATGAGGAAATCATATAATTATCAATGTCTGGAACTCCTGCATAGTATTTTGATATTCTCGTGAGACATACAGGCCTCGCAGGCTTTGGTTTTCAAATTCCCACGATTTTATTACCACTTCATCTTTTACGAGCGTATAATTTAGAGGGTTTATAGTACAAGGGACAGTTAATGAGTATCTGCAGCCTAGTTCACTTTCGGATTCAAAATGACGTCCTCTTAGTAAAAACGACTTGTTTGATTTTCACTGATGTGTAACTAGGTAATTCCCGGAAAGCAGAGTTTGATGATCACAATTTTTGATGGGGTTCTTTCTGTTTCTGATATTTAATGAATTAGATTTGGAAGTTGATACTTCTTGTTAGAAAGGGAAATATTCATTTCACTTAGTGCATTTAATGGGCATGTTTGATGATAAATAATGAAACTAAGAGTATGTATTGATATCTAGCTGTGTTTTTCCGAAATCTATGGTTCCTCGAAGGGGGTTGGTATTTTTCAATAGTCTGTTAGCTCGCGACCACGGTTACATTTATGTGATAAATGAATTCGTAGTTATTTGATTTCGTGAGAAAAGATAAAATATGTGGTTTTTGATGTTGTACTAATGTTTTATCGAATGCTATTAAAAATATTCCCTGGCAAATAGATGTTGTCACCTTTTACTTGCCTCTACCATTTTTTCAGTATAGTCGGTGATGCTCAACTTAATGGTCTCAAAATGCTAACATTGAAACTTATAAAACTTTAAAAAATATTGCAGATCAAACCATAATTTTCCAACTTATCAATCATGGTAAAAGATATCTACATTTTATTTTATAAATTCAAAATCATGATTTATTAGAAATCGTCCAAAACAATTCCAATCTCATAATTAATTACTATAGTAGAATTTATTCTGAAAAGTCTTTCATAATTAACACACAATTCATTTGATACTATTTATATATTTTTCAAATACTTGACATATACAGTGTGACCCACTTAAGACCTGAGCACCCTTATAAAAACTACATTTTTCAACCGATTGGAATGATTTTTTTTCCACTGGGTAGATATTCGAAAAGTCACACCAAAAAGACACCAAATTTCATGAATAAATCAGGGCCAACTAATCTAATTTTTCAAGGTCAAAAATCTAAAAAAATTACTAGCGATTTTTTTATAAAAATTCTAACTACACCTCTGGATTCGCAACATTTTCAAATGGATTATATGTAAATTGCGCTGAAATGCGTCAATCAATAAAAAAGTCGTAAGGGAATGAAATTTGAAAAATATGCCGTTTAATGAACCCACCAATTCAATTTCAAAACTTTTATCAGAACTTTGACTACACCACTGGATTCAGGGAGTCTTGAAATATCACTCACTTTACAAAAAAAATAAAAATTATGAGATAAAATGACATTTCCTGAAATTCCATCAACATGCATATTTTTAAAATTTTATTATCTTATGATTTTCTCAATTATGAACAGATTTCGAAGAAATTTCGGCCAGTGATATATCGAGACCTGAATGCAGTGGTGTCTTCCGAATTTTGATAAAAGTTTTGAAGTTGAATTGGTGAGTTAATTGAGCGGCATATTTTTCAAATTTCATAGACTTTTTGAATGTCTACCTGATGAAACAAAAATCATTCCAACCGGTTGAAAAATGTAAATTTTATAAGGGTGCTCAGGTCTTAAGTGGGTCACACTGTATATACTTTTGTGGGAAATATCTCAGGAATTTTTTTATATTTTTTTCTCAGATACTTACTTCATATTTACCAATTTGTGGGATTGTGTGAGATTATTTCAACGGCGTCGAAATTTTACGTTATATGACATTCTGCAGCACATTCTCTGGTACTTTGTTCGAAATCATACACTGTATATCACTTGAATGCCCTTTCTGCATATATCATTGAAATATGCTCTTTTTGTTGAACAAACACCAATAAGTAACATGTAGGCTGAGCTTCGTAGCTCAGGTTGCAATGAAAACGGGCGCTAATAGTTACTGATTATACGTTTCTTGCGTAAATAAACCAAGAGTTCCAAAATTTATTATGGATCGTAGCAATAAAATTAGCATAAATTGCATTGTTTAGCATCAACCTGAGACGGATCGGCTCGTGAAAATCATTCCTCATTCTAAGACATTCTCACGGACAATTTCTTCGAATTTGAAAGAGAACAATAGAAAGTTTTGTGTTTGTTTTTATTTGATGCACGTCCTTCACCACAATATTGATGAACTTGAAGCTGTTACACGTGTAAAATAAATTGTTCGTATACTTCTGTATCCATGCAGAGCCAAAGGTATAGAGGATGATTCACGAGAGTGTTTTGGTTTGGCATACCTATTATGTAGAGCGAATCACATAGTCAGGTAGGTAGTGTATTTTTTTCGTACCTACTTACCTACTTTCCTAATTTTGTATATGAATTATTCTGTTCTCTTATTAATGACAAAACCATCAATTTTTGAGTCGGAATAAATTTTTTAATGGATTGTTTTCTCAGTTATAAATATTTTATATTCACTCAAGTGGAACATAAAGTTGATGAAAATAGCAGTCTGGCTTATCTCAGATAGCGGAAAGTGGATTCAAAAATTTCCCCTGCCAGACATATTATTATCCATACTCACAGATTAGCCAGACTATTTCTTTAACAAACTTTAGTTCACCTCTTACTACTGGAACTATTTTTATCAATAAAAAAAGGCAGTGTATTCGTATGTTCTGACGCAGCCACCCATTCGAACCCCCCTCCGAAATATATATGAATTTTGCTTAGAATTACGTGTGTAGTGATGAATATCCTGGAGTTTTATCCGAACACCAAACCGCTATTTTTAACACGTCAGTGCCTCCGGGACTACCAAATTTGACAAATACTCAAAATTATTTGGATATTTATAAAGTATTTCAATTTCACAATGATCTATTATTTAATATTGTCTGGCCCATACTGTATGCACATTAAAATTAACTGATAATTTACTTTTAACATGGTGATCAACAGATACCAAAATTGAGAAAAATAAAAAGTGACAAACATACGTAACAAATATATCCCTAATAACTTATACAGTGTGACCCACTTAAGACCTGAGCACCCTTATAAAATCTACATTTTCCAACCGATTGGATTTTATTAGGTAGACATTGAAAAAGTCTACTAGGATACCAAATTTCGTGAGTAAATCTCCATTTCCAAGGCCTACCAATCTGATTTTTCAAGGTCAAAAATATAAAAAAAATTACTAGCGTTTTCTTTATAAAAATTCTAACTTCACCACTGGATTCGCGACATTTTCAAATGGTTCATTTGTGAATTACGTTAAAATGTGTCAATAAATAAAAATAAATAAAAAAGAGAATGAAATTTGAAAATATGCCGTTTAATCAACCCACCAATTCAATTTCAAAACTTTTATCAGAACTTTGACTACACCACTGGATTTAGGGAGTTTCGAAATATCACTGACTGTAATTTCATAGAAATCTGTTTGATAAATAAAAAAAATAAAAAATTATGACAATTCCATTAATATATTTTTCAAAGGACATGGCACTGGATACATGTATTCCTGGGGCTAGACAGATTTTTTTGATTTTTGGATATATCATTCTACAGGTCAAATGAAATTAATATTTTTCACATGATATTATACTCAAAAATCCATTCGCAGAAAATATTTTCCATAATTAGCGTTAGACAATCAACCCATTTTTGCAGTTCACCCTGTAGAGCCAGAAAAAAAGTCCAATGAAGAAAGTTGCTTGTTTTGACATGTAGAATGATATATCCAAAAATCAAAAAAATCTATCGAGCCCCATGAATACATGTATCCAGTGCCATGTCCTTTTATTATCTTATTTATAAATATAGATTTCTATGAAAATTTGACCAATGATATATCTAGACCTCCTGAATCCAGTGGCGTATTCCGAATTTTGATCAAAATTCCGAAATTAAATTTTTGGGTTGATTGAAAGGCATATTTTTCAAATTTCATTCCCTTATAACTTTTTTATTGAATGCCGCATCCCAACGTAATTTACATTCAAACCATTTGAAAATGTCGCGAATCCAGTGGTGTAGTGAAATATTTTCTAAAAAAATCACTAGTAATTTTTTTAGATTTTTGACTTGGCCCTGGAAATGGAGATTCATTCATGAAATTCGGTGTCCTAGTAGACTTTTTGAATTTCTACCTAATAAAAAACAAAATCATTCCAATCGATTGGAAAATGTAGATTTTATAATGATGCTCGGTTCTTAAGTGGGTCACACTGTACCTACTCATTCAAACATTTTCAGCATCTTATTTTTTGGATGGCAACTTAAGAAAAGTCCAACTGATGTGTTTGTCGACTTTAACATGAAACCAAATCAATACATGAAGAATTGACAACTCTACTCGAAGATCATTAAAGTAAACAGCGTTTTTATTTTATTTTAGGCTGTTGATCAATGAAAAATTAATAAAAAACTCTTTTCCTTTTCTCAATCGAATTTACTGTAATTTTGTATATAGGTCCAAAAATGATCTATTTTCAAAACTTCTCACATGACTTATATTGAACAAAATATTGCTAGCGTACATATCATATCAATCAAAGTGTTTCCACATTCAAATGCCAACCAGTGTAGCTGAAAGATTTGTTTTAAAGGCTTCAGTACGCTTAGAATCAATCGATCTGCTCCTACTTATACCTTTCATATATCCTAAATTTCCTCACACTTAATAGTTTCAGTTAATCACACCACCCTGTATACTCTTAAATTAGTCTACCTTTGGTTCCTACGCTCTTCCTACGCATCCCAGTTAACCTCATCATGCCCAAACTTGAATGAAAAAGGTCTTAAAAAAGAATGAATATATACCGACTAGACGTTTAGAAACAAAGTATGGAAAAAAATACTGCTTCGTTTTTTATTCCGATTCTTCAAAACGCACCTACGCAAATCTGGAGGTTGCTGCGAAATATTGTTGATGGCTGTATACAGGGAGATAATAAAAATAAGGCACGAGGTGAATGACCTCGAGTACTTAATAAAAAAGTTGATGATTGCAGTCATGATTGAAGCATCCAAGATGAGCAAGTGTGATCTAGGTGTTTCTCGACGTTCTAGATAATTAGAATGATTTTTATACAGAAGCGGACCATGGATTCGAGCAAGGTTTGACAAAAGACAAGTACAGAAATATGATATTGGTGATAGACATTTTTTGGTGGAGGCCACTGTAGAACTGATCATGCAGTAGTTTGCCAGAACAGAAACATGAAACAAAGACGCAAAGAGAAAAGGGAAGCTGACTATAGAAGGAGTAAGAACAATCCAAAAGATGAAAAATGAAGGTGCAAAGAAAAAGAAACAGACGAGAAACATAGCGCCAGAGAAAAACAAGAAGTGGAAGAAGAACAAGAAGCAGCAGAAGGAAAACAAGATAATTGGGCTGCTTGTATGAGAAAAGTAAAGCTAAAACAAGAAGAGGAAAGACAACAAAAAAAGAAGGAAAACTTATGCTCAGAAAGAGGAGTCAGAAGTCAGAGGAGGAAAAGCAACAGAAGGAAAAACAAGTAGAACAATACGAACTGGACAGGCTCATGGAATATTCACCAGAGCAACCAGAGATAACGGAGAACAGCTGGTGTCGGAGGTGATGATCATTGAATGAAGGAAGTTTCCATAAGGAAATAATAATATAATTTTCTATAGGAAAATCGTCGACGAAAATAATTGTTTCCAATTTTTTTCATAAGTATTTAAAATCACGATCACGAAGATTGTTTTGAAACATTCATCAATGTTGGATCATCGCAAATCATATAGGGCCACCCTCCGAAAATTCTTTGTTCACTTGTTCACAAGCACTAAAATTTGTTCGTCTCCAGACCATAAAATATAAACACTAACCTATAACATTATGCTAATATGTCATCCTCAACAAAGGAGACAGGATGGCAGGGAATCTTGATTGCTAAATAAAGACCGTGAAATACCTCGAAGCGTAAAGTCTGAGGAAGTCAATCCCTTGCCCTTACAACACAATGAATTATTTTCTTTGTGCGTGCACGACAGTAATGAATCGTCCCATTTTAGGCCAATCCTTTTACTATTTAAAATCAAAAACGGGAAAAAATTACAAAACAAAGGAAATTGCCACAAAAGTTGTAGTTTAATGCTCAATGACACTATACAAATTTGCCACTTCGGACAGGTCCGGCAACATTATTAAATATTCCCGATGGAATTAAGACAAAACTCGTTTTTTTATTGTAGTTACAATTTAGGGCAATATTTTAGTTATTTTTTATAACAGGTAGTTAAATAAACTTCAAGTTGAATAGGATTAAACTGTCTTTCCTCCGAAGAAACGTAGAGACGACTTAAAAGATGTTTTCTTAAAAAGTAACACATTCTTTGCAATTTTATTCAAGTAAAAACGATAGAGAAAATATTAAAACCGTTTCTTTACTTATGGGACACTGTGTTGCAAAGCAATGAATATTAATATGAGTATACTGATAGACCTTGCATACTTAAGGAAAAATGTGCTGAATTCGGTAGAGGGGGGTAAAACCAGCACTTACGTCAAAGATAGAAAAGTAGATCTATAACCAGTTGACGATTAAAAACATGAATATACAGTCAGATATCTGAACACAAAGCTCAGAGTTCTGATGACAAAAACATCGGTCGGCGACGACTAGCGTTATCAAACGATCTCCCAGATCAATCAGAAATCTGATTGAAACAGTCAACCCGAAGAATCGAAGTGCTTCTTGATCTACTCGCCACCAGGTGGAGCGGCTTACACCCGTTCCATCAGCGCGAGACCAGATTGAGCAAATAGACGAAATTGTGAATCGGACGGGGAACAGATGGCTTCAAACCTGTCTGTATCTGTAGAGTATTTATTTAACTACATTACATTTTTGAAATGTTTGTAGCAAGTCACAAAACACAATTTTACAAAAATGGATAAAAAGGTATATAATACAATTTTTTTTTTAAACTAAGTCATTTTAGTTATTACGAAACAATTAAAATGAACTGACAGATCAACACGTTTAAAAACAATTTTTTTTTTCTGGTGACTATGTTCACAAATATCAATTTTGATTTTGGAAATGACTAACATATTCATTGACAGAGTGACCTACCCTGCGGCCTGCACAGATGACGAGGCAAGAGCCTCGAAACTAGTCTGTCTGCAGGTGGTCCCCCTCAAAACGAAATTCTGCTATTTGATTACAGGGAGCACTTGCAATTGTTTTCTCTGCAATGAGATACATTGCACATGTATTTGTTGGATATAATTCAATACCCGTCGTGGTATTAGCCAGGGAAGTAGTTGTTTTCTGACAGGTATTTGCCACAATTATAGCCTACGCTGTAGGTGTATATGGGATTCAAAAGGGTAAAAACGACGACTATCGTTTTAATGTTGTTTGTATGTGTTGGCAAATTTGCATAGTTTCGTTGAGGACTGAAATACAACTTTTCTGAAAGTTTCCTTTCTTTTGTAATATTTTCCCCATTTTTGCTAAAATGATTGGCCTAATTGAATATTTTCTTTGTGCGTGCACGACATTAATGAATCGTCCCATTTATCCAGATCAGTGATTCTCGACGTGCATTTCTTTGTTAATAAGGAATGCTATTTTGTTGGGCAGCCGAGTGAGTGAGAGTGATTGAGGTTTGGCTTGATTCAATTTTGATATCATTCGATGGTACATTTTTTTTCAGTGATACTGGGTGCCTGCCTAATCCTGTATGACTGATGTGGTTTTGAGTTAATGACCTAGACGCGAGAAGGTTTTTGTCGCCCACAGGGGAATATTTATAAGTCCAAATAGATGTCGGAACTCGTTCAAAAAAGTCTCATTTATTAGATCAGGAGATAATAATTTATCTAATTCAAAGCCCCGCCAATAGTGTTATTAATTAATGAAACCAATAATTTTAACAAAATTGAAACATTTTTATCCACACATTCTCACTTTAGACCAGGCTCGATTGTAGCACCACCAAACTTGGTATGCTAGTTGTTGGAAACATGATAAACACGAAAATTCGGGTATGGAACATATTTTTTTTCGTTTAAAAATAAATGAAACGAATGAAATAGATTTTTGCTGTAATCTTGGAAAGTATATGATTTATCGGAAAAACAACTCAACAAGGTGAAAGACAATTCAAGTCTCCACAAAAATGATTCCTAGACATTTTTTATGAAATGCGCTCGTTTTCTCAGAAAACATCATTGAACGCCGACATCAAATTTCAGGTTCACGCTTACCCACCGCTGAAAGTCCTGACATTATCGGAGAAGGAAAAGAAAAAGTTCATATCGTTTCTGATATGTATCGGAAACTTCGAACATGATATTCACCTACTTCGTGACGTCCGAATGATTTGAAATTTGGCAGGTGACAGTTCCGGTGACAATGAAATATGACTTTTTATTATAAAAAAAAAAATGGCGGCTCCAAAATGGCGAACGAAATTTGTGCTAATGGTCCGATTCCATTAAAAATTGGTAAGCGGTTTTCGGGGTCAAAGATTATGAATTTTTTGTCAAAATTCATAATTTCAAAACGGCGGCTCCAAGATGGCGGACGAGATTTGTGATTATGATAACATTCGATTCAAAATTGTTATGTGGGAGTTTTTCAGGTCGAATATTTCGAATTTTTGGTGGAAATTTATAAATAAAATATGGCAGCTCCAAGATGGCGGACGATATTTGTCATTATGGTCTGATTCCAATCACACTTAATGTGAGGGTTTTCGGTGTCAGAGATTATGATTTTTTTGTAAACATTTGTGAATTAAAGATGGCGGCCCAAGATGGTGGACGAGTTTTGTTATTATGGTCAGATTTGATTGGAAATTGGGGTGTGGGGGTTTTTTAGATCGAATAATTGGAATTTTTGGTGAAAATTCATAAATAAAATATGGCGGCTCCAAGATGGCGGACGATATTTGTCATTATAGTCTGATTCCAATCACACTTAATGTGCGAAGGTTTTCGGTGTCTGAGATTATGGTTTTTTTGTAAAAATTTGTGAATTAAAGATGGCGGCCCAAGATGGTGGATGAGTTTTGTTATTATGGTCAGATTTGATTCGAAATTGGTATGTGGGGGTTTTTTAGATCGAATATTTCGAATTTTTGGTGAAAATTCATAAATAAAATATGGCGGCTCCAAGATGGCGGACGATATTTGTCATTATGGTCTGATTCCAATCACACTTAATGAGCTTGAGGTTTGCACTTCACAATAGTGTTATTAAAAATATATATATAGGATATGAATAAGCGATTATTTTCAACATTAAGTGAAGAGAATGCCGATTTTATGGGTTAGTTGAAAATGAGGCAGAGGCAAAACAATTTTTTTTTGGCATTTTTAAGTGGGACCTGTCACACTACTTTAAAATTGTTGCATATGGTCCAAAGAGAGTATTGTTTTTCATCCTGTTGAGTTGTTTTTCCGATAAATCATATACTTTCCGAGATTACAGCAAAATTCTATTTATATATTTTTAAACGAAAACATTTTTTTTTAGTTATCGTCGGAATTGAATCAAAATAAGAAAGAAGTAGTGGAAGTAGAAATTTCGAGATAAAATTCGAAATTATGATGGGTTAAATAAACAAATAATCTTTGCCCCTTCTATACGATTCCGTACTTGTGGCTTTACTTCAAGCTCATTAAATATGTTCAGCTTTTATGGCTCACTCCTTGATGAATATTAATCATAAAAAAGCGTTATCTGTATTACCGACAGAGTGCACGCTGCCCGGTTATCATCCATGTTCTACGTCACTGATACCCTATCAGTAAAACTGTCACTCGCATTGCATTCACAAGGAGCAGATGCACAAACGAATTTATGAATTTGCATTGTCAAACGGTGCTTGCGTGTATCAGTGCCCGCATAAGTCGCACTTTCGGCCCGTGCCGGGAACAACTAGCGACGTGACAAAAAAAATTGATTTACAGTTAGATAGAGGGGTCGGCCTGGTGAATGTAAAAAATATGTAACAACCCCTCTGAATCTAATTATCCCTAGAGCAAAGAGCGTTTTCTATAGAAATTGATTGATTTATTGGGAGCTGTTATTTGGGGGTTTAAATTAATGTTTATTCAGCAATAAATTCATTAAGTAAACTAATTTGTGTATTGAATAGGGGTGGAGAAAACGAAATGTAGCTGTCCAGTTCTGGGAGGGAAGAGCGCAAACGAAAGCGAAATTTTTCAGTTACAAGCCACTGGACCTGTACCAATATACAGAGCATTCCAAACACGATGCCTATTAGATGTTTATGGAAATGTAAAAAAGCGTGGGTGCTTAACAATACTGAGCGTTCAAGAGCTCACGAGAACTTCGTCAAGTATCCACACGCTTTTTTACATTTGAGTAATTAAATTGTCGATTATTTTTTACTTTTTGGTCCATGTTGGAAGTAAAACGTGTTCTTTAGTTTTTTTAAATTTTTTGACTAAAAAATCGAAATCTACGTCCCCGAAAATCCCCACATACCAAATTTGAATCAAATCTGACCATAATCCCAAAACTCGTCCACCATCTTGGGCCGCCATCTTGAATTCACAAATGAAAAAAAAATCATAATCTCTGATCCCGAAAACCCTCACACACTAAGTTTGAATGGAATCAGACCATAATGACAAATATCGTCTGCCATCCTGGAGCCGCCATATTTTATTTATGAATTTTCACCAAAAATTCGAAATATTCGATCTAAAAAACCCCCACATACCAATTTCGAATCAAATCTAACCATAATAACAAAACTCGTCCACCATCTTGGGCCGCCATCTTTAATTCACAAAGGTTTACAAAAAATTGGGAGTGCCACAAGTATCCATCCTGGGACCAGCTTTGTTTCTTTTGTTTATCAACAAAATTGATAAAAAAATATCATATCCTTCATTAACCGCTTATGCAGATATTAGTTTTGTGGTATCAACTAAAGAAACATTAATTATCTCGTTAATGTGAAGAAATCTTGTCTTCAGCCGTCAGATATTTCAATACTTAGGATCTATTTTCCAATGCAGGGAAAACACAGGTGACACGTTTTCACAATTATCAAAATAAAGTTGATGCACTCCAATTGATGATAGCATTGTGAGCACCTTCTACAATGTGATATTTTTCGGAATCTATATAGACGAGTATTTGAGCTGGAACACACACTGCGAACAGTTAGTTTCTAAGCTGAGCTCAATAATTTTCATCTTCAAAATCCTAAACACTGTTTTAGATTCAAATCAACTGATACGTATATTTTATGCGGTTGCAGCCGGTTGTCGGAAATAACAATAAAAGCGACAAAAACAATTTATCATTCCGTCGATGGCTATCCTTTAAACCTCGAAAATGTTTGTAAATTGTTACCTCATTCATGTTAGTGGAAAACATTTAAATTTTCGAGGAAACTTACCTGTTGAAGATCTTTAAAGTAGCTAGCCTAAGGTGTTTTTGTTAACAACGCCAACAATATACTATCATTCATAGCTCACTGGATTGTCAATAGTGACAGAAGGCTCGCACAGATGTAATAAAATTAGGCGAGAGGCACATCAGCGAATTAAAAGGCAGTTTGTTTTTGTTTCTTTGACTCGAAAAAAATTTTGTTCTCAATCAAACTAGATTTCGTGGAACTCATACTGACAAAAGCTCAAATTCAATGACCATATCAAGCATCTTAAAAGTGAGACATCTGTATTTTATGCAATTACCGAGCAGTTATTGACAAAACAAAGCATTATGAGATTTTACCTCACTGGTGACCGAAATCAAATTTTCGGTGGAGTATTTATTGATGAAAAATATCTTTTTAAAAAAGGTAGGAAAAATTGCAGCATTTCTTCGACGGGGGCGCTACCATTGCAACCTTGTAATTCACAATAATCGATGATGAAAATAAAACAAAATATCAAATAACATCATATGCTTTAATGTCGAGGAAACAAGAATTCCTATTGCCGAAGCTCTATAGATAGGTAGATTTTTTGTTTGGGGCTTCTGTGCCATAAGCATCAACACCGCGACCTTTTCAAATCTATTGTGTTCGCCATCGAGTTCTTTATCTAGCCCTGTCTTCGTCACGAGACTCCATAGGCCAGTTTTCAGACTAGATAGATAGGTAGGTACATAATAAAATTAAACAATGTCCTTATATCAAAATGAACATAAAAAATAAATATATGTAGACGATAAAGAAATAACAGCAGCAAATAATTTAAAAAATTCAGAGATGGCTGTATAAGTAGAACTAACACAGTCACAAAATAAATTAAATTCAAGGTATGTCCTCATACTAAAATGAACATATCAAATAATGCACTTTTTGGAATATGCTTGAAAAGACAAAATCTGCAGAAATTACAATATATTTTTTCGTCGACCGTTCATTTATGAGGTATTTTACGGCACTCAAAATCGTTCGATCGGGTCGAAGGTTCAAACCCAAATGAGAGCAAAACTACCACTAAGGAAAAATAAACTAACTTTGAATAATAAAGATGAAGTAGAAAACCTGGAAAGGAGTGGAGTTAATGAATTAGTTTGTTATTGTACCATGTTTTATATCGGACAAATTGGTAGAACCCTCAAAAAAAGCATTACTGAACGGAAAGTAGTACTTTTCCGCACGTGAAATAAGGGCGGAAAAGACATTTTCCATAAAAGTTAGGTACAATATTTTTCCTACGAGTATTTTTGTCCGTCTTATTTATGAAAAAACAAGGTTTTCAATAAAAAAGTTTTTATAATAATACTACAAAATGACTAATAAGACAGAATAGTTACATAGATCATTTAGTTAGATCGTGCGGAAAAGTAAAAATCGCACGGAAAAGTAAAAATCGTAGATCTTCTTAAAATAGAAGGCCTCAGTGGCGACTCTGTTGTTTCATGTATCGATTTCCGGATTTCCATTGAACAAGATCATTTACAACCCTTCAATAGATTTATTTTTTCAAATTGATAGGAATGACAAAAGATTTAGCACCTCTCGTGAATTCATTCAGTGTCCTCATCCCATCCTCGTCGCCAAATTTTTATGTTTTTCTTTAATAAAATATAAAATATGTTGTAAGATGATTATGTAAACGGTTATTTGATATGTACTATTTTTCATATCGGATGATCATTCATAAATGCAGGAATATACATAGATAGATAGATAGATAGAGATAGATATTCTTTATTAGTTCCTTCAAAAATACCTTTTCAGGTGTAGAACATGTCAATATTACTGCAAAAAGCAGTCAGTAAAAATAATGAATATTATAGTACCTAAATATATACATATAAACACAAACAGTGTAAATAGGTCATAAACAAAGTAAAATTAATAATTTTGGTACAGCCCCTATAAGCAATATATACATACATACACACACCTAGATACCAGATAACATATTATAGATAAAATCAAAATGTATAACAGTAAATCATAAAAATTACAAATTACAGAATATCACAAATGAAACACACACAAATATAAAATTAACTGTATATATAAAATCAGAAAGTGAAAGACAGTGAATCTTAAAAACACAAAATAAGTAAAATAAAATAACTATTACTACTGTAATGTATCTGTGAAATACTCGTCCAGTGAATAGTATGCTTTTGAAAAAAGCATGTTTTTTAATTTAGTTTTCAGCTTCTTGATGTGCTGTGTCCTTAATGATTCTGGTAGTTTGTTATATATGTTGATTACTGAGAAAGGGATATTTTTCTGTATATATGTGAAGTTGGGCCTAATATTCAGAAGATTGTTTTTATTTCGAGTATTATGTCTGTGATTTCTGTCATAACATGTATAAAGTGCCATATTTTCAGTTACAAATATTACTGCTTCTTAGATCAACATACTAGTTAAAGTAAGAATCTTCTTATCCATGAATAAAGGCCTACAACTGTCTCTTAGTGGTATATTAAATATGTTTCTTAGGCAACGCTTTTGTAGTATGGATATCTTCTTAACATCAGCAGATAACCCCCAGAAAAGGATTCCATATCTAATACGACTTTGTACATAGGCATAATATGCTAGCAATGCTGCTTCTATTGATATATTTTGTCTAATAACTTTCGAAGCATAGCAGTATCTCGATAAATTTTTTGAAAGTTCTCTTATATGACTTTTCCAATCTAGCTTCGAATCGAGCATGATACCAAGAAAAGAAAGTTTAGATACAGGATTTAAGGAGGTTGTGCCATGGTTGACGCTGTCCATATTATTTTTTTGACCAAAGTGAATGATTTGAGTTTTATTGGTGTTCAACTTCAGATTATGTATTGTGAAATATTCCTCCAGCGTATTTAAAGTTTTAGTGATATTGCCCTGTACTGATTCTTGATCATCATAACTGAATATAATTGAGCAGTCATCAGTATATTGCACCATGTATTCGCTTATAACTTCCGGAGCATTATTAGTATAAATTATATACAGTAGGGGGCCCAGCACTGATCCTTGAGGAACACCACGAGTAATAAGTAATTTTTCAGATATGAAATGGCCATCTGAATTCAATTCAGACACACACTGATATCTGTTTTTTAGATAGGAAGTGAGTAGATTGAGTGCTAACCCTCTAATCCCATACAAAGACAATTTTTTTACCAACAGGAGGTGATCTACACTATCAAATGCCTTTGATAAATCAAGATTTACAGCAGTGGTTACATGTTTCGATTCGATTACCCTGCATAATGCCTGATAAGTAGCTCGAATAGTTGATTTATTCTTCCTGAATCCATTTTGTCTATCACATAGCAGATTGTTGGATTCCAAAAAGTAAGTCAATCTTGTAGATATTATTTTTTCAAATATCTTACTGATATTTGACAAAATGGCAATGGGTCTGTAGTTGCTGATGAGACTCTTGTCACCTTTTTTAAATATAGCTCTCACAAATGCTGTTTTTAATTTATCTGGAAAGATACCTGTTGAGAATTTAATTAGGAATTCCAAAGGCTTGCATAACTCATGGACCGCATATTTTAGAAGTTTGACTGGAATTTTATCCTCACCGACTGATCTAGTGTTTTTTAACTTCATTTATTGTATCATAAACTTCCTGTGAATTCTTAGGCCGAAAAAATATACCTTTCTGGAAAGGGTTTGGCATGAAACATGCATTTTCTGTATGACTGCCACATCTCAGGTCTGGAGAACTACTAATGAAAATAGATTGATTGCAACGAAAACGAAGGCCTATTATATTGGTTTCAGAGAAATTCGATGATGGTAAATTTGAATCGAACCATTTTTTATGTGGTTTATATTTCTAGAAATGGTATGCAACAGACTAGTTACCTTAAAAACGCCCATCAAACGCTAAGACTACAAAAACGCACACGCACCGCTCGCCTAAACGCCCTTTCCCTACTCGGATGGATTTTAAAATTTAAAGCACCCCCGAAATGTGTTTCAGATAACGAGGACCTTCATTTCTGAAATGTTACACTCGCTCTCGGGCAGGTGCGACTTGAAGGGACCCGCATGGGCCGTAGGCCGCTCCAGATGAAAGAGGGTAGGTTTAAAGGGCCAACTGGTGCAGGGATGAACGGTATCTTTGAGTGGCAGAGTGGATACGGCGGTTCCTAGTAAAGGAACGGGGGTCTGTTCGAGAGCGGTATATGATTATATTTTCGCGGTTATACAGGGTGGCCCGTTAAATACTGTTAATTATTCATTACAAGTTTTTTAAGAAGTCGATGGTTGTGAATACCGAAAATGACTATATTATACCAAGCGTTGTGGTCAAATAGGCGCCAATCACTATATTTATTAATAATTATTACCACTACAAAATAGTATGAAGCTTAGAGTAGCAAATACTTTATCGGTTCGGTTATTATTTACCACTACAGAAACTCCCACTTGTCGATTTGTTCTTATTTATTGGCGGCATGGATTACCAAAATCAGGATATTACCTAGCAATTATATGACAATGTCCAATACTACCTATTTTTTTTTGTTCATTAATTTTTGGGTGTTGTTTATCTGTACTGATGTAATAAGAGGTTTTTGCAGGTTAATTATTACGTCACTAAATGAGTATTTCATACGTATATGTTGTTTTTCGGTAACATAACCAATTGTTATTATGTATGATCTTATCAGGTTTTGGGTGGATAATCAAATACAAGTACAAAATTGTTTCATCATTTCATTTCATTTAAATATGACAAGGAAAAACTACTAAACGCATATTACGATATTACCCTTATCAACCTAATTCTGATGAATTGGCAACTTCAAAACTGTGATAATGATGATTGAAACCTGAATTTGTATATTTACAAAATACAAAAGAAAAACTTCTGGGTCACAAATTAGATTTTCAATTATTTCTCCAAATCCGAAATCTAAGTTGGGACATTTGGAGGGAAATGATCACCTTTTCAATAATACGCAGTTACCTAGTTATATGTTCACAATGGAAAATGTAAGTCATATATATCTAGTTGATTAGTTTATGAAAATTGAAAAAATTAGGAAAATACCCACTGTGTGAGACATACCTATAATAAGCTATTCTGCATTCTGACATTACTGAAGCCATTAGTGCCATCCAAATCATACGTAAAACAAAATATGACTTACCCTTGAATACTGGTATTGAAATATCCAAATTCTATTGAATCAGTAATTCCATTCTAGGTATCTATCCGTAGTCCTTGAATTTCAACTTTTAACAGTAGTGCAAAATTAAAACAATGAGAATGGGTATAAAAGTCACGACTCACGAACGGCAATACGGCGGATCATATCGATTATCGGGAGCTGGCGCATCGCGTGCTCGTTCGGAATCTTTCGGCTTTTTTCGGAATTCGATTAATAATCTTCGTAGTGGTAAATTTTGACATCACAGGAAGTAATCTCATACGTGCAATCATTTGTAGTGGTAAATAAAAATATTGGATAAGTTATATTCACCCTGAACCTAATACCACTACAGGAAACATATTTGATAATAACCTGTTATTGAACATTTCAACTGATGAAGTAGTCAATAATAATTGAAATAAGCATCATTTGGATGTGGTATGCAAAAGATTTGTCGTGATATTGAGCACTCATAAAAGTAATATCACTCACTAACATGTAATTTGTTTAATGAAACTTCATCTGCATTACCATTCATTTAGTGCAAAGAAAATCCTTTTATTTTCTCAGTGAAAGTAATAGGTATGATAACTTTTCACATTAGTATTTTATTGTATTTATTTATATGCAATAAGTAGTATAATAAACGAAGCAAGTTTAGAAAAGCAAATTTTTAAAAACCGTCAGCTAGCGACAGATTTAGGTGTCCCATTTTCTCATACAAGCCTCGAATAGGGTTGAAAAGTATACCGATTTGGAGTAAAATGAAAATATTTTTACGAGTGGCTCCTGGGGATAACATACCGAGAATTCGATATTTCAGAACAGTGCTTATTTGTTTCCCTCGTGTTTCTATTTAGGGTACGAAACTACAGAGGGTGATTCGTTAAGTCGTTTTGAGAAAAAAAGTTTTTATGAACATATGTTCGGAGTTGCTTCTTTTCTGAGATACAGGGCATTGATTTTTGTTTTCAAACGCCTTTGTATCTCAGAAACGAAGCAACTCCGTACATATGTTCATAGGAACTTTTTTCCTTAAGGCGACTTAACGAATCACCCTCTGTAGTTTCGTACCGTAAATAGAAACACGAGGGAAACAAATAAGCACTGTTCTGAAAAATCAAATTCTCGGTATGTTATCCCCAGGAGCCACTCGTAAAAATATCTTCATTTTACTTCAAATCGATATACTTTTCAACCCTATTCGAGGCTTGTATGCGAAAATGGGGCACCTAAATCTGTCACTAGCTGACGGTCTATTACAAAATGAGTACAGCTTTTGAGTACGAGCGAGCACAGCGAGCTCCTCAAAAATCATTGAAAATTGCGTACAAAAATGTGGTTGCTATTTAATTTCGAATTAAAATAAATGTTAATAATAGCAATAAATGAGTAAAATGTGATTCAAGATTGTATTTTTCATTATTCCTCTAGTGGAATAAAGTCATTTCATTATTCCACTAGTCGATGAAGAGGTACTTTATACGGTTCATAAGTATGGAAAAAACTTCAATTATAAGGTGATTATAAAATTAAAAAAAATAATCAAACGGAAAATACAACTGTATAATAGAAACTCTCGAAAGCAACATTCGTGTGTATTATAATTTAATTAATGCATTTTTGTCACGTCTTCACTATGTGTTCGCTTCATCTGCAGCATAATGGGAATAATTAACAATGACTGTCTGCTGCCAGCAATCTGCCAATCTGCATTAACACTTTGCAAAAACCTTGATCGTCGCTAGGAAGCAATTTAAGCAGAGTGACATTGATGCTTTTGCATCGTGAATCACGATTTCAATGTCAAACTTTTACCGAAATGTGTCAAGAATAATGATTACGTCGAGCAATTAACGTTATAAATAGTTTTTTTAGATAATGCATTGGTAGGCCAGGAAAAATAGACCATCAATTCATAATAATTCCGAAAGTTTTCAAACCTCGGCGAAGAGAATGGTACATCGAGAAAGCAACAAATCTCAGTTTGCAACCTTTTCCGAAGTACGTAACATTGTCAAAATAGCAATTAACTTGCTGTATTACTCGTTGAGAAAATTACAAAAGTTCTACAAACTACACAGAAAAAAATTGGTACCTGAATACAACGAAAAAGTTCAGTAACTCAATGAATATTTTTATCAATATTGGTCCAATAAACGCAATCGTTATGTCAATGTACCACTGGTTATCCATCCTAAAAATACGGTTAATATCAATGAATTCTTTTGTTGATATCATGTTCGAGAACATTAAATAGGTTCGTTAGGGGAATGAATTCCATTCATCAAACGAATGAAGATTGTTCACCCAAGCAATGGACTGTATTCGTTCAACTGATGAAAGTGTATTCATCAGATTAATTATTATTGTTCGTTCTTCGAATAAATGTTGTATGATTGATATAATTAATGATTTAGATTATTTCGACGATGGATATTTTTCATCAATTCAATGAATGGTGTTTATTGATAATCGGTTACTATAATGCAAGGTTCGTTGGGGTAATGATTTCCATTCGTCAAACGAATGAAGAGTGTTCACGCAAGCAATAAATTGTATTCGTTCAGCTGATGAAACTGTATTCATCAAATTAGTTATTATTGTCCATTCTTCGAATGAATGCTGTATGATTGATATAATGATTCAGATTAGTTATTTTTCATCAATTCAATGAATGGTGTTTATTGATAATCGGTTACTATAATGCAAGGTTCGTTGGGGTAATGATTTCCATTCATCAAACGAATGAAGAGTGTTCACGCAAGCAATAAATTGTATTCGTTCAGCTGATGAAACTGTATTCATCAAATTAGTTATTGATTTTGTCCATTCTTCGAATGAATGCTGTATGATTGATATAATGATTCAGATTAGTTCGACGATGGATATTTTTCATCAATCCAATGAACGGTGATTATTAAGTATCGGTTATTCCTTGATTCAATAATTGATATACATTAAATCTATGTTTCAGTTTATTCTCGTGATGCTTTCACACATGGAACTAATTATTTTGTTTAATATTTGAATAAGTAGTATTTATTCAATCATTGCATATCATTCGTAAATGCAATGAAGGCCTCCCACTGATATTGACCATACAGTGAGTTTCCGAAAGATATGCAAAATAATTAACATGCATTCATCAGAACATCGCAATCCTGATTGGAAGGCGTATCTCCAAGTTATCTTTTATTTCGGCTGGCTCCTTTCGGAGCTCTTCGGATGTCTCCGTAGTCTGTGCTACCTGAGAAGATGCTTCAACGATCGCTTCTGTCTGCTTAAGTTAACCGCCTCTGTGCAAACAACGAAGTGGTCCCTCTAGCGGAGGCACTGTGTACTACCAGCTAAAGCTAACTTGCCAGCAACGGAGATTTATATGCGAGGATTCGGCTGAACAGATGCCGGCAAAATTTATGAGTATATTTAAACACGAGATGGCTTGGTTCGACATAAGGCTTAGTACTATATTGTTCCAATGTACTTTTTTCTTCATTTCAATAATCTTTTTCAAAGCCGTAACGAAATATGTTCATAGGTCTGAAATTAGATCATCATTGATCTCAGTGTACCCCTTTCCTCACCTCAATAAACTTTTCCATAGCAGCAACGAAAACTGTTCATAAATGTAAGAAACGATCATCTTTGATCTCAATAAACTTGAATTCGTTGTATCAATAAATACCTACAAAAGTCAGTGAATATTTATTCATTGCCACGATGAAAAATGTATTTTGCCAATGAACGGAGAGATAAAAACGGCATTTATTGATATAACGTACCACATTTTTTTCAGTGTAGTATTGAATATATTATTTCATATGAGGAATGAAGTTTGCAACCAATTTAAGTGTACGGAATTTTTTTTTTCCGAGTAACTAATGTTTTTTTGATATACCTACCATAAGAAAAAATTTCAACAGTTCTGCAAACTTGACAGATACATCGAAAAAATGTTCCGAACAGTTGTACAGATTTGCAACCTTTTCCGTTAACAGGAACATGCATATTATATAATACATAATAAATTTTTTTTAGTTCATAGTAATATTTTTGATCAAGGTGGTCTCGAGATGATTACAAAAGTTTTGAAACTTTGTTGCTAATTTTGAAAACTTCTATTCTGATGCACACACAAACTCGCAACCTTGTACACGATTCGGAACTTCATGCAATTTGCAAATATCTAATTTCAAAATAAATATTTTTTTTTTAAATTGCATGAAGTTCCAGATCGTGTACAAGGTTGCAAATTTGTGAATGCATCAGAATAGATGTTTTCCAAATTATTAACAAAGTTTCAAAACTTTTGTAATCATTTCCAGACCATCTTGATCCAAAAAATGACCAAAATCAAAAAAATATATGTTCCGGTCAACGTGAAAGGTTGCAATTCTGTACAACTGTTCGGAATATTTTACTGATGTATCTGTCAGGTTTGCAGAACTATTGGAATTTTTTCCTGTGGTATATCAAAGAGAAACATTAGTTTTTATTGATTAAATATATACGTACACTAGAATTGGTTGCAAACTTGATCCATGATATAAAATACTAAATTTAATACTACTCTAAGTTTGCAGAACATTTGGAATTTTTTCTTGTGGTATATCAAAGAAAAATATTAGTTTTTTATAAACAAAAAATGTTCCGTACACTTAAATTGGTTGCAAACTTGATTCGTGATATAATGTACTATTATTTAAACTACTCCAAATTTGCAGAAATTTTGGAATTTTTTCAAATAGTATAAAATCAAAATTCAAGTTAATGGCCATTTTGACAATGTTGCGTACTTCGGAAGGGGTTGCCAATTAAGATTTATTGCTTTTTCGATATACCATTCACTTGACCAAAGTTCGAAAACTTTTGGAATTATTGTTAAATTTTCGATTTTTGATGTCTATCTCTACTGGCCTATGTTCTACAGGAAAACTATGCCAAATAAAACTGGTTTTTGCATAATTCACATTAGTGCAGTGCTTTTAAAAATATGTCTTGTCTGGTTTTAATTGCCACATGACGTGTTCGAAATGAAAATAATTGTTGAAAACAATTTGCATTGCAATTTGAGATATGTATTTTGATGAGAATGAATTGAGCTTTATAACGTACTGTACGGAGAAAATGAAACTCAATCTGAAGGATATGAAAATAGAAGGACAAGCATTGAGGAAAAGACAGTGGTCAAATATCTCTTCTGGAACAAGCATAATGAAGAAATGACCAAATTTCCAAAACAGCCCTTACGGTGTGCAGAAACAGGACGGGCAGATAGCTGGGAATGCAATCTGAAACTTTGTAGGGCACTCACATAGCTATAATAGTGTCCAGTTTCCTTATGAGTGGAGAAACGTTACATTTGGTGTCAGCGGTGGGATAGGTCGAACTGAAAAAAGGCGATTCAAACAGATTCTTAGCATCTAGTGAGGAACACTAGAGCCAATAATACCGATAAAGAAGTGGCGGAACAGATACAATCAAATTCTTGAAAGTACAAGAAGTCAGGAGGCAACACGAAAAAGAGGTATCATATGGGAAATATTGTTGTTGAAATTGTAATCCAGTCGAAAATTCACGCCATTGACTTATGTAAAGATAGATTGGAGGAAACCAACCTCGCACACAAATCAAAAAACTTTTTCATTCGGACAGTCAAGAGGCTTTAAAAGCCTTTGCATGGCTCGTACCGATCAACATTTCGAAAAAGACGTAGTAATATCTTTTACTTTTTCTGAATCATACCTTTTTGTACCCCCACATACCAAATTTGAATCTAATCTGATCATAATCACAAAACTCATCCACCATCTTGCGTCGCCATCTCGAATTCATGGATTTTGAAAAAGAAATTCAAAATCTCTGACCCCTAAAACCCTCACACACCAATTTTGAATCGAAACGGACCATAATGACAAATCTTGTCCACCATATTGAAGCCGCCATCTACGACCTAAAAAACCCCCTCACTCCAATATGAATCGATTCGGACCATTATCACAAATCTCGTCCGCCACCTTGGAGCCGCCATTTTTTTTCTATAACAAAAATGTCATATTGCATTGTTACCAGAATTATAAACACCTGCTAAATTTCTAATCATTCGGACGTCTGGAAGTGTGTGAAAATCGCGTACAAAGATTCTGTTACATAGATAGATAGATACTTACATATAGGGGAAGCTAATAAAAGTGTGTTAAAAAAATCAACCAAGGAAGTGAATTAAAGGAAAAGTTATATAAACAAATAACTGTCGATAATGTCGAAATACCAATTTCTCCCAATATTCCGACAAAGTTGGAAAAATGTGTGGCAAATATCCGACAAAACAACTACTTTCAGACAGTGAACTACAGATGTCAAAAAAACACATTTAGGTATTTATATTTAGACCAAAAATAGGTACTTGGGATCAGTTCGAATTATGAGCATTTTCTCATGAAACTAGTATCAACCACAGGCAAATATTTTAACCACTCACACACACTACCATCCAATAGGAACATATTATTGATTACTCCTCCAGCGATGATATAGATAAACATCGCTGGACCATAAAGACACGCCGGCCGCCAATAAAGATTCTATAGCAATGACTCACTCGGTTCACATCGTCCAACAATGAAGAGACGACGGATTCCGCTGTGCTTTTTTTTTTGGTTGAAAACCTGTGACGAATCGGATAGGTATTCTCCCATGTAAGGGTGAAAGGAGGAGCAGCAATAAATAAATACGCAGTGGGTGGGTAGTGTCGTCTAGACGAAACAGATGAACGCACCTAATGTGCGTGCAGATTTCTATTTGCTAGTAACTGTTGTGAGAGCTTTTGGATGACATAATCGTGTTTGTTTTAGTCATTGCCTAGTGAACAATTTTGAGGAACGTAATATTAAGAGCCATTTATAAGCCTATATATCGATTTCGAATCAAGTGTCGAAAGTAATAATTTTTAAAGCGATGGAATAGTTTACCAGACGACTCTAGCTAAAAATGAACGATGAACAAATATTTTATTTCAAACTAAAAATAAAAGTATTTCAAATTTTACTGGTAATGAATACAAAGAGGTTTCCTCGGCTTGATTTGCTGTTTATGGTGGTGTATTTGGAAATCATAAATTAAAAAACTAACAATGCTTTCAGTTCAAACTAACAAACAATTAACGAGGAACGTCACTAATGAAACTTGGCAACTAGATATAAATTGTTTTTAAATCTCCCGATTCTATTTTGCTTTTTAATTGAACAAAAGTAAAAAAAATGCATTTTAATTATAAAAATGATTCCTGTCTTTGTTTGGGACGCTTTTAAGGGTAAAAAAGTCAATTGATAACTCTCAAACGGTTCGTCTTATCGATTTCAAACAAGGACAGGCTTCTAGACGAAGTTTGATTCTACGTACGTGCTGTAATGAAAATTGAATTTTCAATCCACTTTTCCACAAAAAAATCTCAAAAATGACCCAAAAATGCAGTTACTTTGAAGCAAATTTTTGGGTAGATGAAAAAAAAGTTTTAAAAAAACATTAGAGCACGTACATAGATCAACGTTTTACCTTTCGTTTTATACCAAATTCATTTCGATCGGATAAAGATTGCTTCAAATTTTAATGGAAGAGATATACCACTGCACCTATTTCGACTGTCCATGAAAAGAATCTTGAGGTGCTGCCGCAGACACAGTTACATAGAATCCAACTTCCTCTAGAAGCCCATCCTTGTTTGAAATCGATACGACGAACCGTTTTTGAGTTATCAACTCTTTTACCATAAAAAACAGCCAAAATGTGATCGCGCTCATAGCCTCTTACTAATTTAAAATCGTCAAACACGGACGGGAAATGATTGAAAATATAAATTCAACTTTCGTCACTGGTAACGAAACGTAACGTTATGAGAATTTCTCTCATAACGAAAATCACGTTTTCGCTGACTGTATTCTATTAAGGCGGGACTCCACCAAACTGGGCTAGCCCGGCGGCATTTACAGCGGTGATCAGCCGATGGGGCGACTACGAAAGCGCTGAAGGGACATGATAAAAAAACTATTATAATTGCCAGTTTAAACTGACCATAATACCTAATTGCCAGTTTGAACTGACAATTAGCTATAATTGCCATTTTGACCTGACAATTAGCTATAATTGCCAGTTTGAACTGACAATTAGCTATAATTGCCAGTTTGAACTGACAATTAGCTATAATTGCCAGTTTGACCTGACAATTAGCTATAATTGCCAGTTTGAACTGAATTAGCTATAATTGTCAGTTCAAATTGGCAATTATAGCTAATTGTCAGTTCAAACTGGCAATTATAGCTAATTGTCAGTTCAAACTGGCAATTATAGCTAATTGTCAGTTCAAACTGGCAACCATAGCTAATTGTCAGTTCAAACTGGCAATTATAGCTAATTGTCAGTTCAAACTGGCAATTATAGCTAATTGTCAGTTCAAACTGGCAATTATAGCTAATTGGCAGTTCAAACTTGCAATTATAGCTAAGTGCCAGCTTAAACTGGCAATTATAATATTTTTTTCATCATGTCCGTTCAGCGCTTTCGTAGGGGACAAACAAAGAATTTGAGTTTGAAAAGAAAACTGTTTTTTTGCGGCCGTTAGTGGTTATTTGTGATTTTTTTTAACTTTACTAAATTTAGTGATCCTATTATTTGTTAATATTTTGAAATACTCTTGTTTCAGATGAGAAATACTGATAACTTCGCTGTTAGTTTTGCGATCTTTGACAATAAATATCTAATAGTAAACAAAACTTTCTGTCTTTCATAACATCCTCCAATGTTGACTTCAATGTTAACTGTAAATTCTCAGCGTTTTTTTTTTGTTCTACGAATTCTGGGTAGGTACATTGTCCGGATGTTCAGGACGATCTGATTAGTATGTCTCTGTACTCCAGTTTCTACCTGTCTCTGCCTTCTGCCTTGTTTGTATAGAATGAAATTTGGAAATTTCACGTGCTGGTCTGGATCGGATCGGTTATAACAACCCACAATAGCACAAGTCTTCATGATTTATGTCCTCAAATCGAAAACTGTTTGTATGATACCTATCATCATAACAACGTATTTTTGAATTGGAAAATCCATGTTAATAACACCTCTACAGACTTATGCACTCAATTCAGACTATACACAATGAATTAATACTCACTAAAATGCCAAGAACATATTTTTAGAAATTTTTTCGCAGAAAATACACAAAAAAGACACGCGTAGTCTTATGGAAAATGGCTTCGTTTGTCTCCCCATCCAATGTTTGACAACTGTCAAATTACGTCACTGAAAGTGCTTTATAGTTTGAATTTGTTTCGTTTTTGCGTCACCTTACCTTACGTTTACGTGAACTAGGCTTAAACGTGTTCAGAGATTGTTTAATTTTTTCAATTTGTCTTCAGAAACCTCATCATAGTATCACTTCAATTTGGTTACGTAATTTTCAACAACTTCAATGGTATGTAACCGTACTTTACCGTCACGAATTGAGCATGAGTCATCTGTATGCAATTCTTGATAGACGAATATCTATTCTCGAAGCTTTTTTTGAAGATGACATAACTGTCAGAGCCAAATATAAGGTATGGAGGGTTGGGTGAAAGATATGTTTTGAAGTGTATACATTTCTAATAATGAGTTTATACAAACATTTATCACTCTCATAATCATCAACAAATATAAGTTATGACCGTAGACAAATGATTCTTGATTGTTGCAGCTGATGTTCACAGAAAATGTAATTGAACTGTTGAGAATTTTATAGCCAACACAAGATCTTGATTTGTTTGCACCTTTCCAAACTGTGAACCCTCTATTCTACCCCCATGTCTGCTAGTAAAATATGTTGTAGTGAAAACTGAGACATTTTTCAGAAGATGTACAGGATGACCCAGGGATAAACCGCCAAACTTTCAGTATAGGTTTTTTGAGTGAAAATAAAATGTTTTCTTCATATAAGAATGTGTCCCGATTTTTTTCGTTTTCAATATACAGGGTGTCAAAGTTAAAAAAAAATATATGTTTTTTAAAAATTCTAAGTACAATAAAATAAGCATGCCAAGTTTTATCAAAATCAGCCGAAAGATTTTTGAGTTATGAATAAAAAACTGATTTTTTTGAAAACTTTGACACACTGTATCTCGAAAACGAAGCAAGTTTCACCTAAATTTCACCTAAAAAACCGATACTGAATGTTTGGCGGTTTAACTCTGGGTCACCCTGTATATAAAAGGATTTTTTTTTAGGTTTGGATCTCACCTAGAGGAAAATCCTGTCATATTCAGTGAACATCGTGAGAGCCGACAGAAAGTAGGTGTGAATTGGGGGGCTCAACTTTCGTTTAGCTGAAATCAGTTATGGAAAAACTGTAGTCATAGCAACTGTTGCATGGTTACGAGAATACAAACACCCGATTCCCATGGTGCGGAAATGCGTGGTTGTCAAGTTGCCCGCTTTAGTTTAGCTGAAATCAGTTACAGAAGAACGGTTGCAATGTAACCGTTGTTATGGTGAACAGTAAACAAAAAGGCTTTTTCTGTTTTTTGCGGAAATGCATGGTTGCCAAGTTGGGTCAGTTATAGTTTAGCTGAAATCAGTTATGAAAAAACTGTTGTCATGGCAATCGTTGCTATGGTTACGAGAATACAAAAACCCGATTCCCATGGAGCGGGAATGCGGGGTTGCCAAGTTGTCCGCTTTAGTTTAGCTGTAACCAGTTACGGAAAAAAGATTGCCATGGTAACCGTTGTTATGGTCAACAGTAAACAGAAGTGCTTTTTCTGTTTTGCGGACATGCGTGGTTGCCAAGTTGATGGTTGCTTTGACTTCTGAAAGGTATTCTGGAAGCATATTGATAACTTATCATCTTATGAATGAGAATAGGCGTTCAAAATTCATTTAATATTCGACAGAAATTGATTGTAGCTGTAGATGCATACGCTCTATACTTTCATATCTATAACATCTTAGAACAACATGCATTGCATATGAAATATTGCTAGATGCGGAAGAATGTAAACAATACGAATATAAACACCACAATCAGTTGCTAATCAAAAAATCTCGTAAAATGATCATGAGTTATATGTCTGAGGGTGTCAATCAACAAATTAACACTCTGTATGACACGTCGAAGGCACATTGCGAAATCTGTAATTATATTATCAGATGACAGCTAAGAGTGCCAGGATGTTGAAATCGATGTCATTGATAAAATAAGCTGAAAGCTTTCGCATCCTCTCGAAATAAGGCGAGGAAGAAATAATTTTCAACTATTGACTCTAATGAGCAGGATATACGCTTCACTGGACTTTAATTATATTGATCAATGAATGATAATTAGAAATTATTTAAGGTGGCGACATAATGAGGACAGCGATTAATATACTGGATATCGAATAAGCAGTCCAAGTTTGTTGTTGAGCGTAAAATGTAAAAATGTTTGATTTTTCAATTTTTCAACGATATAGATTGCAAAAAAGGTCAATATCAAACAGTGGTGCAGCTATCAGCGGGGGCTTTGCGGCTTCCATCAGCCATTCTCGTTACTCACTTATTTTATTTTTATTCACCATCCGAAAACGAGTAAAGTAATGGGAACAATATTTCTCAAAAAATCACCAGAGTAAGCTTGGGTGTCTTGAAAGATTCTCGTTGTTGACCCTTATGTTTGTCACAGAGTTTTCATCTCACTAATAATGGAAAATAGACCTTGAAAGTGTTGGTAAGGTATCACTTTTACTTAAGCAGAAATCATCTTTCACTTTTGTTCAAAAATATTTTTCTACCAATTTGTAGTTTACTTTCACTACTGTCATCAGTTGAACACAGGCACAGGATTGGAAGAAATCTTAATCAAGGAAAACCGAGAAATAAATAAATTTTATTATGGTCTATGTACAAAAGATAATTGGGACAATATACAATAATACATTTTTTACAAAATACATCTAAAGACTAGACTAATAACGTTCAACAAATTGTTAAAAGAATTTCACTGACTGCGTCTACCTTCTACCTCTTGGAGTTGGTCCGATCGAAATGTTTTTCAACAAAATGGACCTACATTCATTGACAAGTACTTAAATCAATGTATTAATACTAGAATAATAACAATATAAATATTATTTTTTAAGAGAGTTGGATGGGTATTTGTTTTCAAAATTGTTTTAAATGACAATAACCATTTGTTTTCAAATACGTACAAACCATTGTTTATTGTTATTAATTGCCAAGAAACTTGTCGTTAATTTTCTTTAAAGTGTCACTTTAATCAACTTTCAATGGAAAATTTACTTTCTGAAATAAAGGAAGCAGCGAGTAGAACTACTTTCGAATTTGATCAAATGAAAGTACCTACTCAATAAAAATGAAAGAATATCATTGTTTTATTTTGAATTTTTGAAAGCAACTCAATTTCAACATTAGTGTTAAAAGTGAGTGATTTTAAATACTGGTGTAATGGAATTACATTTTTGAAAAGACAGCTGGTGTTAAAAGGCAAACTTTTAATAGAGCTTGTAGAAAAAATATTTTTGTTGTTCCTAAGATCAAGTAGTTAGTAGAATATTTCGATCAGACCAACTCGTTGATTTAAACGCAGTCAATTGATAAGCGTTAAATCACCTAAATATAATGATAACTTTGGGCCATACGCTGCACAGAAAATATAAAATATACAGTCTTTAATTGAAATATATACATAAATTTGAAAACATTAATTTTCTTTAGAGTCTTTCACCGATTTTTCAGTCGATTGCACCATTTTTCTAGTCTGGTAGAAATCTGAAACAAAGGAAACAGTTATTAAATAACAGAATTGTACCAAGGAGTGAATATATTCAGGGGTAATAAATATAATAAGTGGTATGATTATTACCGATAATTTTTTGGAATATTAATGAATTGCAATCCCAAAGCTGCGGACTCGTTGTATTTTCTTGCATTGGGATTGCCAATGAATTGATATTCCAAAAAATTATAGGATCATACCACGAATTATATTTAGGACGACAATATATCGATTTGAAATAAAGAAAAATCGTGTCACCTGGTAATTGATGCTTTACTTCTAGCCGTATTCAACAGATTACTCTTTCGACGGCCTCATCTATGATACCAATGGACATTTGTCCCCAACGATAGCTCATATTGATAAATAAAGATAACTAGTCAAAACACATAAATTTGACGTTTATAATTTAAATCATTATTTTCACTTGACAGATAGTAAAACAAAAACTAGGCAGGTTTATCACCGTGAAAATACAGCGACAAGCTATATTTTCACTGTAGTTTCGATTCTATTGGCTGAATTTCAAAATTTGAAATCCATGCACTGATTGGTTGTTAAGCAAGGAAATATATTGTCATTAAAATAACAAAATGTAGTTTCATTATCAGCCAAAAACAACCACACAGACTGTTATACAAATTATTCAACATTTGTGTGAATGTTACCATTGACTACAATAATTAACAAACATCCTGTGTAATGAATGCATCATTAATAGTTGTGAAAACCGAGCACCGAAAATGAGACACAAATAATTCGCTTGCCATTGTTTTGATGTCTACACGCTAAGCTCAAGGTTATTTTGAATTATGCATGATTGTTTTTTATTTTTCGGATGGAACAACATTCAACCAAATTTGTCGAAAATATCCCATGACATGAGGCACACAAAATTTGATCTATGCTCTCCCCATTACGATATATTATTCGTGACCAACCTGGTGTAATATGATCGTGCATATTTCAGTTTTGGCACTTTGCAGATGTTGTTTCGACATAGGGCCAGATGCTCAGGGGTTTCAAAAGACCGGAGAATTCAGAAATTGGATTTTTTTCTTATTCTGTGGCAGAAATATACCATTATTATAATACCATACTGTGAAAGGAAATTGAAACACAGTGATTTTACGATCATAACGCGGTTTACTGAAAAATGTTTACAACAAACATTATATGGGTAAACTGAAAAAAATCTGAAGCACTTCCAAAAATTTGAAAAGTGTTATCTGGGTTTTAGAATTGTTATCACATATGCAGAAAAAATTAAACACACAATGAGCAATTGTAAGATTTCCCACTGAATTTTGAATCACCTCTATTTTTATTTACTGAGACATATCAGTTTAAGATTCAGCTCAGTACATTCTTTTGAAATGCATCCAGTTGAGTAACTACAACTGGTATAAAATTATATTTTTCTACGACCAAATGGAAATATACCCATTTTATGCGCTTTATCGATCAAGGAAGTAGGACGTATGTCAAGCTGGCACAGCCGTTTCAGCACAATCCAAAAGAACAAGTGCAGTATTTTCTAACTAATTAATAACTATTTTCTAACACAACTTTCAATTTTCTAACTCGAGCTGTTCCGGAAAAAAGGGGTTGTGCTAGCTTAACGCTTAAGCTGGCACAGCCATCCAGTAACTTTTTTACTGCTGAAAATTTTTGAAGGATTAAACCTCTAGAATTTATAACTTTTTAATAACTTTCGAGTAGCACAACTCTCAATTTTCTAACTCAAGCCGTTTCGGAGAAAAAGGGGTTGTGCTAGCTTAACGCTTAAGCTGGCACAACCGTCTCGTAAATTTTTACTGCTGAAAATTTTTGAAGGATTGAAACGCTAGAATTTCTAACTTTTTAATAACTTTCGAGTAACACAACTCTCAATTTTCTAACTCAAGCCGTTTCGGAGAAAAAGGGGTTGTGCTAGCTTAACGCTTAAGCTAACACAGCCGTCTCGTAACTTTTTTCCTGATGAAAATTTTTGAAGGATTGAAACGCTAGAATTAAGCTAGCACAACCCCTTTTTCTCCGAAACGGCTTGAGTTAGAAAATTGAGAGTTGTGTTACTCGAAAGTTATTAAAAAGTTAGAAATTCTAGCGTTTCAATACTTCAAAAATTGTCAGCAGTAAAAAACTTACGAGACGGTTGTGCCAGCTTAAGCGTTAAGCTAGCACAACCTTTTTCTCCGACACGGCTTGAGTTAGAAAATTGAGAGTTGTGTTAGAAAATAGTTATTAATTAGTTAGAAAATACTGCACTTGTTTATTTGGATTTTGCTGAAACGGCTGTGCCAGCTTGACATACGTGGAAGTAGGCCGATTGTAAAACACTTTTTCATTTCCCACGATTTTCATGAACTACTAGACTGCCATTTTTATGATCATAAATAATATAAGATCGAATCAAGTTTGTTGACGTTCTAATAATTTGACATTTCACATCAGTATTTACAAAATTCGTTAAAAAAAAATTAGTAATAGAAAATTAGTACTAATAGTGAGGATGATTTGACATTGACACCGCTAATTTCAATATAAAGATTGATGACAATCAAATTCTATATTTTCGAATAGTTGGCACGAAGTTTCTATAGAAGTTAATTTCATCATATTATTTTGTGAGCTCGTAGCAGCGAGTGAAGAGTGAGGGAACGTTCAGGTTTTGGATAGTGGGCCTGAGAGTTCAAATCCCACATAAACCATATATTTTTTCTTTTTTGAAATCGATTAGGGTTCGATTTTTATTATAATTTTCAATATTTATATCTTCAACTCTTTTTATACGTTGAATATATTATGGAAATCATGACGGCAGAAAATTTTATCATAAAAAGTGTTATTAAATATACTCCAGATTTGTTTATGATTCAGATGGTCGTAGAAAAAGTATATGTTCAATTTGCATTAAATGACCCATTTCCCACTCGTAGGTATGCATGCCATTTCATGCTCATTGTACAATATACTATTTTCTACAACCCTTTACGAAAAGACGTCATTTTGTAATAGAATACCTTCAGCGAAAACGTGATTTCCGTCGCAAATGAGAGAAATCTCTTGGGTTAACTTTAGTTTGTAGTGACGTAAGTTCAATTTCTTTTTTCATTCATTTCCCGTTCTCGTATATGTTTTGACGACTTTAAATTATTAATTAACATTTTTTAAACAAATGCATTAATTACATTTTTTGAAAAACTTTTTTGCCGCTTTATTTTTCATGAAATATGAATGAAAAATGTTTCCTGAAATTAATATTCGCATTGGAAGAATTCATGTTTTCAAACTTGTAAACTAGTCTATTAGTTTTGTGCCATGTGATCTCAACATTCTCAGCATCACCTGGTAACGTACTAACTTGTCGCCAAACATAAATCTTTCCGTGTTTTAACCCATTTTCGGCATATGCTATACGCTGAACAAATGAACAGGTATATCTGACCCTCGGGCTGAGAGGAACAGATGAGCATCTGAAGGTCTTAAAACACCACCTGCTCAAATGGCATTCGGTGAGATTTGGCGCCAATTTTTTCAAAGATCACCTCGATCGGTGGGAATGGTGAACAACCGGTGGAAATAAGTTGTTAAAAAAAATTGGAAAACATGTTAAGGAGCATGGGAATCAAATATCTATCTACTAAAATAAATATTGATGAATATAAATCGAATTTATAGGTATTATTGATTCAATTAACAACGTATTTGAATGGTTAAATTCTGTTCTTTTTTCAAGCCAAAAAGCCATCGAAAAACTAGAACAAATGCAGCGAGATTCGACTTCTGATAACCATGTATATACGTAGATATCAACTCAAATATGAGATCAACAAAAATGTATTGGGTGAAATTCATTGCACAGAGAAGAGTTTTAGTTTCTTTTGAAGATTTTTGGGACGTTGACAACTGGCGATTTTCTGAATTACTTGTATATTTCTCTTTTCCTCCGATATATAAACATTTAAAATAGGCTGTGAGAAAACAACTACTCCCCTGGCTAATTCCACGAAGGGTATTGAATTCTATAAAACATCTTAATGGTTGAAAGATTTCTACCTCAATTTTTCACGTTTCAATTGATTGAATCCGCAATCGTTTTCAGGTGAATACTGACAAATTAAAAATCTATACGATGTTTTTATAGGTCTGTCAGTGTGGTGTAGATAAAAAATTGAAAGAGGTAGGAAATTTTTATCAATTAAGAGGGTGGACTTCCAAAATATAAGTAATCATCCAACATCTACTTATGCAATGATGTAATTTAATGATTATTAGTATTATCCACCCCATCTTTTAGGGTTCACGTGAGCAAACTTGCTAGTGGTATGACATGACAACTGAGTAAGAAAAATATTTTTTATGTTTTCAACTAGCAATTTGAACAGATCCTTACCATTTTAGAAATTCATAATTAAGTTTAGATGGCATCAGTAGTAAAGAGGCGTTATGGCGAATTTAATGTGAAAGTTAATATTTATCTGCTGGCATGTCATAACGACATCGTTAAGTCAATGTATTTGAATGAAATAATGAAGTTCATTATGGGCCAAGTACCATAATGAAGTTCAAAAAGTCCTAATACCGTAATGAAATTGAATTGTAAAAAAACTTCCACCAGTAGGATTCGAACTCACGCTTTTATAAATAAATAAATAAATAAGTTTTTTATTATAGGTTCCATAAAATAACAATTCATATATAATGACAAGTCACTAACGTAGTACCGCACTCCATAACCCGTGTTTTCATGTAAACAGACAATTGTGCTTAGGCGCCATTTTCCTAGCGACAGTAGCGGCACCATCGGTCGATTTACTCTTCAATGGTCGTAGATCGGCAAGATACACGCCTCCTGCAAAGCTTATGTAAAAGGTGCGCCACGTACCGGTATCCTAGCACACACAACCCCCTATAACATTTAAAATTGAACTGATAGGCAAGGAAACCATAACATCATCTTGTTGGAAATTTTCTAAGCTTTTTTTCTATACCGACATGTGTTTAACTAATTTGTCTCCTTATGGTCGAAAAATACGAAAAATGTAAAAGTTTCGCAACGTTCTGGTATCCTAGCACACACAACCACCTGTAACACCCAAAAACGAAATGATAGGCAAGAAAACGATAACATCATCTTGTAGGAAATTTTCTAAGCTTCCTTCTTATGACGACATGTGTTTAACGAATGTGTCTCCTTATGGTCGAAAAATACGAAAAATATAAAAGGTGCGCCACTTTCCGGTATCCTAGCACACACAACCACCTATAACATTTAAAATTGAACTGATAGGCAAGGAAACGATAACATCATCTTGTAGGAAATTTTCTAAGCTTCCTTCTTATGACGACATGTGTTTAACGAATGTGTCTCCTTATGGTCGAAAAATACGAAAAATATAAAAGGTGCGCCACGTACCGGTATCCTAGCACACACAACCCCCTATAACATTTAAAATTGAACTGATAGGCAAGGAAACCATAACATCATCTTGTTGGAAATTTTCTAAGCTTTTTTTCTATACCGACATGTGTTTAACGAATGTGTCTCCTTATGGTCGAAAAATACGAAAAATGTAAAAGGTTCGCAACGTTCCGGTATCCTAGCACACACAACCACCTGTAACACCCAAAAACGAAATGATAGGCAAGAAAACGATAACATCATCTTGGAAATTTTCTAAGCTTCCTTCTTATGACGACATGTGTTTAACGAATTTGTCTCCTTATGGTCGAAAAATACGAAAAATATAAAAGGTGCGCCACTTTCCGGTATCCTAGCACACACAACCACCTATAACATCCAAAAACGAAATGATAGGCAAGGAAACGATAACATCATCTTGTAGGACATTTTCCAAGCTTTCTTTCTATACCGACATGTGTTTAACGAATGTGTCTCCTTATTGTCGAAAAATACGAAAAATATAAAAGGTGCGTCTCGAAATTTGCATTCGATGTAGATAATGCTTTTTGCAGTTTATGAGGCCGGATATTTCGATGTTGAACCCCGGAAAAGGCTGAAGCTGAAGGCTGAAAACCGAGTAAAGCAGTACGCGCACTGAATCCGCTCGACTCGGATCGGCACGGCATTGTCGAACGTTTTGCATTGTTCCTATTTCAATATACCTCCGCGCACTCATTCAGATCGGAACGGCAGAGACCGTTCGACTCGACTCGACTACGGCCGAGAGAACTAGTTGCTAGTCGAATCAGTGCGCGGGTAACCGTCGTGCCGTGCCGTGCCGATCCGACCCGTTCCGTGCCGATCCGAGTCGAGCGGATTCAGTGCGCGTACTGCTTAACTCACGCTCTTATACTGCCGTCCTAACTTAAAGAGCAGTATCTCCACTTTTAGCCCGTTTGCACAGGGCCGATCCTAGCAGGTGTGCAGCGCGTGCCCCGCAAGGCGCGACAAACAAGGGGCGGCCGCAGGCCGCATATAGTTCACGATCGGCACACAGCACGCAGTTCAATGGTCAAAACAAACTTTATTTTAGTGGTCTCCTTTGTTGAAGGGATGCGGCATCGGCATATTTTTTCTGTTACTTTACCAGTATATATAAGGGATATGAGAAAAACTACTATCATTTCAATATGTTCATTCAATTTTGATTTAAGATAATACACATTACACAATCATACTGGTAATAAAATAATGATAAGTGTAAAGAAATATTAAGAATTAGTGAAAAAAAAGCTTTTGATTAGATTTGTGATTGAAATGTTGTACAGGGCGTTTTTTTAAGGTTTTCATTTTTACCCAGCGCTAAGAGTCATTATTTATTTTATATAATTTGTTCTAACTTTTTTAACAGGAACAGAGATGAATAACCCATAATCTCACTTTTCTAAATAAAAAACATAATAATAATGGTAAATGTGGCTAATGACCATAGTAGTCGATGCCAACACACCAAAGAAAAAAAAAATAATGGTAAACCTACTTCTTCAACAGCGCTAGAGGTACCTAACTGTTTTCGATAAATATCAAATTTTTCGAAAAATTTTTATTATTTTTATTTGCATTTTTTATAATCGCGTTTTACCTTAGTGTCATTTTTATTAATGTTTCACTTTTTACTATTATACAGGCAGATAATAATACTAATAATAAAATAGTACCAGTTACATATAAAAAAATGTCTACATATACAATTGAACAAGCAGTTGTATGCCTGTGTATTACAAGAAGATTCCTATTTCTGGTATTTACATCATGAACAAACGACCGATATTTCTCAATAAATATTTGTTTAATCTATGTTTTAAACCGTAAATCATCGTCAACGAGTAGTCCCAATTTTTTTATTGTTCTACAGGGCTCACTATTCACACCACTCTTTACCACTTCATCTGTGGCATGAACTCTATCAAATATATCATTTGTGATTTTTATTGTAATGACTATATCAGCATTATCTTTATTGAAACGTTTATACACTTGAATGTAGTCAAAAAACTGATGTATATAACATTCACCAGAGAATTCTTTCAGATCCATAGTGTATAGTAAAAACAGGTGCAGGCGTAATATAGAGCCCTGGGGAACTCCTCGAGGTAATGGCATTGCACTGGAACTAGTTTCTTCTAGGACAATACAGTGACATCGGTTGGAGTGATAGCTTTGAACTAAACAGAAGATGAGTTTGAAACGTCAACGTTAAGTATTAGTCAAAATACGAAAAAACATTTAGAGGGGCGTCACATTAGGTCTTTGCACGCGGGCGGCCGACACCCTAGGATCGGCCCTGCGTTTGCACTTAATCCACTTGGTGTGTTCATTATGACTATATCTATCATCCTACGAAGCTAAAAAGCAATGAAAAATAGAGATCTATAAGAAAAAACATAAGCACCATGCAGTGCATTTTCTCGGAAGTACCAATTTGTGAGATACTGCTCTTTAAGTTAGGACGGCAGTATAACAACCTTTAACTGTTCCGCGGGGCACCACTGCACCACACAGTTACATTTGTGCGTGACATATGACTAACCAAACTCTGTTAGACCAAAAAACCGAGATTTGAGTAGAATGTTCAGATAAATATTATTCGAAATACCTTTGTTGCAAGAAGATTTCATCAGGAGCTAAAGTTAAAACTAAGGAAGAAAACAGTCAATCTGACATTCGCGGATGCCAAGCCGGGATAAGTTCAATGAAGCAAAGCCTTCTTGAGTTTGGTACATTTACTGTTTTGTCATTGGTCTAAACCTCTCAGTTACCGTGGATTCCGAAAATTCTGAATCTGTGATTGGTCGAGTGCCGTTGAATAATGAGTTAGGATCCACGGTGTCTTGGAATCATCTTCATTCTTCAACTAATAATCAATATGTAATCAATGTAGAACACAATAGTCGTAGAGAAAAAATATATATTCCCATCCCTTTCCTGAAAGTAAACAAGTTGAACAGAACCTCAATCTTTCTTCCCCATTGACCACCACCATATTCCCACCGAAATCTGTTCTCACGGAATCCCAGCAGAAACCGGAGAACTACACTAGCCACTTCTTGGACTGTGACCAACCCGGAGTACATTCAACGAACCAATCCGTATGCACAAAGAAAAGTCGATTCCCACACTGCCCTACATAACGAGGTAATCTCGCAATTGACGGCATGAAAAGAGTAATTTAATCGCTCTATCTCGCCAAGATATCTCTTGTTTTACCACAAGTTACGGTCTGGTGGAAACCGTGGGACAACAGCCAAATCGAGAGACTGACTGTTTAACATTTTTGGCTTTGCGCTACAGGTGTCTGTTTGGTCAGCGAGACGAAGGGTGCAGTTTAATTACAAAAGGCAATTAAGACATTTGAAAAGCAACGTTTCTTTACGGTGAGTAATCTGACTGCCTATTAACACCGTGTCTGAATAATGGAGTTCCTCAAGGTAGTGTTTGGTTCCCTCACTGTTTTCATACACCTTAATGATTCAGTATCTTAAACGAATAGTAACACTACTTGGTATATACATACTAGGTTCATAGTGTTTGCACATAAAAAATCATAGTGTTTACACACAAAAAATCTAGAATCACATGTGTCAGTTTATTCTGTGTAATCATACGTAACCTATTGGTGAAATTAATACGATTAATACAAAATGAATATTCTACGATTTATTACTGGGATTCTATTTTTTATGTGCCATACCAACCACAAGTTTTAATAAAAAAGTGGTAAACACTAGTGTGAAGGGATTCATACATATTATGAACCGAATAAGAAATTTTCTTTTACAAGGATCAATCTAACAACAAATTATACAAATAATTCAAACCAGTTTACAATACCTCGGTTTAAGAGTTTAAAGATGTGCATGCCTACAAATTTTGTAAAATAACAATTTTTGAATAATTGAAGATAATGGAGGATTGATAGAGAATACTAAAATATGAAAGAAATAACATAACGCAGTTTTAATATTTTCTTCTTATTTTGAAAAAAAAAATCATATGGCTTCCTTACAACCATCAAAATTCTATTGAAGTATTCATGAGTTTCAGAATAATTGAATTGAAAAACAATATAATAAAATCCTACCTTGGCAGTGGCGCAGCCAGGATTTCAGTTTGGGGGGGGAGGGGGGGCTGAATATACAATTTATCAGTTACCAGAGCTTTTTTTTTTTCGTCAGCCGGATGTTATGAATAACACCTACAAGCGAACTGTTAGGACAGCAAACAATAACATCCTCTTGTATAAAATTTTCTTAGCTCTATTTCTATATAAGTACCTATGTATTTAACGATTGTGTCTCATTATGGTCGCAAAATGCGAAAAATGTAAAAGATGCACTAGGATGCGGAATCCTAGCACATAAAACCGCCAACGAAAAATACTTCCGAAAATTTTATAATTTTTTCAATATTGTTCCCGTATTCTACGCCATCAATTCAACAAGACACAGTATTCGAAAAATGAAAAATTATAAATTTAAAAATCAGTCCAACTCAAAGTGCATACGTTCATAAAAACACCCACCAAATCTATGTTTGACTAGCAATCGATTTCAAATTGGGTCAGCGTATAGAAAAAAAACTAAATTTAACGAATGTAACATAGAAAAAAACGAAAAAAATTTGGCGGGAAAACGGCACCTGCAACTTCTAGATAACTTTTTCAACCGACGACCGAATCGATATAGAGCAATTCTGCGAACGCCAATAGATTCAGCATGCCAAAATTAGTATATGCTGTGATTTTCGAGTCGATCGGCACAAAATTAATTTTCAGCCGAAAAAACATCAAGGGGTAGGTATACCTTAAAAATGGCCAAAAATCCAAAGTCATCAGATTCACTCGAAATTACCACCGATATACTCAAAATTTCATGCTGATTTCGAAAATGTATGATTTGAATATGTTCGGATACACGGTGTACCATAAAACAAAGATTTATGTGCAACAAAAATTGTACCGCACTAATCCGGCATCCTAGCACACAAAACCACCTATAACACCTACAAGCGAACTAATAGGCAAGCAAACAATAACATCCTCTTGTAGGAAATTTTCTTAGCTCTCTTTCTATATACCAATGTATTTAAGGAATGTGTCTTGTTACGGTCGTAAAATGCGATAAATGTAAAAGGTGCGCTAGGATCCTACCCTAGCACATAAAACCGCCAAAAAAAAACACTTCCGAAAGTTCTAGAATTTTTTCAATATTTTTCCCGTATTTTACGCTATCATTTTAATAGTCATTAATGGTGGCTTGGGGGGGGCTGCAGCCCCAAAGCCCCCCTCCCTGGCCGCGCCAATGTACCTTGGTAGTTTTATTATTTTTTAAATGTAAGGTTGAATTAAATATAAACTTCATATTTTATAATTTTTTATTTTCCACGAAAACTTTTCAACCTTTGCATGTTTTTGAGTGATAAAAATAAAAAAAAAATATCTGATGAAATTTGACGAACGACCTGTATTTGGAAAGAGTATTTTTTTCGCCAATATGACATACGCACCTATAGGTAAACCTAATAAATTTTGACAGTTCAAAGGTAAATAATGTTTTATCAAGGACCAGGCATTTTTATCAGTATGAAACCGAGTGATTGGCCAGAATACCCAGCTGCTATTGATTGAAATACAAAAAACGTCACATTCTGACATATGAAAAAAATTGTAAAAAAATTGTTATTTATTATACAAGGAAAAAAAGTATTAGATTTTAGCTCAAGGTTGTGTTGTCTCTAGACGCGAAGCGGAGGGAGACAAAAAACCGAGAGTTAAAATCTATTATTTTTCCCGTGTATAATAGACAATTTTTTTCTGTGAAGGGAAAAAAGACGATTTTATAGTGAAAAAAATAAAATGTCTACGGCTTAAGACCGTTCGGTTCGCGAGATCTTTCACATTTTTTCTTATGAATAACCATTTCGTCTACATATACAAACACGGTTCATAGCCGCATCGATAGGATTGCGGCTTACTACGCCAAAGGTACGTGGTTCAAAGAGACAGTTAAGGCACCTTTTTTCATTTTATCAGCATTGTTCAAACTTAGGAATAAAAGCCGGTTAAAGCCTATAGGTTAGTAGTGTGCTGGAGGTTGGGTTAGGGTGCCGAACTGAACATCGGATGCGTGCGAGATCAGCTTTTGCAATAGCAGATATCTACCTTTACCTATGTATATATCCAGGAAGAAAGTACTCACTTTTTTCCCGGGGTCATATTTTAGTACCTGTCAACAGGGATAAAATGTAAAACTTTTTTCCCATCACAGAAAAAAAATATTTTGTGAACTTGGTCATCAAATAAAAAATAGGACTGTAGCGAAAATAGTACTGGGTTTGGTTGATGGATCTTCAGTCCTGATGATTCTGAAATTGTTAGCGAAACGTATTCCGAATACAGATGAAATCATGTACTTCTTTCTAATAAAATTCGAAATGAAGAAAGAACAAGGTTCTTATCAGCGATTAGAATTATTCCATCAAAGAATCCTTTGTTGAATTCTGTGACAAACAATCTTTATTGTATTATTTTTTTTGGACACTCTTATTCATTTGTTATGTCGTTTTGGTAAATAGAAAAAAAACTAAAGTACCTATAAGTATCTACGATAACTTTCATAACATATAAGTAAACACATCATCAGACTTCAAACCAGTTCCGATCGTTACGGCGCTTACGTCATGCCACAATCACACGTAAGACTAACCACTTCTCGATTCTCAACTTTTCACAAGTCCCGACAAGCATACAATATAGCCCACGCCAAATCGAAGCGGCTTTGGAAGACGAGATTCCACTTTCCCGCCAGAAATTTGGCGCCAATCAGGCACAACCGAGCAGGTAGACACGAGACAATGATTCATCTGTCTTCTCGCATCTTTTCTTTTCTCGGAAATAACACCGACTTCGGAGAATCGGGTGCAAAGCAGGTTATTTCTTTCTGCTCGACGTAGACATTCAGAGACATTGAGAGATTTTATATTAATTTTTTTTTGGTTAGCATTGGAAATTTTGTATGACTATTGGAGAGTAAATCGACCGATGTGCCGCTAGGAAAATGGCGCCGAGACAGTTGTTTGTTTACATGAAATCATCGTCATTTGTAGTTTCGTTCAATTTTATCGTGTTTTTCGATCATCTCGAGTGGTTTGTTATATACCTCAAGTATCAGTTCGAAGTTTTATCAAAATATTCTGGTGGAATACGCTAATCATCGGCATTTGTAGTTCTGTTCAATTTCATCTTGTTCGACTTATTGGGGTGACTAGGTAGTTTTCGAAAAAAAATTCGTGACCCGCATTAGGTCACGACCCCTACCAGAAAATACCTATTTAAAAATCTATGACCAGTGTTTGTTTACAAATGTACCTGTGAACATAACAGTTATTATTCAAGAAAACTAATATTTTCACTTTAAATTAACACTTGAGGGATATGAAAAAATACTGGATAGATATGAAAAAACACTCGAGAGGATAACAACAATACCTAATGTAAAACTTACCAATTTACGCCCTAAGGAGTCGGTTATAAACATACAAACAAATAAACATACAAGTGCAGCTAATATAAAGCGTGTAAAAAAATCTGTTTATGGGGAAACTCTTCCAAATCCATTATTCAAAAAATGTATTCACCATCGATTAATTACTATGACCAGTGACCATTACAAGCGTGATCAGTAAAATAATAGAAAAATGGCTACATTGAGGACCTAAAGTATGTCGCCCCCCCCCTCTGTAACTTTTTCATTTTACATATTACAAAAAAATGTTAATTACACAAGTTGTAGGGTTTCATGCGATCTCTTTAATGGTTTAAGTATCATTTATACTGAGTGTCTCAAAAAGGCACAGCAACTTAAAAGTTTACTTTTTTAAATAGTTTATTGCTGTGATTTAAATTATAAACGTCAAATTTATGTGTTTTGACTAGTTATCTGTATTTATCAATATGAGCGATCGTTGGGGACAAATGTCCATTGGTATCATAGATGAGGCCGTGGAAAAGAGTATTCCGTTGAATACGGCTAGAAGTAAAGCATCAATTACCAGGTGACACGATTTTTCTTTATTTCAAATCGATATATTGTCGTCCTAAATATAATTCGTGGTATGATTAAAAACCTATAATTTTTTGGAATATCAATTCATTGGCAATCCCAATGCAAGGAAATACAACTCGTCCTGCAGACTCGTATTTTCAGCTTTGGGATTGCAATTAATATTCCAAAAAATTATCGGTAATAATCATACCACTTATTATATTACCCCTGATAATAACTACTGTCAAACTGAACATGAGTTCTCACGAATAAAAATGCAATGATTTCCGATAATTCCAATCTTCTGCGATAAGAATCAAGTCTTCCTCTTGTTACTGGCTTGCTTAACATTTCCCATGGAGATTGTGATTGATTATCTCACGTATGTCTTGATTAGCATAGCGAAAACATATCTCATAAGAAAACAATCAACAAACGAGGATGTTGGCAATATCGGCTGTGTAAATAATGACGATAATTTGCAGTACTGTCTGCACATCTCGAACGAAACTTATATCTAATGTAATTCGAATTGCGATATTATCATTTAATCCGACAGACGTTTAGGAGAAGAGATGATTTGACTTACGTCGTCGGCATAATATAAATTTTAAATGAAGCTGGACTCCGCACCTTGGTTCGCACGGGAAAGACATCCGAGAAGATTTTGTCAAGGGTGTTCAAAACATCCTTTTTGAAATGTTCCTATATAGCGAGGTGGTCGGTGGTCTGGCGGTCTAAGGCGCAGGCCGTTCAGAACTTTAGTATAGCGGTAGTCGGTTCGAGCCCGATGTAGGTACGAGGGATTTTTTCTCAAGTACCCAATATCGGAATCGATAGACGACCATAGTCCTTGTTGAAAGCAAGCGTATTGTGTGTTGTCTAGATGCCAATCTCGGCTAGTGCTAGCTTGGAGTGCACGCCGGCCACCAGACGTGGTGCTGTAGGTTTTCCGGGTTTTCCTGCAGCTGAAAAGCGGATACGCCACAAAAAATCAGTACGTCGCCCCGGAGCGCCACGGCAAATAATAATAATAGCCGTCCTCTACCCACACAGGCCATGCCTTTGGGTACACTCTACGAGTGTTTATGAGGGAATATTATTATTATTATAGCTGCAAAAGCGAATGCTTCCTCAATATGTAGTCTACATCCTAATAATACGTTAAATATTTCAGAATCTAAAAAAATACTTCGTCTCGTCGGTGAAGCATCGCTCACGAACTCGCTGACTTCTCTGGAACAGAACACTTCAATATTCTTCGATACAATACAAAAGTACGTTGTGTAGGAGTAGTCGTTGTAGGTGGACAGTGGAGTAACTCATTCATTAAAATCTTTTTCTATAACAACATCGAAATATGTCTGTTGAATGTCGTACATCGTAGATATAAGCTACATGCCGCACAATATCATATTACAGATATAAAGGAATCTGCAATTGTTCACAATGGGCTTGATAATGTTAAGAAACAACGTTGAATTACACCTGATCAGTTTCCGTTCAGAGTTCCCACAAGGCTTTCTCTGCAATTGTTGTTGCATGGAAATGTTCAGCGAAACATTTGGACACAAGCGTCTAGCGACAGCCCGGATATTTTGGCTGGCGAGCATATCGACAATATCATAACCTCCAAATTGGCAGCTTCCTTGGTCTGGATTTCTCAAAAACACATAAAAAAGTAATTTTTCAGTTTTCTACAATTCTGCCCTTCTCAAAACCCGTAAATCGCAATATTTCACATTTTTTCAACCATTCAGCCTTCTTTGAAAATGTGAAAAATTGCGATTTACTTGTTTTGAGGAAGGCAGAATTGTTGAAAACTGTGAAAAATTACTTTTTTATGTGTTTTTGAGAAATCAGACCAAGGAAGCTGCCAATTTGGAAATTATAATACTGTCAATATGCTAGTACGTTGTGTAGGAGTAGTCGTTGTAGGTGGACAGTTTACCTAACTCATTCATTAAAATCTTTTACTATAACAACATCGAAATATGTCTGTTGAATGTCGTACATCGTAGATATAAGCTACATGCCGCACAATATCATATTACAGATATAAAGGAATCTGCAATTGTTCACAATGGGCTTGATAATGTTAAGAAACAACGTTGAATTACACCTGATCAGTTTCCGTTCAGAGTTCCCACAAGGCTTTCTCTGCAATTGTTGTTGCATGGAAATGTTCAGCGAAACATTTGGACACAAGCGTCTAGCGACAGCCCGGATATTTTGGCTGGCGAGCATATCGACAATATCATAACCTCCAAATTGGCAGCTTCCTTGGTCTGGATTTCTCAAAAACACATAAAAAAGTAATTTTTCAGTTATCTACAATTCTGCCCTTCTCAAAACCCGTAAATCGCAATATTTCACATTTTTTCAACCATTCAGCCTTCTATGAAAATGTGAAAAATTGCGATTTACTTGTTTTGAGGAAGGCAGAATTGTTGAAAACTGTGAAAAATTACTTTTTTATGTGTTTTTGAGAAATCAGACCAAGGAAGCTGCCAATTTGGAGGTTATAATACTGTCAATATGCTAGTACGTTGTGTAGGAGTAGTCGTTGTAGGTGGACAGTTTACCTAACTCATTCATTAAAATCTTTTACTATAACAACATCGAAATATGTCTGTTGAATGTCGTACATCGTAGATATAAGCTACATGCCGCACAATATCATATTACAGATATAAAGGAATCTGCAATTGTTCACAATGGGCTTGATAATGTTAAGAAACAACGTTGAATTACACCTGATCAGTTTCCGTTCAGAGTTCCCACAAGGCTTTCTCTGCAATTGTTGTTGCATGGAAATGTTCAGCGAAACATTTGGACACAAGCGTCTAGCGACAGCCCGGATATTTTGGCTGGCGAGCATATCGACAATATCATAACCTCCAAATTGGCAGCTTCCTTGGTCTGGATTTCTCAAAAACACATAAAAAAGTAATTTTTCAGTTTTCTACAATTCTGCCCTTCTCAAAACCCGTAAATCGCAATATTTCACATTTTTTCAACCATTCAGCCTTCTTTGAAAATGTGAAAAATTGCGATTTACTTGTTTTGAGGAAAGCAGAATTGTTGAAAACTGTGAAAAATTACTTTTTTATGTGTTTTTGAGAAATCAGACCAAGGAAGCTGCCAATTTGGAGGTTATAATACTGTCAATATGCTCGCCAGCCAAAATATCCGGGCTGTCGCTAGACGCTAGTCATTTGGACCACCTATAAATCGATATCGGGGTTTTCCCCCTCATCAGTATTCTATGGTCTATGGCAGCGTTTTTCAACCTTTTTCATGACACGACCCCCTTAGTAAGAAAAAATATTTCGCGACCCCCCAACCCTTCGCTTTTTACCCGACTGCGTCAGAAGGAGGGTAATGTTTTTCAAGCGTATATATTTTTCATGTATGTTATTATTTTACCAATATTCAATCCATACAACATTTTTATGTTTTCATAATTAGAATTTGGATATAAGAACATAATGAAGTACCTACGTAAAACACATTCTTTTACTTACAACGAATATGTCGCCAATTGATAACTAACGCAAGTTACGCGCATAGGTACGTACGACCAAGGCCGATGCATGCGAGTTGTTGAGTGGACGAGCGAGCGAGACACAAAGAACAAAAACAAAAACAAGGAAAAGTAAAAATCGTGCGGGAAAGTAACTTTTCCGCACGATTTTAAATCGTACAACTTTCAAAACAAAAAATCGTGCGGAAAAGTTACTTTTCCGCGCGCTCGTAGGAAAAGATACAATTTCCTGCCAGAATTGATCATAGGCCAGTAGGGATAGACATGCAAAATCGAAATTCAAGAGTAATTCTAAAAGTTTTCGAACGTAGAGAAAGCAATAAATCGCAATTAACTGGAATTTTGCTGTATACTCCAATATTCCAAAATTTCTGCAAACTTGGAGTAATATTGAATATATTATTTCATATCACGAATCAAGTTTGCAACCAATTCAAGTGTCCGGAACATTTTTTTATCGCCCTTTAATGTTTTTCTTTGATATTCCATAAGAGGAAATTCCAAAAGTTCTGCACACTTGACAGATACATCGGAAAACTATAGTGTAGATTTGCAACCTTTTACGTTGCCCGGAACATATATTTTCTTACTTCGTGATAATTTTTTTGATCAAGGTGGTCTCGAAATAATTGCAAAAGTTTTGGAACTTTGTTGCAAATTTTGAAAATATCTATTCTGATGCATGATTCGGAAATTTGATGTGGGCGTTCAATCACGGTTTCTGAGAAAACGAGCGCATTTCATAAGAAATTACTAAAAATAATTTTTGTGGAAAATTTAATTGTTTTTGACCCTGTTGAGTTGTTTTTCCGATAAATTATATACTTTCCAAGATTAGAGCAAAAATCTATTTATATATTTTTAAACGAAAAAAAAAAAAAGTTCCACCTCTGGAATTTTGGTAAACAGTTTTTTTCGTGTTTATCGTGGTTCCAACTACTAGCATACCAAGTTTGGTGGTGCTACAATCGATTCTTGTCTCAAAACCCAATCGTACTGGATTAGCTGCCAACTACAAATACTTGAATACCTCGTTGAATACCATGCAAGCTTTCTAATGTACAAATTCTCTTCTAGAAAATGAGGTCATACGGTGCAGCAGTCAGTCAATTTGAAAGCACCTTGAGAATTTTATGCGGTTTTTATTGGCGAATAAGTATCTTTATCCAGTCTAGCCTAGCAACAACTCACCGAACCATATTGTAGCGAATAACTGCGTCTCTCTTCCGCTTAGACAGACTCCTTTTCTTTCTTTTTCATGCGAAACAAGCATGCTAGTTGAACAGTGATTGTTCGTTACGTCAAATTCTTCTTAACGACCAGCTTTTTACTGCGAATTGAGAACGGAACGTGTATACGTGAGGCGTAAGAAAAATTGATGTGTCTTTCTTTACGCTACTGAAAATGGAACTGATATATCATAATTCATACGGTGTTCACGTATGCAGCTTTTAAATGTTCTACCTGTCTGGCCGATATATACTTTGGAGCAAGATCCACAATTCAATTTATAAACTCCTGTTTTTTCAGATTTTTGTGTTTTATCTTTATTATTCTTGATAAACCTTCCCAATGTGTTATCTGTTCTGTATGCTACTCTTAAATTTTAATTTAAAATAAATAAAAAAAAAGTAATTTTTACTCGAATGCGGATAACCCTATATATTTTGGGTGAGGTTCAAAAATTAGCCCACCTTTCCGAGGATTTTTCCAAAATATCTTTATTTTCATAAATAATGAATTTATTTCATTTGGCGTTTATACACACTGTATATTATAATAGTCTCATTTACAGTTTATATTTATAATATATCAGTTTAATTTATATTTTGACAATATTTTGTAACCACTTTAAAACGAATAAATGCTTATTCTCATTCCATATTTTTTCTTTTATTCATTGATCAAAATCACTTGACTTAAATCACTGATTTAAATTGTGCTCTAAATCAAATGATTTAAATCAGGCAAACTCCGCTCACACAATCTATTATACGTATTCGTTTCAAATGCTGTTTATAATCATCATTTGATACACTTTCAGCACACGATTTATGTAACTCGTAATGTAATCAACACAACCTATCAACCTAGTTCAAGTTTAACGGCACTTCCTACTATTAAGTGATTTGAAAATTCGTTAATGTCTCTGTAATATATACACAGTTCCGCGAACATAATCATTTCCACAAATTTGAGAATCTAATTAGTTTTTACGATTTATTTATCGATGGGGCCCACTTAAATTATCGGTTACTCGTGTTCAAATTATGCAGTGTTTATGTAGTCGACGGAAACATTTGGAATAATCGCAATTTTGATTAGTCACAAAGCAAAAATTCACTTAGCAATGTTCAATATTATATGCATCATGCAAGAAATTGCCAAAAAAAAAACAATACCATTGAAATTGGTTTCGAAAGAATTAGAGGTTATGAAATTCTCTAATCAAAAATATTACAGTGAAACCAATCTAACGATAGATTTTAAATTGCGCCAAACATATAGAGAAAAAGAGAAAACGAGAGAGAGGGCGAGAGAGAGCGAAAGAGAAAGAAAGAAAGAAATAGAGAGAGAGAAAAGGAGAGAGAGCTCGAGAAAGAGCAAGAGAGCGAGAGAGAGAGTGAAAGAGTGAGAGAGCAGGGGCGAAAGAGAGCAAGAGAGACAGCGAGCAAGGGAGAGCAAGAGAGACAGCGAGCGAGGGAGAGCAAGAGAGAAAACGAGCTAGGGAGCGCAAGAAAGAAAGTATGAGAGAGCAACAGAGAGAGTAAGGGAGACAGAGAGAGCAAGGGAGACAGAGACAGCAAGGGAGAGAGGGAGAGAGAGCAAGAGAGAATAGCGAGAGTAAGACGAGGAGATAGTTAGACAAGGAGATAGCAAGACGAGGAGAGAGCAAGACGAGGAGAGAGAAGAGAGAGCAAGAGAAGAGAGAGCAAGATAAGAGAGAGCAAGAGGAGAGAGAAGAGAGAACAAGAGGATAGAGAAGAGAGGGAGAGAGAGAGTAGGCTTAAGCAGAGCCTTTCCCAATACGAACCAGATCGGATTGTCACAGTTCTCATTATGTCAACCAGAGCCATATGTTTTTCATGTTTAGTACCTACAATACCTTAAAAAGTAAGTGAGCTTTATTTTTCTCAAAAGATGCTTTGAATATTCATTCAGTTGATGTCTGTCACTTTTATATTTTGTAATATTCTTCCTTTGCATTATTCCACAGGATGTTGACCTTTGCTTAGTCTGCAATGCGTGGATTCTCAGAAATCTCCAATTATTCATACTACTTCCTTCATAAGCTACTGTACGGTCTGTACGTATTCCAATTAGTATTATTTATTATGTGAGAGTTGTTTTTTCGATTTCCGGCTAAAAGTTTGATGTTTCATTCTGCTGAACAAAAAGTATTTTGAGAAGTTTCACTGCTGAATGTAATATAATTATTTCTAAATAACTTTCGAAAATTAAAATGGAACTCAATTCGAAGACATTTTGGCAAGCAGTATTTGTTGTGATGTAAGTAAGTCGGGATGAAATGAAAGCAGTAAATAAACAATCAGCTAAAATTCTCCAACGTCGATTTGGAAAACCCCAAAGCCATTTCCTTTCGGAATTATACAGTGTGTCCCTACTAGATCTACCAGTGAAACATTTAAATATCTCTTGAACCAATAGGAATTTTTAAATATTATGATTTCATGTCATTCAATAGTTTTTATAGGTAATCGGCAATGTATTTACATAATAGTCCTACCTATCTGTTCTCTTCGAGTAACTTTTTTTTAATTTTCAGTATTGGTATAATCGTAGAAGATCCGAAACTATCTATCTTCGAGTGTTTATAATATTTAATTATAAGTTTAAAAGATTCCATCCTGAGAATGTTGTTCCATTAAATACAATTTTCCCTAGTTGAGGAAGTAATTTTTTTCGAGTTTTTTTTATTTAATTGTTTTTTCCAAAACAATATCATCCAATATGAAATCATCGTAGGATTATTTACTTATTATTAAAGATAATGCTAGATTTTGAATACATACCAAGTACACGCGAAATATTTGATGAATATTTCAAGCAAATTTTCAATACTAATGATACCATCAACGCTAACTGATTCGATAGTTGATAAAATATACCAATTAACAACTTTTTTAGTGTCTTTCACGAGTCAAGTGTTGTCCAAACCAAGTCAATTTTGTTAGAATTAGGTATGCAAAACAACTGCAATATTTCTTTTATTAAATAAGTGCCAGAATTCATTGATATGTTAGTTTAAATAAAATATCGTAGGCAAAATCGAACCATTCTTTGGAAATTTGTAGGTTAATCAACCAAAGCTGTTTACAGGGTTGAACATTTATTTACCCTAGATCATTACAAACACCGCATAGTTTCTGAAAAATGCATGAAAAACCCTTTAATAAAAATAGTCCTAGCTCTTTATAAGTACATTAAATACTTAGTTATTTACGATATAAGTATCGTAAATATTAATATTACGATATTATATGTGGGGAATTTGTCAAACGAGGCCGTTAAGTCGAGTTTGTTAAAGCTTCGATTATCGAATCTAAATTTACGATACAAATTACATACAATATTTTACCTACTTATAATAACTTATATTCATTTACTCAAAATTAGTTACTTAATATTCCTGAAATTAATGGTAAATACTGACAAACAAGCAATCGTTGCTTTGACGCGTTCATTTCAACTTTCGGCAAACGAAGAAATTCTGGAATGGATATGAATATTTGGAAAATTTATTTATGCAGGTAAAAATGAATTAGTTGTTGTTCATTTTCCGGTTGAATGAACTGAAATTTAAAAAAGATAAAGAAAATATTACCGCACTAGTAACTACAATAAAGTATCCCATTACCAAACATATACCCAGTATCCTAATGATTGCCATTAGGTAAATATTGCTAGTAGATATCTACCTAATGTTTATTTATTGTATAATTATTTTATATAGAATTTTATTAACGCAAGAAGAATGTTTCTTAGGCGAATAAAATGTACTTATCTAAAAAACGTATGCAATCCAACGTTATATTCACAATCACATCCATATAGAATCAGAATCGACGAAATTTTCCATTAAAAATAATTTGACACATTGCTCTGACAGTGGATGTCACCTCAAAAATTAGGTGTTGAATGGTTGCTATTTTTATTTTCGATTCAATATAAATGTTATGTTAATATAAATAATAAATAAATAAAATGTGATTGATTCAAGATTGTATTTTCATTCACCTATTCCACTAGCGGATTAGATTATTCCACAATTCCACTAGTAGATAAAGTGGTAATTTATACGGTTCATAGTGTGGATAAAACTTCAATTATAAGGGGATTGTGGATAAACAAAATCAAATAGGTAATTATAAAAAAAACACCAACCTGTCATCACTAGCTGACTCCTTTCATCAAGCGCTTTCCTCTTCCCCTTCAAAATCCTCCTACCACTCTTTCCAAAACTCTTCGAAGGTGGTACATTTCCACTGTCATTCTCATCGTTGCTATCCCTTTCTGAGTCTTCGATTTCCTTCAGATCAATCCCAAACCTTTCGCTGAACCTCTTGCTGTCGATCTCAAACTGTTCCTCCAACATTTTTTCTGTATCGCATGGAGAGGAAACTCCAAAAAGGCACTTTTTCAGGGTAGTTTCCCGGGAAGGCTTTGGCAAGTTGTCTCTACTGTCGATTTTCCTGGGCTTCAAGATCCTCAAGCTGTTGTTTTCCAGTACGAGTAGTTTGCAAACGAACGAATCCATCTTCACCAAACTGAACTGTTCACAGTATTCGAAAATACAAAGATTATAAAACTACTCTGCTGTACGTAGTACCTTCACCGATAGTTTTGACAGTGTGTTTATAAATCTATTCTGAAAACTCACGGTGGCTGTGCATTCTCCCCACTACTGGGTATGGAAGCGTGGTGCTCGACCAATGAGAGTGCGGGCGATAGGTGAGAGAAGCGCTTTCATTTGTTGTTTTGGCGCGTTCGACTTTGCTTGGTTTCGTTTGAATTCGAACTATTTCATGAGTCACGGTTATGTTTTGTTTCGTCGTATCTTGTGTAAATCTTGTAGGAGACTTGTGGAAGCGTGTTCTTACAGGTATACAGAGATGGTGTAATCCACTTGGAGTTGTACAGGGTGATACTGAATAATTTATCACGAAATTCAAAATCTCAGTTATTCCTGAACACGTCAAATCTGATCATATTCCAGAAATATTAAAATTTATATAGTGAGTTTCAAAAAGTTTGCACCATATTATTCATTTGTCAGTAAATTTTACTTCTTATAAAAATTGGTGCATTGTGAAAAACTTGTATTTAAGTTATCAAAGTTCTGAATTTCCAAACAGTGTACAGGGGAGCAAAAAAATGGTGATTTTGGTCAAGGGTGAATAAACTATACTAATTTTTCATATTATCCTCGATATTATCTAAAAAGTCTATTGGGAAAAGTTGTTTATAATTGAAAACAATATTTAAATTTGAAATCACAGCCACCTATACAACAAAATAATTTTTTCCTATTTTTTATAATTAACGTAATCGTAAATTCGCAGATTTGTATTATTTAATTACTTGGCATTAATTATTGATTTATTCAATGATTTTCTACTATAAAATCATACTGATAGTTATCATGGACATAGAAGGGGAAGTATTAAATTTGCACCAAAAAACTAGTAAAAATTCAAACCATTTTCAACAAACGTCGATATTTTAGTACAAATAATAAACTGATCCACATTTTGTTTTGACTCATTATTATAGGAATATGAGGGAGTAGTCTAAGATCTATATGAGATACTAGTATATACACTTTATGAGGCTAGAACAATAAAAAAAAATTATTTTGTTGAGTAGGTGGCTAGGATTTCAAATCTGAATATTGTCTTCAAATTAAAACATCTTTTTTAAATAAACTTCTTTTCAATTTCAATTTTTATAATAAATGAAACTTTCTGACAAATGAATAATAAAAAAGTTTTGCATATGCTACAAACTTTTTGAAACTCACTGTATAGATTATAAAATTCTGGAATGTTCTCGAAGTTTCTGGGGAGTTCCAGAAGGTTCAAGAATATATTGAAAATAATTTCGGTACCAGGAACTTTCAAGAGTTTTGGATACCAAACTCTAGAATGTTCTTGACGCTTCCAGAAAACTCGAGAAAATCTTAAATGAACCGTAACAGAATCCATATAGTCTGATCTAACCAGAACGAACTAAACTTACGCAGACATTTGAGTGCGTGGAAATTAATACATGCATTTTGCAAGGAGTGATTATGTAGTCTGATCTAACCTAACCTAACCTTACATTGACATTTGCCAAGATTTTTCCAAGGAGGATTTATGACGGATACCGTTCAGTTTAGAAAGTCTTGGAAAATCACAAACTATGGTTGGATGAATATTTTTCTAGATGCGTATGAAGAAGAGGTCCAGAAGAGTAGCCACCTATGTCTCCCGACCTGAAAACAGTAGATTTTTTATTTTTGGCATAGTATTTCATATGTGTATGTCTCCCGATCTGAAAATAGTAGATTTTTTATTTACAAGACTTCGCCAGTATTGGAGAATTGAGGATTTATATAAGGGCAAATTAATAAATAAATTAAATTCATCAATAATTAATGAATCAATGGATAATAAAATAAACAAATTTTGGTCGAATTTAAATACGGCAATTTATTGGTCAATGGTGATATCACTTTTCATCTAATATACCAACATAATGACATAAAAAGTTTCAACCAATCTCACTTTTGCAATGTACATTAATGCAAATGAAGGAAGAGTAGGTAAAAAATTGATTTTTCTTCGTTCAATGATTTTTCCATCATCTATGTGGGTTGGTGAATATCCTCACAAGTGAAAATCTATGTTTTGAGTTCATTTATCGAGCGAACAAATATCACAACAAACCGAATGTTACCAAATATTGCAGTAAGATTCGAAAATTTTTAATTGTATTAATTGTATAGGATTGGATAGAGAACATTCCGAATAACTTTTGAAATAAAATTATGATTCCAATTAAATTTGATTTTTTTTTCTCGATCGATTTTTACCCTTACAATTTTGATTTAATATATCTTTTTACAATAAAACTGATAGAGGTTGGTGTAAATAAGTTCTGAATATTATTTTAGCTCTCTCTAGTTTTTTTCAATGGTAAGCAAATTTAAAGTTGATACAGTATAGATCGTACCTTGACAGGTAAGGGCTACGTCTAGCTCACACAAGTCTCTCGAAGACTTCAGAGGGTTGTTCGTAAGATTGCAGTCCGTTGACGGAAATAACAAAAATAAAAAATTTCAATTCGTAATCTTACTAGGTCACACTACACAAACAAAAGCAATTTGTTACATTCTATTGGAAAGTCACGTTTAAATGACGACTTATCTAGACTACTTCCTCTATAAGCCGGTACATTTCAATTGTTTTCAATTACCGACAATTTTTTACACATCCTGTGGCAAACCATACATATCTCGAGTAAGCGCTCAACATTTTAATTACTCAATTTTTTATGCTCACTGGCATAAAAACTAAGTATAATTGATGCTATGCCATGATATACGCTTTTATCTCCATTTGCTTGACAGCATCAGATGATTTAAGTTCGTTAGAGTCTTTAAAGCTTGCCATACACATGTGTAATTCGGAAGTAGTGAAAGGATAAGTTGCATAATGATGATAGTGAATATTAATAACAAGTTTTATTCGTAATGAAACCATACGAGAAACCTCACACAGAACAATGTTATAATTATGAATGCTATGATTCGTTTGGGATCGCACGTTGAAAGGAAAGGTCCTCGTTAGAAGACAAGAACAAATATTGAAACTTTAACAAAACGAAAATAAATGAAATTTATTTTTTAATGATACTTTATTTAAAAATGATCTTTGCCCTGGGGCGGCTTCAATGAATTATGTGGTGCATTCGCTTCAACAGCTACAGGCAGGAAAACCCAAGAAAAACTGTATCACTACATCGTCTGAAGAGTCAGAATTGAAAGAACAAAAGAAACTGATGAAAACTGCTGATGAGATCAGTGAATATTTAATTTTTTTTCTTGGCATGGGGAGTCTAGTCAAGTCGTTGCAAAGGGAATTCCATTCTCTTTACAACAGTCTAATTTTTTTTTAATTTACTCAATATTTTTTTTGCAATTCAAATTTGAAATATCAAATATAATTGCGGATCTGAATACTACTCAAACCTCGGTAAATTTGAACGGTTTGATGTGGAACAATGGAAACAAAAATATTTTGACAGATGGCGCTGGGGGCATATCAACTTGAAAATTTCGAAAGGCATAAAAATCGAAACTGGTAAAAAAATTATTAACAAAATTCAAAAAAATGTAGATGGTTGTAAAGATAATTGAATTCCCTTTTCAACGTTATGACATTTGACCCCCACGCCATTTAAAACTTTTGAGTTGATGTGCCCCCCGCGCCCCCTGTTGAGCAATCACCATATTTTTGATTTCATAATGTAGTATCGGTGACACCCTACAAACGGTTTTTATTCATGTTTTCTTTTTTGGAAAAGAAAATGTAGGATGTAGGATGTCTTCAGAGACTCCAAAGATTTCAAGGCGAAAAAAGACATTATTTTTTTAATGAAATGAAATACAGGTATTTTCCAATTCACAATATGGACAATGAAACATGTTTACAGTTAAATCAAACTTTATGTACGATCAAAACACCATAAGCGTTATAACGCAAAAAATCACCAGAGACAGTAAGGACTGGGAAATAAAGAAATAATAATAAAAATCCGCAACCACTCAACTTAGATACTGGCGGGCTAAACAGTTATTAGTGGAAATGGCTTCTTAGCACCAACCATAGTCTGTTAAGAGATTCCGCATTGGTTTGTCGCGGTGCGAATCGTGCTCAACCCCAATCGGATCCAAAGAGCTACAGAACGATAACATGACTGAAATCGTGTGAACTCCGCAGTTAATTGGGCTTACGAATGGATATATGCGCGAGTGGGTCAAAGAAGGAGGTCGCTGACTGCAAGGAGAACGTGCTCATCGACAGATGAGTCAAGCAGAATAAGGGCAATTATTCGATGGCCTGTATTGATTGCTGAAGGCGTTAGATATAACATTCCGCGAACAGGGACAGCAACAAGGGACAGAAGGATCAATATGCATGCTTTTAAAGCTGGTGGAAGAGTACAATTATGCTATCGACCTGGAACTTGGGGATCGACAAATGTGCACGTTTCATATAAAATACGCAGAGGATGTCACGTCGTGAAGACACCGGAAGCATTCTACACTGACTTGATGCCGGAGAGACTCATAACCACCCAGAGAAACAATGCTGCTTCCAACAAATGGTGAATTTTTCTCCATCTCATATGTCGATTTTTATTTTATTTCATGACCTACATTATGTTGGAGTGCTTTAGGTTTTTGCCCCTCCACTGGCCCCAAGCACCTTAGTTGGAGGCTACTATCCTCTACTTCAACATTCAAATGTAGAGGAGACATGTTCAGAATCACCTCCAGACTCCAGTAACTCCGGGCAGGACCGGTCTTTGTCAGCTACACTGGCGCACTCAGGAATTTCTCTTGGGGGGGCTCATAGAAGCCAATGAAAATATTAAAATATATGAGTTAGGGTTGAATTCTGGAAAAATGAAAAACAATCATAAAGAAAACGATACATATGTAATTTCTATTAAAAAAATCATTCTGAAGGTACAAACAATTCTTAATTCTTGGGAGGGGCTCGAGCCCCAAACCCCACCCCTTGGGTGCGCCAGTGGTCAGCTAGCTAGCCTTCCTCCTGGTTCTCACTTGTTCTGCCGTTGGCAGGGCTCCATGTGCGTTCATTATTGCTGTGTATAGCCAAAGGGATTGTTTAGGTCAAAGTCCCCATGATTTAACAAAGGAGCGCCTGGCCATCTTCAGTGATGTCCTCTTCCTTGTCAACAGATGTTTTTTCCAGATTTGACCCCATGCAGATATTTCGACTTTTCTTTTTCTGGTGAAAGGATTTGTTATGTTTTTTTGGGAGATGTTCAGGTTTTCCTCGTGCGGATTTTTATTTAATAACTAACACTGAAGATGGTACTTCATTTCAAACAAAATTCTTAGGTACAAATTCTGATAATTCAGTTCGATCTTTTTTTCTGCATATTAATTTTTTTATTGAATTTGAATTTGAATACAGCTAATTCTATGTTATGTTTAAAGGGATTAGTCAACATTATATTCCAAGTCAGTTCCCCATTAGAAATGGAGATAAAGATGAAGTCGAAGAAAATGGATAACTTATCACAAAGTCCCCATGATTTAACAAAGGAGCGCCTGTCCATCTTCAGTGATGTCCTCTCCCTTGTCAACAGCTTTTCCAGATGTTTTTTCCAGGTTTGACCACATGCAGATATTTTGACTTTTCTTTTTCTGGTGAAAGGAACTGTTGTTTTTTTGGGAGATGTTCAGGTTTTTCCTCGTGCTGATTTTTATTTAATAACTAAAACTGAAGATGGTACTTCATTTCTAACAAAATTCTTAGGTAAATTCTGATAAATTCAGTTCGATCTTTTTTTCTGCATATCAATTTTTTTATTGAATTTGAATTTGAATACGGCTAATTCTATGTTATGTTCAAAGGGATTAGTGATCATTATATTCCAAGTCGAAGAAAATGGATAACTTATCACTGCGTTCAAAGAGGAAACCAATAATCACTCAGCAATGTATGTATTTCCGTCCAATACCCTCCGCAATAAAGAATCTCGACCATGCTTCGTGTCCGTAACAGTGGCACCTGCTGAATAAAGGTCACGGGTTGCTAGCCACGACGCCCTAATAAGGAGTCGAACCAAAGAAAGCAAGAAAAAACTAAATGACGGTTGTTACTTTGAATGGTGTAGGAGTCGGAGGAAGTCGACGATTTGGATTATATACCGACCGTGATTTTATCCAGTATATTTGCGTAATGAGGTATGAGATATGAGCGTAAAGCTACCATATACTCGGAAAATTTTAAGGAAAACATTTTTGTAAAAATGGAAATGAAAATGATTTTAATGTTTTCTCACAATTTTATTCTTTTGTTCATTGTTTCAAATACTTATCTTGAACTAGAACTTCTTTAACTTTCTTCTTTAACTAAATTATGTAGCTATTTTTGTATCTAGTGCGCCAAATGCTACTTTGGTGATCGAAAACTAATTTTCATTAATATTAATGTTAAAAACACAATTCGTTGTATTCTGCAAATGAGTCAGAATAGCCGGACCAGAGTAGTGAGTTGGTGGTAACTGGCTGTTACGACTAACACTCGTAGATTGCGTGCATGAAGATGACGGAGACGGCATCGATTGCAAGTTGTCAGTACATGAAAGAATTTTATGTCCAAATAACCCTCAGCAACAGCAGTTGACTTCCAGCCTCCAAGACATTTTATGTTGGCCTGAATCTGCTAGAAACGTTGCCGAGGATCGTATAAAACTGTGACCTGTGTAACGTTCTGGGTCAGGTAGGCCTAAGTAGGTGGTAGCGATCTCTGCCGGCATTTTACGTGTTCACGTCTATGCACTAAACAGAGCATTTGCCTTTTTTATAATTGATAAAAAAACGACGGTGCGTGATGGTCGCAAATGTGCACACTTTCTATAGATCTACAAAAAGGTTATATTATGTAAGTATTCAGATATAACAAAGGATCTTGAAGTATGGTTTTTCGACTCGGAAATTTTTACAATAATTAGGTTGACTTTATCTTGAATATCGTCAAGAATGCTTTTCAGCGAAGAGCACCGGCCACAGCAAAAATGGTACATACCTATATCATAAGATATATCTCATCAGGGGATAGGATAAACTTGGATATGTCTTCTTTGGTAAAAATCTGCGCTTTATGTAGTCGAAAACCAACATTTTGCTTTTTAAGGAACGATGTCACTATATGAAACTTTTAAATTAATTTTTTTAAATTTTAACTAAACATTTCACCACCGAGAAACGCGACCATAAGGTATTGGATTTCAGTACCTTAATCAGCTCGAAAAAATACGCCTCAAAAACCTCTTCTCTGAAGCTATTCACTCCTTTTTCCTTACACGACTTTAAAAATTCGAAAATTGGTTGTATTGCTGTTGGTATTTTTCTCGTGATTTACTAGGTAACAGGTCTGAATTAACCTCGTCTGCGGCCTTTAAAATTTCTTCTGGGAGCTCTTCGCCTGACGGATCCATTAAAATATTGCTTTTATTGAAAATAATTTGAAAAATTCAGAATCTGTCACGAAAACGCTTCGACTTGAAACTTTGACGTCCTGATGACAATTTGATTGTCATAGCAAATCTTTGGTTACCACACCAAACCACTTGACTCAGCTTAGTTTGATTGTTATGTGGATTGATTTTGAGAAATGTATTGAGTAGATATACAGTGACCGCCAAAAAGTATGTACCATATGGGAAAAAAGTTTATTATTAGAGTATTAGAAAAAAGGTTCTTGGGAAAAGTGTGTGCATGTCCGATAACCTAAAAATCGATTTTGACACATGTCATTGAAAAAAATTACTATGAAAAGTGGGATAAAATGGCAAGATATTAAAAAAAATTATTTGAAAAATTTGCTTAGAATTGTGATATAACTGTTAGATACGAACCAATGTAACAGCAAGGGTTCTGACAAAATTAAATTTTTTTAATTTAGTGCTCGCTAGTGTGGAGAAAATGAGAAAGTTTTGTTATTATCATTGTTATTTCAGTATGGTCAAGCTATTTATAAGAAAATTATTTCATATTTTTCTACTGCTAGAAAAATATTTTAAAAAATTGGTATTTTCAATATTCTAACATTATTTTCTCAAACTTGGTATATGTGTATAAAATTGAATTCTAAGAAACTTAAATAACTTTGTTCGATTTCTTGCCATTTTACCCGACTTTTTGCCTATTCATAGTAATTTTTTTCAATTTGACGCCATACTAGCGATCACGTGACATGTGTCAAAATCGAACATGCACAAACTTTTCCCAAGTATCTTTTTTCCAATACTTTAATAATAAACGTTTTTCCCATATGGTAATACTTTTTGGTGGTCACTGTATAAAAGTATCACAATTTTTATGCACTGGCGGGCGGTAAAGTACACTTTACCACCCGGTTCAGCGAGCGTGAAGTGGCACTATACCGCTCGCGCACAAAGTACACAAAATTCTCAAATTGTCTATATTTACACAACATTTCATGCAGACCTGGCACGAATCAGAATTATTTTAGTTCAATAGAGAAATACTCTTCCTAACATTTCTTCATAATTGACATATTTTCAACATGTAACTAAGTCATAAGTCTGAAGATTGAAAATGAAGTTGGTTTAGTTATTGAATTTGAAGATGGGATATTCTTTTGATAGATCATCCGTGTGATGGCCCTCGGCTGACGCCATCGGGCCATCATCCACGCCGCAGGTCATAAACGCCTACTTTACGCCCTACTATTATTTTACTCCAATGAATGAAAAATTGCGAAAACAAGAAAAATAGTCTGGGTTAGATTAAATATTAAAACCTATATTAGTTTGAATAGTAATATACACGTAAAATCAATGAAATGTACATAAAATAACGATGAATTGACATATTTTACTTTCCCGTTCTAGTGCGGGAAAGTGACACTTTCGAAACTAAAATGAGTGTGGGAAACTGGGTAAAAACGCACGGTCGTAGAAAAAAGATATTCTGGCAGGCTAATACCAACTTATACGGCGACTAAAAACTGCTTCGGTACCCTGAGCACACTCAGCACATTCATTAACTAACGATTTAACCATTTCCATCAACGATAGCGGTGATGATTTAAGTCTCCCCCTTGATTTTCCTCTTCGAGTTCGACCAGCTCCCAGCGAAGAGGCGAGGGTGTGCAATATGCAGACACAGGATGTGGAAAAGCCAGTAAAGTACCGACAGCGACCAATGCCGATACGGTTCGATGAGGAAGACGGTTAAGAATCGTGAACCGTGTCGTGCTTTGCTTCCACATATTCATATCTGCTTTATTCGTTGTGATAAACGCCCGGCAGAATTACTGAGGCCGGTGGAACACTCCGCGATGCGATAACAATTATTATTTTGTTATTTGAAACAATGCGCTCGGTTTCCGAGATCATCGCCCGATTCATTTCGGTCTGGTTTGCGCTAATTCGTTTTAAATGTATTTCAAAAGCGAGCCTGCTCGAGCAGGAAATACCATGCGTTTGTCATTCAAATCTAATGAAATTTTATTCAGTATCACAATGAGTTCGATGATTATTGGGGACAGGTGAATTATCGTTGACCACTGTCCTTTCTAGCTAAAAGGATGAAAGGATGAAAAGACGAAATCATATGGGAAAATGTCTCTTGGTCAAATTTAGTGAAATTCTATAATGTTACCTATACTAGCTGTCCGAATATTGAATAGACTGAAAAAATCAAAAGATCGTCAATTGTTTATGAACTTATTTTCTTCTGATATGTTCTTTTTCAGAACATCGCGACAAGGGATTTTTATTTATGTATAGTCAATGGTACTGTCCTCAGCTGAAACCGAGGAAGAAACCGCTGAGAATATTGTGTACACTAATACCCAACTAATGCCCGAATAGTACCCAGTAATTCCCGAGTAATACCCCCCAAGGAATGCCAGTAATGCCCATTTCGGATTTCTTTAATTTTTCACACAATTCCACTTGTCCCATGTTTTGAGGACCTTTTTTTTTTGTTTCCATCGATTACTACTGGTAATTGGTCTCTCACTACTACCGAATCATTCCTGTAATGCTCGAGTAATGCCCAATAATTCCTAACTGATTCCTCTAATGCCCGAGTAATACATAATACTTGTTTTTTCCAACTAATACCAAGTAATGCCACTAATTCCCAACTAATATCCGAGAAATGTCACTAATTCAGAACTAATACCGGATTAATGCCACTAATTCCCAACTAATACCGAGTAATGCCACTAATTCCCAACTAATATCCGAGAAATGCCACTAATTCAGAACTAATACCCGAGTAATGCCACTAATTCCCAACTAATACCGAGTAATGCCACTAATTCCCAACTAGTACCCGAGAAATGCCACTAATTCAGAACGAATACCCGAGTAATGCCACTAATTCCCAACTAATACCCGAAAAATGCCACTAATTCAGAACTAATACCCGAGTAATGGTACTAATTCCCAACTAATCCGAGTAATGCCACTAATTCCCAACTAATATCCGAGTAATGGTACTAATTCCCAACTAATACCGAGTAATGCCACTAATTCCCAACTAATATCCGAGAAATGTCACTAATTCAGAACTAATACCGGATTAATGCCACTAATTCCCAACTAATACCGAGTAATGCCACTAATTCCCAACTAATACCCGAGAAATGCCACTAATTCAGAACTAATACCCGAGTAATGCCACTAATTCCCAACTAATACCGAGTAATGCCACTAATTCCCAACTAATATCCGAGAAATGTCACTAATTCAGAACTAATACCGGAGTAATGCCACTAATTCCCAACTAATACCGAGTAATGCCACTAATTCCCAACTAATACCGAGTAATGCCACTAATTCCCAACTAATATCCGAGAAATGCCACTAATTCAGAACGAATACCCGAGTAATGCCACTAATTCCCAACTAATACCGAGTAATGCCACTAATTCCCAACTAATATCCGAGAAATGTCACTAATTCAGAACTAATACCGGAGTAATGCCACTAATTCCCAACTAATACCGAGATATCAACTAATACCTGAGACATGTACACCAAAATTCCCCATCGGTTTCCCCCTCGGCTGAAACCATGAAAGCATAACTATAAATAGTCCATGATACTGATACACCCAGTGAAAAAATGCTCAGCATGAGCGTTCGCGCAATAAATTAGAATTTACCATGTTCAGCTATGTTGGTAAAACTACGAGAACCACGAGCAATTTTTTTTGAAATTCCGACTTTAATCTCATGGGTTCGACTTTAATCTCGGGGGTCCGACTTTAATCTCGGGGGTCCGACTTTAATCTCGGTGGTCCGACTTTAATCTCGGTGGTCCGATTTTAATCTCGGGGGTCCGATTTTAACGTCGGGAGTTCCGACTTTAATCTCGGGGGTCCGATTTTAACGTCGGGGGGTCCGACTTTAATCTCGGGGATTCGACTTTAATTTCGGGGGTCCGACTTTAAAGTCGGGGGTCTGACTTTAATCTCATGGGGTTTGACTTTGATATCGGGGGTCCGAATTTAAAGTCTGGGGTCCGACTTTAATCTCGGGGGTCCGATTTTAATCTCTGGAATCCGACTTTAATGAAGTCGGTATATACCAAACACAAGTAGAACATTATCTAATGAGCCCTGGTCCAACAGACATTGCTCTAGAGCAGCTGTTGCTTTTGAACAGGATAAAATCTGTTTCCTGATATTAGAGCCAAATAATGCTTATTTGATATATGTGTGAGTGTCACGAAAAATGTATTCCTAAGCCAAAAGAGGGGGCGAAAATGTAAAAAATACAGAATGCTACTTGAAACAGTTTTCCAATGGATCGAGAAACGTTGTCTATGAACAACCCTTTAAAGATCAGATCTGCGATTCCATTGGAAAAATGGGAACACTTCATCCCACAGATTTCATCATCTGTTAGATTGAATTCTAATACTTATTTATGTATCAAGGGTTACAGTAGGCGTTTATGGCCTGCGGCGTGGATAAATGAAGGTGTAGCAGATTCATTCAAAAACAGTTACAGCAAAAAAGTGTTGTCTACAACAGGATTCCCAAACTCTTCATTCAAAACATTTTGTAGTAAGACAAAACATTTTGAAATACACCAATCGCACAAAACAGATTCATTCAAAATCAGTTTGTTTCGAGCAGTTTTAAAGGGCCTGAAGGTGTCCCTTTTTTGCCTACCAGTGTGTGTCACTTCATATAATCGTTTAACGCAAACGTTTTTGATTTCTTGGTGTGTCGCCAGCCTAAAATTACAAGTTGAATAGAAAAAAAGCTTTTAATTAAAACAGGTTCTTGTTCGTAGTAATATGATCTTAGTTATTGTAATATTTTAAAACAAACAATGCTCTCTTTAGTTGTAATATTGTGTAGCAAATATGTCATATGTTGATTGTACAATTAGTGCACATTTTCCAAACGTAAAAAAAACACTTACAATAAGTAATATGCACGTGGCTAATCGAAAACCCATTCATTTTTGACGTCCGTTAAAAAGCTCTCAGTTTCAAATGGAAGTACCCAAATTTTCCCACGGACCAAATTCACCAAATGGAAATGTCCGTTATGCAATAAAATATTCTGTTAATAGGTTTAACCGGACACATTAACTAAAACGTACTCAGTTGTAACGATTCAATTAAATTGGGGTGTGATCGCGATCACTTCCTCTACTTTTAAACGTCGTTTTTCACCACCGAATTCTGTAATCGATGAACTCTTAATTCGTGATGAAAGAGTCAATAATGAAGGTATGTGTATGTGTAATGAATAATAATGAATTTATCGTATCATTGGATATAAAGCTTCCTTTAAGTTAAATCTTTATTACAAATTATTAACATCAACACATAATACATTAGTTACAATATAATTTAGTTACTTTATAATAGATACCAAATGGCACGCTGAAATGGCAATAACGTGACATAACAAAAGTTTTTGTTTTTTTCACATCAGCGTTGTCAAAGATACGATAAAGCTTTGAATGTAACTTGATTATTGACTACTGAGTGCTGCAATTCCTACCAATTCAAAGCACGCCTCAGCGTTTGCAAATCGAACTGTCAAAAGCGCGCGTTTGTTTAGTTACCATGGATGCATCAACAGCTCGGGAACCGCGAAGTCTAAAATGATAATTTTATGATTATTGATCTGATAAGATTACTTTGTAACGTCAAATGAAATATTATAGACAAATTATAAGTTCTTAGTTCCATCATTTGTAATAATGAAACCAGTATTTATTATTTCAAAGTGTTTGAAATATCTTTTTGTCCACTCATACTATAATACACTATTACTCACCAGTTAAATACAGATTTTTTTCAAACTATCAAAAAAGACAAAAAATTTCGTTTTTTATTGAAAACGGCTACCGTAGATTACCGAGTGATAATAACATTTTTTTGCCGTAGTTTATAATGTCCGCGTTCTCTATTTGACTTTCATATTAGGGACAAGAGGTATTTTTTTAATAAAATGTTTCGAGGAATCCATATATTTCGCTATCTTTAAGGATTTTTCGGATTTTATTTTCGCGGGTATTCGCAGTTATTTTCAAAGAGGAGGGGATCAGTGCCCCCAACCGACATTATTTTTTTGCATTAATGTTCGGCGTCTGAAGCTGTCGGAAATTTTTCCGAATTCCTACACGTTCTCAATCTGGCTTCCTCGGGACGGAATTTTTCAATGATCCCATGTTTTTCACTATTTCAACAGATTTTTCCGAATTTATTTTCGCAATTTTCGCAATTTTTTTCAAACTAAAATTATTCGATGGTTCGATGTTTTTCACTACTATTAGGGATTTTTCCAATTTAATTTTCGCGAGTATCAGTAATTTATTTTTTTTCTAGAAGGAGGAGTGATCGTTCCCCCTGACCAAAATAAATTTTTTCGCCGTAATTTTCAATTTCCGGATCCGTCAGAATATTCTACGAATTTTTACGCGTTCCCTATCTAGCATTTGCGGTTGGGGGCAGGAGGGTAGGGGGTAAATTAATGTATTGTCATCGGTTCTTAATACGTGTGCAAAATTTCAGTTCAATGTATAGTTGGTACTGTTTCTGTTAAAAATCATTCATTAACAAGGGCGTAAAGTAGGCGTTTATGGCCTGATGGCGTCAGCCGAGGGCCAAGAAAATCTGATTTTTGTTGCTACATGTTTATAACATGTTTTTATCATGATTTATTTACTACGTTCTCTCATAAAAATAAAATCATTTACTTTTCATTTGTTCAATGTACAAACAATTTGTTATAAGCAAATTAATTTTTGCGCCATATTTTTTAAATACTGAAAAAAATACTAGAAATAACCATATACATTTCTGTATGTTTTTTTCATTTTTCAAAATTCCATACAAAAATGCACATGTTTTTAGTAGGTATTGTTGCAGTATTCATAAATATATATATATCAAAAATTCATTTGTTTATAACAAATGGTTTGTTAAATATAGAAATGAAAAGGAATTTTCTCTATAATATGAGAGAACGTGACAAATCATGATAAAAAATGGTTTCCTAATATAAATATTTACCAACAAAAATAATTGTCAATTAGCAAGTGCATTTTTAAGTAATATTTTTTAAGAAAGGACCTTTTTCTTATAAATCATCATTTTTATCAAGGAATAGTTTGTCAAAGAGTTTGTTTCATTTCGTGAATATGTCTCTCTGATGTAAAGAATTGGATTCAAGAAATATAACACGACCTTAATAAATAGTAAGACTATTTTTATTGCTTCTAAATTTTTCTTGTATTAATTAATTTGACTCGACATTATTTTGGCGTTAATAATCGAGCTTTGTTATCTGGCTTTCATCAGATTATCAACGCCAAAATTATGTCTCGTCAAATTATTATATAATACAGTCGAAATTCAGGTGCAATCAAAATAGTCGACTATTTATCAAGGTCTTGTTACATTACCCTTAAAAAAATTCCATTCAAGCATGTTATCAGTAAAAATCTGCATTCGGTTATTTTCAGCATACCATTCATTATTTCATTCACATTTAATGTACGGAATAATTTTGTGGGGTAAATCCACACATGCAGTTAGAGTGTTTCGCATGCAGAAGAAAGCTATTAGAATACTGGCTGGTGTTCCTTTCGATGAACATTGCCAGCCCTTATTCAAAAGATTCAGAATTATGCCACTACCTTGCATTCTGAATTTTACACTCTGACCCAGATACACAAAACAAAAGGTTCGTACTACACTCATTCAGACTACCATAAATATTCGACTAGAAATGCAGAACAGCTTAGGCAACCAAGATTGAGACTTCAAATGTCTACTCGCAACACTCTGGACATTAATTTATATAATATTTTACCTCAAGATGTTACTCAACTAAGCTATAATGCCTTCAAAACTAGTATAAGAGAATATCTTGTGAGAAAGTGTTTTTATTCAGTGCAAGAATTCATGATCTCTTCATATAGAACTTGATAGTTTCTCATGAATTATTTGCAACTACTTTTAATTTATCTGTGCTGTACTCCACTTAGAACTTTTTTGTTATAGTTATATATAACCTTAGGATAGTCTACTGATACGACTTCATGTCACTGTAATTATTATTATGTATTATAACTATTACCATTTGTTTTTACCAATATTTATACACCAATTGTTAATTATTATTATCATTAGTGTACCCACCTGTATTGACTTGCTACAAATGTATACCAATGCATAACGTGGTTAAATAAAATTCTATTCTATTCTATTCTATTTTGTCGAAAGAGCCATCCTCCTTTCATGCAGTATTTAGATAACATGTTGTCATGAAAAATTATCGATAATTTCGATGCACTTGTGTAGTTAATTCCGAAAATCTAACACTGAACCGAACCCCCGATTTAGAACAATATGTTACGATTCTAATAACCTAGAGAACACATAGTTCAATTTCCATAATCACCCCCGTTCTCACGGCCTTCGCCAGAGCAGACGGAAAATGCGTTAAATCTACATTATTTATGGATCCAATCAATTTAGAAACAATTCCAAGCACAACAGGTAGAGCTCGCTGCGTTCGCTCTCATCTATCGGAAGAGGAAGTAAGCTGGCGTAAACAGGGTGTGCCTTGAAGTTTTCCCACACACACGTCACCATAAAGAGACCGAGTGTGATGAATCACATAAAGGGTGTCTCTGGAAGGAAGGAAGTGATCAAATTTTTGGAAAAAGTCGTGTACGGGGGTGGAGCTGAAAGTTGAGTAGAGTAGAGTATATTTATTTGGCTACGTTACAAATACATGTTTGTAGCACGTCATAAAAACGACAATACTATATAGTAAATTGTTGAAATATATAATACATGACATATAGTGTAAAAATATAGTAAGTTACTGTAAAATTATAGTTAAAACATGGAAAATAGGTAAGAGACCATTGAAAATAACAAAAAAAATGGAAATTTGGCGAGGTGAATTTTATTATCTAAGGTCTGAAATGTTCAATGTATTCCTCTGTGGAATAAAAGCAATGCGTAAAAAGTGAGTTTTTTATCCTTACTTTGAATAAGTTTATACTTAATGATTTCAATTCTGGTGGTAGTATATTGTAGAAATGAAAATTCAGTGAATTTTTCTTAGACTTGGTTAGGCGGAACCTGTTTGATCTCAAGTTATCTGCTTGTCTAGTACCATAACTGTGTATATCAGATTGCTTAATGAGCATCGAGGAGTTTTTGTGAATCTCTATCAAAACTTGTAAAATATACAAACACGGCAAAATACGTCGGGGACAAGTGGTCTCATCCGTTTCGCAATTTCAGGACCTTTTACCTTGATTTTAATTGGACTATAGGTAATACAGAGACAGGCGTATTCGTGATGCTCATTTCTCCATAGTTTTGTTGACCAAATCCCCCTCTGATCAATAAACGCAAATGTCGCCAACTGATGAATGTCCTGATATTCCGAACGCACACAAATTACCTCTGACTGACATCTCCGCCTAGTCTTGTGCCATACATCATACAATTTTATCAGAATACATTGTGCATCCCCTCCGATTGAAATTGCTGATTAGACATGCCGGGCCTTACCGAAAATATGTTATAATTAGATAACAGATGTTTGAAGAATGGTTCAGAACTTGATTTGCAAGTTTACCACCACTAAGTGCTCTTTTATAGTCTAGAAAAATATATCAATATACAGAGTGACCCAGGGTTAAACCGCCAAACGTTCACTATAGGAGTGAAAATAAGATGTTTTCTTCATATAAGCATGTGTCCCAATTTTGTTCGTTTTCAATATACAGGGTGTCAAAGTTAAAAAATATATGATTTTTTCAAATTCTAAGTATAACAAAATAAGCCTTATATCACCGCAAATAAACATTTTTTATCAAAATCAACCGAAAGATTTTTGAGTTATGAATAAAAACAGATTTTTTTTGAAAACTTTGACACCCAGACCAGTGAATATAAAAATGAAGTAGTTTTACGTCTTTTGATAAATGTCTTCTTGACCCGGTTTTTTCCTTCAGCCTTTTCCGGGATTCAGCCTTGAAACAACCAGCCTCATAATCTGCAAAGAGCAATATCTGCATAGAATTAAAATCAACAACGCGCATGAGCTTTGCGGGAGGCGTGTATCATGCCGAACTACGACCGTGATGTGATGAAATGTCCGGCCAGCGTTACCACCAGCGCGGGCGGATTACAGCGCCCTCTCGCGGGGGTGGCTATGTTCGCTTAGCAAGGCGCTCTTCTGCTACCCTGATCGGAATAGAAGAGATGCTAATTTTGCGCCCATCTTCCCGTCCTTCCCCTAATCCCCTGGGTTATGTAGAGCGAGAATGATGCATAAGGACATGTCATTACTCAGGAAATGTATACTGACAATCCACAATAAAAACCTTTTTAGTTAGTTAGTTAGTTAAATTTTTTCTTGGCATAGCAGACGGAAAGATGAAAATCAGAAATAAATTTAAAAAATGTGGATCAACCGGAATTCGAACCCGGGTTTTATGGTTTTCGGCGTAGCGGTTAACGCATATGGACGGAAACCAGAAGACCCGGGTTCGAATTCCGGTTGATCCACATTTTTTTAATTTATTTCTGATTTTCATCTTTCCGTCTGCTATGCCAAAAACTAATTTTCTAATTTTAGTCAAAGAAATGTTCGTATTCTGCGTTATTGAAGTTGAAATCTCACCGTATTCATTTCTGAGCTGAGTTTTATATTGTTTCATTTTGCTTGGTTCGAATGGAATTGATCAATATCTCTTTCCATAATTTTCATTGTAATTATATTTCAAAACAAACCTTCAAAAAAATTATAACTTTTTCACCAATTCCACCTTTCACAATAAATCATTTCACAGTCTACCTAAGATTGACGCAGTCATCTTGAAAGTCCAGCTGTTTGGAATGACCATAACAGCCACATCACTCAACAGCCAATTCGTCAAGGATAACATTAGGCGTGGAATTTACTCTAGAACTCTAGAACCTAGACAAGATATCGACAATCACAGATGATATAACGTTTGTATGGAAAATAATCCACATATTTTTAGAGGTTATCTTGAATGATGGAAAATAACGACTAAAGTTTGTCTTTCAGTCGCAGATGATTTATATATATATATATAAATATATAAATGGCACAAATGGCTTTGTAGCCGATTGTGCTCGGAATACGTAATGGAAAATACTCTTTTCTTTATCCCTCATACCACGTAAGAGTTTTCCAGGCCGTCCAAGGAGGTAGAATGGGGGTGAATTTCCGAAAAAAAATCATAGAAGGCACAAATGGCTTTGTAGCCGATTCTGCTCGGAATATGTTATGGAAAATGCTCTTTCCTTTATCACTCATACCACGTAGGAGTTTTCCAGGCCGTCGAAGGGGGTAGAATGGGGGTGAATTTCCGAAAAAAAATCATAGAAGGCACAAATGGCTTTGTAGCCGATTCTGCTCGGAATATGTTATGAAAAATGCTCTTTCCTTTATCCCTCATACCACGTAGGAGTTTTCCAGGCCGAGCAGAATCGGAAATTCACCCCCATTCTACCCCCTTGGACGGCTTGGAAAACTCCAACGGGGTATGAGGGATGAAGAAAAGAGCATTTTCCATAACATATCCCGAGCAGAATCAGCTACAAAGCCATTTGTGCCTTCTATGATTTTTTTTCGGAAATTCACCCCCATTCTACCCCCTTGGACGGCTTGGAAACTCCTACGTGGTATGAAGGATAAAGGAAAGAGCATTTCTCATTACATATTCCGGGCAGAAACGTGTAAAAGCCATTTGTGCCTTCTATGATTTTTTTTTATTTTTCTCAGTGTACATTTGTGGATGTGGACAACTTCACACCCGTAGATTTAGTGGGCGTTTTTACGAAAGTGTGCACCTTCAGTTGGACCAATTTTTCACTGTCATGTTGAATTGATGAGAATACGGGAAAAATATTGAATAAATTCTAGAAAGTTCGGAAGTATTTTTCACGCGGTTTTATGTGCTAGGATGACGGATCCTAGCGCACCTTTGAAATATTTCGCATTTTGCGACCATAACGAGACACATTCGTTAAATACATAGGTATATAGAATGAAAGCTAAGAAAATGTTCTACAAGGTGATGTTATCGTTCACGTGCCTAACAGTTCGCTTGTAGGTGTTATTCATAACATCCGGCTGACGAAAAAAAAAAAGCTCTGGTAACTGATAAATTGTATGTTCAGCCCCCCCCAAACTGAAATCCTGGCTGCGCCACTGCTTCTGTGTCTCCCAAAACTCAACTGCAGACAAGAGTTTCGGACCGTTGTTTTTTAAATAACATTCCCTAATAATAATAACTTCCTCGTCTATAAATACCATTACCATTGTCATACCCATCTCCGCAGGTGACAATGAACAATGCAATTATCTATGAAAAAACAGTAAGCCACACGTTGCTTGTTATTGAATTAAATTAGCCCGATGTTTTCGGACGCGGCCCACATAGCATCGGGCCCGATTTCAGCTGCGCTGGGTCGTTATCTGGGGCGGTAGAACGTTTCAAATTCTTCATCAGTTTTTGATGATGGTTACGAGCAGATGGTGTCTCGATATGAATGCGTAATCGATCTGGCATGGGTAATTTGATTGGGTTTTATTTCGCAGTTTATTGTTACGTTTTTATTATTGTGAAAATTGAATTTACAATGCAGAGTAAACTTGTATGCGAAAAAGATACGATGGAAAATAACAGTGAATAGCTTTAAAACCTGTATTGAAAAACCAAGCGAGTAGTAGACCTAGTAATTTTCAATAATTGTTAAGCACTCGAAATTCATATAGAAATATAAATCTCTGCGCGACTTAAATATGATGCTGTGTAAAACGGGTCGCCGCAGGCAATCTGTTCCTTCGGGTGTAAATAGTGCCATCCCTCTTCCGTTGTGTTTTCTGGACAGACAAAGTGAACCCGGCGCGAACAATGAGAATAGCGCGCCACCAGGCCAGTGTTGATTCAGCTATTGTGTAGTCAATATCGAGAACAATAATTGAAATACATTCGCCCACACTTGTTCACCTGTATAACACGTTTAATGCTCCCGGCCGGTTCTAGTGGTTTATGGTTAGGCATTAAATACGTTTGAAGTTATCGGGTGTATTACTTACAGTCCACCTCAAGTTATTTTCTAGTGCAAACCTTGAATAGCCAAGTTACCGGCTCAAGGAAAGCAATTGTGTAAACCTAACAAATCGAAGAAAAAGTGTTTTACATAATAAAAACTTGGTCCTTCGAGCCGGATAGTTCATCAGTACGAGTTTAGTGAATGAATCTTCGACAATAGTGTCGACGAACATTTCCAGTATAATTATAGGCTTGTCAGATTTCGCGGTAACAGAAACGAGGACTCTGACAACAGGCAACAAAGAGGCGATCGGACAGAGACGGAGCACGTTTCCTCCGCAGCAAAAAGTAGTACCTTCCAGACGGAGCACGTTTCCTCCGCAGCAAAAAGTAGTACCTTCCAGGCGGAGCACGTTTCCTGCGCAGCAAAAAGCAGTACCTTCCAGTATATCAGCGAATGTCAGTAAGTCAGTTGCATGCTTTTTTAAATTGGTAGATCTGATCCGTAATTCCTTTCCGAAATTTACCATTCTCTGTCTGAGCAATTCAGTCGTGTACATTTACATTTAATTAAATCATGCCGGGTACAATCGAACAACGAGCACTCCTCATCAGAAAAAGAGCTGCAATAAAATCTAGTTTTACGCGACTTGCTAAATTCTTCAATGACTTAACAAATAACGATGAACAAATCAGTCAAGCAAAAATACTAGAATTAGAAACGCGCCTAGCAACAGCTGAATCGGAATTATTGTGCAGGTTCAACGAGATTCAGTTTGAACTAGAAGAAATCGATCTTGAAAATTTTGATAAATCAGAAACTGAAAATTTCGAAAGAGCTTGTTATTCATTGTTCGGAGAAATAAAATCAATTTTGTTGACGGCAAGGACTCCGGTGCCTAGTAGTAATGTTCAAAGCAACCCATCAGAGTCCTCAAATATTAGAAATTGTTCAAAAGTAGGTGTGAAATATCCGATAATAGAGTTGCCAAAGTTCACCGGCATATACGAGAAATGGTTAGAGTTCAAAGAATTGTATCTTGCGCTAATTCATAAAAATGATGAGCTAAATTCAATTGCAAAATTTCATTATTTACGTGCTTCCTTGGAGGGATCCGCAGCTCAGTGCATTCAATCCATTGATTTTATTGCTGACAACTATTCAACAGCATGGGATGCCCTAAATAGTCGATTTGACAATAAACAATTAATAGTTCATAAGCATATAAAAAACTTATTTAATATACACGAAGTCAAACCAGAATCACCGGCATCTTTCAGACATTTGATTGACACAATGTCAAATAATTTGAAATCGTTACAATCGTTAGGAATAGACACGGATTCTTGGGATCCCTTAATAAATTATCTAGTCACGAGTAAGCTGGATATGGAGACCTTAAGTAAATGGGAACAGCAGGAGTTCGAAGAAGATCTTCCGACCATCGAAGAGTTGAAAACTTTTCTGTCTGATCGGGCTGACTTTCTAGATAAATTAAACATGCACAAAACAAAGAATTCAAGGTTAACTGAGAAAAATCAAGTCAAACAAAAATCATTCTTGTCTAAGTCGTTCAGTAAAAATACGGAAAAAAGCAATAAATTTTCTTGCTACTATTGTCAACAATCACATTCAATATATAAATGTGGCGAATTTTTAGCCTTGTCTTCCAACCAAAAATATGACAAAATAATTGAACTTAAACTTTGCATAAACTGTTTGCAAGGTGGCCATCAAGTCGAAACGTGTAAATATGGCAACTGTAGATTGTGTCAGCAGAAACATAACTCACTGCTGCATCCAGGTAAGTCCAATAGCAATGTTGCAATGACACGTTCTACAGGAAAAATAGATTCAGCAGAATCTAATTTCGACACAAATGTGCAGCAAAGGCAGGAATCTACTTGTTGTAACTTGTCGTCAGGGAATCAGGTGCTGTTAGCTACTGCGCAAGTATCCGTTTTGGATAGTAGGGGCAATGAACACACTTGTAAAGCTTTGCTTGATAACGGTTCCATGTCAAATTTCATCTCTCAAGACCTAATAGACAAATTGGGACTTGCACAAGAAAAAATAAATTTTTCTGTTCTCGGCATTGGGCAATGCCAATCAAGATTAAATACTTCATGCAATGTAATTTTGAAATCTTTACTATCTGATTATCAAACAACCCTTCATTGTCTTGTCATTCCAGCAATCACTGATAAGCTGCCAAGCTTCGGTTTCAACCCAAAATCTCTGAATATTCCATCTAACATTGAGCTGTCAGATCCAACGTTTTTCCAACCCAACAAAATAGACATGTTGATAGGGGCCGACACTTATTGGTCATTGATAGAAAAGGGTAACATTCAGTTAGGTAAGGGAAACCCAGTACTACAGAAGACCAAACTTGGTTGGGTAGTTTCAGGACCCTTAGGCTCTGCACGCAGGGTTGTCACGTCTTGTCATTTTTCAAAAAATTCCGACTTACAGAACCAACTTGCCAAGTTCTGGGAAATCGAAGAAATCTCGAATGAGTCCAATCTGTCAACCGAAGAGAATTTTGCAGAAACTCACTTTTCCAAGACCTTCAGGCGTACGCCTGAAAGAAGATTTATGGTTTCAATCCCCCTCAAGGAACCTGTAACCAAACTAGGTGATTCAAAGGAGCTCGCTGTACGCCAGTTCTTTGGGCTTGAGCGTAAACTTGCAGTGAATCCCAAACAAAGGGAAATGTACTGCGATTTCATGAATGAATACAAACATTCTGACCACATGACACTTTTCAATGCAAGTCCAAATCAAGTGACTTATTTTTCTCCTCACCATGGCGTTTTACGTGAAGAGAGCATCACTACAAAATTAAGGGTAGTATTTAATTGTTCTGCAGAGTCATCATCAGGGTATTCTTACAATTCAATTCAAGTTGCTGGTCCTACGGTTCAAGAAGATCTCTTTTCAATCCTTTTACGTTTCAGGCAGCATGCCTTTGTCGTTTCAGCAGACATAAGTAAAATGTATCGACAGATAGAGATTGCAGATGAATTCAGACCGCTTCAATTAATCGTGTGGCGTGAAAGTCCAGAGGATGAACTTCAGACTTATTCTATAAATCGAGTAGCCTATGGTACAACTAGTGCACCGTTCTTGGCAACTCGTTGTCTCCTTCAATTAGCGATTGAACACGAAAATTCTCACCCTCAAGCAGCTCAAGCTATCAAACGAGACATCTATGTAGATGATCTCCTATCTGGTGCCGATTCCAAGGAAGATATTATTTCTTTGGCCCAACAAGTTTCATCTATTCTTCAATCAGGCTGTTTTGAACTAAGAAAATGGAAGAGTAACAATCCTATGGTACTTGAAGGTCTCAAGCCAGTAAGTTCTTCTACTGATTCCTTTTTCTTTGCACCCTCTGATACAAGCAAAACTCTAGGAATGTGTTGGTCTTGTGTGGAAGATACCTTTTCCTTTCAACTTAGGCCTCTTACCCAAAAAAAGAGAGTCACGAAAAGAACCATTTTATCCGAAACAGCAAGTATATTTGATCCTCTTGGACTCATCAGTCCAATAACCATTTGTGCCAAAATAATGATGCAATCATTGTGGTCACTTAAGCTTTCATGGGACCAAGAAGTCCCTAAAGATATATCAGATCAATGGAAGGAGTTCAAAAAAAATATTTTGGAACTCAATGATCTGAAAATTCCAAGACATATTTCTTGTTTAGATCCAATATCTATTCAAATTCACGGATTCTCGGATAGTTCCCAAAAAGCGTATGGTGCCGCCTTATATCTTCGTATAGAAACCCAAGAAAATAAAGTTTTTGTGAATTTGATCACTTCAAAAACCAGGGTAGCGCCTCTCCAACCATTAAGTATCCCTAGACTAGAACTGTGTGCCGCCTTATTGTTGACACAGTTATTGGAGAAAACCACCAATTCATTAACTCTCAGGTATGATGGTAAATATTTGTGGTCCGATTCCACAGTAGCATTAGCTTGGATTCGTTCTCCCCCTAAGATTTTACAACCTTTCGTTGGAAATCGCGTGGCAGACATACAACGGTTGTCTGAAATTTCGAATTGGCGATATGTGCCTACCAATTCGAATCCTGCCGACATCTTGTCAAGAGGGATGTCGCCAAGAAATTTAATTAGTTCGACCAAATGGTTTCACGGTCCCTCATGGTTAAAACATTCAGAGGAAACTTGGCCTGAAGATATTTCCATATCGATTCCAGTAAATGAATTACCTGAAGTCAGAAAACAGACAAAAACATTTGTTCAAACCAACCTCGAACTATTTCCCTTTAATCGATTTTCCTCTTTATGTCGACTCAAACGTGTTTTTGCCTTTTGTTTAAGATTTATAAACAACTGCAAAAAGAAAAATGAGAAATTGTCTGGTTCTCTCAGTGTTGACGAACTCAGATGTGCTATGCATTTGCTTTGTCAAATTTCTCAACGTGAAACATTCGGTCAAGAAATGTTTGACCTAAATCACCATCAAGAAGTTGGTATGAAAAGCAAAATTCTGAGTCTCACTCCATTTATGCGAGATGGTGTCATTCGTGTAGGAGGAAGATTAAAAAACTCTTCATATTGTTTTGATAAAAAACACCCCATTGTTTTGTCATCAAAGCATCCATTGACTTATCTAATTTGCCGAGCAGAACATTTCAAGCTCTTACATTGTGGGCCTCAAATGCTACTGGCATCGATTCGGGAAAGCTACTGGCCTATTTCAGGCAAGAATCTTGCCAAGCGTATAATTCGAGAATGTGTGGTATGCTTCCGATTCAAACCTAAAATTCAAATACCATTAATGGGAAATTTGCCTGAAGCACGCATTTCTCCAAGGTTGCCATTTTCTGATACAGGTGTGGACTATGCTGGTCCATTTTCGGTTAAGGATCGCAAGGGTCGAGGTTGCAAGGTCAGCAAATGTTACCTCGCTTTATTTATCTGTTTGACCACAAAGGCAGTTCACTTAGAACTTGTTTCAGAACTAAGTACTTTATCATTTTTAGAAACATTTCAGCGCTTTATTGCTCGTCGCGGAAAACCATTTCACGTATATTCCGATAACGGCAGCAACTTCGTAGGAGCAAATAATCAGTTAAAGGAATTTGGACAATTTTTAAAGGAAAATAACAATACCATTCAGGATGAGTTAACAAATGATTTTGACGTTAAATGGTCTTTTATACCAGCTTATTCCCCTCATCAAGGTGGGATTTGGGAAGCTGGAGTGAAATCCTCTAAACACCACTTAAAAAGGATTGTGAAAAACTCATTGCTAACCTTTGAAAGTTTGTACACGATTGTTGTTCACATAGAGGGAATCCTAAATTCTAGACCTTTGACCCCGCTTTCCGTTGACCCCAATGATTTACACGCATTGACTCCTGCCCATTTCTTAATTGGTCGTTCCTTAAGTTCCCTTCCCTATTCAGATCTCCAAGGGGTTGCAACAAATAGACTGTCTCATTACGAACAATTGGAGGCTATGAAACAAAGGTTTTGGTCCCGATGGTCTAAGGAGTACATTGCCCAGCTGCAAGAAAGGACGAAGTGGAAGACGAGCCAGGGGGTTCTTACGATTGGGACTATGGTGCTGGTCGTCGATGAAAATGCGCCACCTTATAGTTGGCGACTGGGTCGTGTAGTGTCGGTTCACCCAGGCTCAGATGGTGTAGTGCGGGTGGTGTCCATCAAAACTTCGAGTGGCGTTATCAAGCGCTCGGTTGTAAAGGTATGCCCGTTACCGATATCCGCGGAGAAAGACAATTAGGTACTAGGTTAAGACTCGGTGTAACCCAGAGGCCTTGTGCCCATGTATTTAGGCTAAGTATTCTGTACCCTGTATTTTTTTTCATCTTTTTGGGCCGGGAGTATGTTAAGCACTCGAAATTCATATAGAAATATAAATCTCTGCGCGACTTAAATATGATGCTGTGTAAAACGGGTCGCCGCAGGCAATCTGTTCCTTCGGGTGTAAATAGTGCCATCCCTCTTCCGTTGTGTTTTCTGGACAGACAAAGTGAACCCGGCGCGAACAATGAGAATAGCGCGCCACCAGGCCAGTGTTGATTCAGCTATTGTGTAGTCAATATCGAGAACAATAATTGAAATACATTCGCCCACACTTGTTCACCTGTATAACACGTTTAATGCTCCCGGCCGGTTCTAGTGGTTTATGGTTAGGCATTAAATACGTTTGAAGTTATCGGGTGTATTACTTACAGTCCACCTCAAGTTATTTTCTAGTGCAAACCTTGAATAGCCAAGTTACCGGCTCAAGGAAAGCAATTGTGTAAACCTAACAAATCGAAGAAAAAGTGTTTTACAATAATCACTGATTGCATCTATGAAATTTCGTTGCTACAAATCAAACTGCATTTATTACTTTCGATCAGTGGCGACGTTACCTCTACTTTTAATTTAGAACTCAGGTATAGTGGTCAAGTGAATATAAAGATTAACCTATTCAAGGATATCTCTAAAATATGTTCAATTTGAAAATTATTCAATTTATACAAAGCACTTGGTACCGCGTACAAAGTGACAAAAGTTTCCTATAATTTGTTTGCCTCAAGATTATGGTAGAGAAAAATACAGGGTGTAACATAAGTACGTTAAAATATTCAAGTGACGTATTCCTGAGACAATTTTAAGAAAAAAAGTCTTTATAAACTTGTGTCCGGAAATGCTTCGTTTCGGACATACAAGGTGTTGAAATTGAATTTTTTTTTTTGCTTTTTGAAAATAACTTTTGCAAGAAATAAGTTATTTGCACGAAATTTGGTATTCGGGGTTTTTTTGCGTGGGAAATCATAATTTCGTATCAATTTTCATGTTACATCCAGAGGGCGCTGCGTACGCTGTCATTATTCATTTCAAAATTCCCCAACATTTTTGACAGTAAACTTTTGGTACTTTTCATGAAAAAACCTTATTCCCACACCTTTTCCAAGTAAAAAAGGTACACTTTCTCAACAATGCTGGAGGTGATCGTTTTCGAGATATTTGTAATTTTCTAAATTAATGCATGTTACTTAGCTCCTAGGGCGCTAAGTAACTAAGTAAGTGGTAGATCTCGTCAAAATAAACAACTTTTTTCCTATAAAATGTTTATCGGAAAATGATTCGTTTTCGAGATACAGATTGTTGAAATTTTTCTAAGCAACTGCACTTGACGCCCTAGGGCCTAAGTAACATGCATTGATATAGAAAATTGTAAATATCTCGAAAAAGATCACCTCCAGCGTTGATGAGAAAGTATACCTTTTTTAATTGGAAAAGGTGTGGGATTAAGATTTTTTCATGAAAAGTACCAAAAGTTTACTGTCAAAAATGTTAGGGCAATTTGAAATAAATAATGACAGCGTACGCAGCGCCCTCTAGATGTTACATGAAAAATAATACGAAATTATGATTTCCCACGTCAAAAAAACCCCGGGTACCAAATTTCGTTCAAATAACTTAATTTTTGCAAAAGCGTACAAAAAAATTCAATTTCAACGCCCTTTATGTCTGAAACGAAGCATTTCCGGACACAAGTTTATTGAAATTTTTTTCTTAATAGTCTCAGGAATACGACACTTGAATTTTATAACGTACTTAGGTTTACACACTGTATATCAGCGTTGTTAAAATTTTTCTTGTTTACTTACAATTGACAACTTTTTTTATTAAATTCTATTTTCATGTCCATATTGAGAAAACATAAATGAAATTTTGATAATTAAGTCGAATATTCGAGAAAACAGCCAAAATTTCGAAATCTGAACTGAATGGATAAACATCAAAGTTTTGATTTTTTAATTTTTTCTAGTTTTCATTGAAAATTCATAAATAAATTAGATTAGATGTTATTAAAAAATATCACTCACAGAAATCGTTCATTTCATTGAAGCAAGGTTCGCTTCTCTCGCATTTAATCCCCAATACATTTTGGTCGACGAAAATCAATTTCGTTTGCTAAGATCATCAGGGAAATACAACTTCCACCCTATTTCCCAAACAGTTGTGAACGATGCCAACTGATGTGATGACAAACATTGATATCGGATATAAATTACCTTTGACTGGCACTCCCGCCCCCTCTTGTGTCGCTCATTAAAATTCTCATGAGCACGAATCATCGTGCTTACCTCTCGATTGATGAGGATGATTGTCCGATGGTAGATCACGGAATTTTCGAATCCCAAATTACACATTCGTGTGCATTGTGAAGAGGCAGATGTTCAGCAAAATTGTTGGCATAGGAATGGGGTTTCTTGAATAATATTCAACAAACTAGTCACCGTTAGAGCCCGAAAACTAGGCAATGACCATCAATTCATAAATATGGAAGTTGTGTGATTGATGACTTGTTTATTTTGTGGAAATTCATGATCACTTTGATGAAACGAAAGAACACTCTTTTGTCTTATTTCCACTAGATTTTTATTGTTACGACCGATTTCGGGTTTTATCCCATTATCAAGTATAAAAAAAACTAACTAATACAATTGAACTCTAAGCCTAGTTATATAGGGAGTTTGCAGGTAGGCTGGATGGAGAGGTAATTAAGAGAACAAGGGTGAAACAATATATACTTAAACCCTAGAGGTGATGGAAATTACCTGGGTTGTCAAATTTATAAATTCAAAAGTGGAGACCTACACAAATCGAGTTGCTCGTTGAGGGTTCTAAATTTCGGGTTTTTAATTGATTTATTAATTTCCATGGCTTCCAACAGATTCATTGTCTTCCCTTTATTACATGTGTGTAGAATTTTGAGGTTATCTTTACTTATCTTGTGTTTGGATTCTTGTAGATGTTCGTACATTGTTGATTTTTTGTCTAAACCGACGTGTTCACGGAACCTTACGTCAAAATTTCTACCGGTTTGGCCTGTATATACTGCAGAGCATTCCCCGCATTCTAATCTATATATCCCTGATTTTTTCATTCTGTCTCGTTTAGGTTTTACATTGAATAGAATTCTGCCTAAATCATTATTACTTATAAAAGCTGTTGTTATTTTGAATTTAGAAAAATAATTTTGGATGTTTTCTGAAAGTTTACCTGAGTAAGTAATGCTACCATATTTACGTGTATTACGTTCTCCAATATTTGGGTATAGTTCATTCTTAATCATTTTTTGAGTTTTACCTGATATTAATTTCTCTATTAAAGAAACTGGTACTTGATTGTTTACCGCAATTTGTTCAATGATGTTTAGTTCATCCTGGAAATTCTTATCAGGTAAAGGGATCGCGAAAGCTCTGTGTATACACACGTTTTTGTACAAGCTGAAATCCATATTTTTTTGATTCTCATTCATTTTGGAACAAATCTGATCCCTTTATTTGCTTTAAGTCGATGCACAATCATTTCCACACCACATCAGATTTTTGAGGAATTGATCCTGAAGTAAAACGATTTTTATTTTTTTAAGCGAAAACCATGCGGCGGACAAAGAAAACTCAAGAGATTAAATTTTCTCAAAAGTAAATGAGGATTTTAAAAGTATTTTTTTTTTGAGAAAGCAGTGCCGTATTTTTTTCTCCAAAAATATTCAATGCAAAACCCGTACGGACGCCACTGGTTGAGAAAATGAAAATGTTTGTGCATTAAAAAATGCACCTTGATGCATAGAAGACATGTACCAAATTTTATAAAAACGTCTACAATATTATCTCAGTTATTATTAAAAAACTGATTTTTTTTCAAAACTTTATCACCCTGTATTTCAAAAGTTAGGACTTTTAGGACATACGTTTATAGAAAGTTTTTTCCTTAAAATAAGTCAAAGAATCACCCCCTTAAATATTAGCATGTCTTTAAGGAACACCCTGTATTTATTTTCGGTCAAACAAAATATATTTACATTTCAAGTGTTTCAAGTCTCATATATTTATAAATTTGATCTATTTTATGCCGTCAGAGATGGCGCAATCGACGCGATTTGTGATTTATTCCTAGAGGGTCTTCGTTTAGGGTCACTGAATTTAGGAGGCCGTGCCGTGCCGTTCAATTAAGTGTCCAATTGTAAAGTAGAAAACTACATACACAATAACAAAACTGCCTGGGCTACTGCTATCTGTTATCCACTTTATGTACTAATGACTACCTAGTTGCCATGTTGCCACATGCTCGAGCTTGGACAAATCGCGTCGGTTGCGCCATCTCTTCACATAGATCGAATTTATAAATATATGAGAATTAACGTTTTTATACATTTCATGTATATTTGTAATGCTTGGAAAGTAAATATATTGTGTTTTATTGAAAATAAATATATCGGAAAGCAAAATGAAAATATTTGCTACAACTAATAAATATATTGACACAAAATTAAATATATTTGCAAAAACACTTTTATCCGAACGGCGCCTCATACAAAATCTTCCTTCTCTGTTTTAAATTTGCTTGGATATGCTTAGCTTCGATTTTCAATACGACGTTTCGTTCTTTCGTCTACTGGTGTGGGTATTTTTCTTGGCAGATTCAGGTATTTCAACATTTTTTTTCTGTATGAAGATCTTCTTTTATATTTTGAGATTTTTTACTTCCAAAAAAGTGGGGTTCTCAATTCCAGTCGAAATAAAGATCGCCTCTACTGTTATTAGCGAATTGCCATTAATAGTTTTTCGAAATTTACTGGGAATGATAATTTTCGAATTATGGCGAAGGAACTAGGTTCAATGAATATGTAGGTTGAATAACTCAAAACCAGAAGAAGAAGCTATTTATTTCTCGCACTCACACGCAGTACACAGTTCACTATTTTGTTTTCGGCTTCTACATGTCCTTAGGAAGTCTTTGGTAATGATAGTGCCCCAAGCTGCTGTCGAAAACTCTTGGGAAGTGGGAATGACGCACTTTAGCAAAGGGTGCAATATTACAATCCTACATTCAAACATTTTTAAAGCTTTAGACGAAATGGCTAAAGATTATGACCCAAACAGAAGAGGCCAGAAAAATTTGAAACAATATGCAAGAGTATAGTTTTGCTCACTTCTTGGAATGACGTTCTACAAGATTTTCGATACATCAGTTAAGGATTGCCAAAAAATAAGTAGATCTACAAACGAATGCCAATTTAAATCAATTTTAAACTCACTTGGTCGATATGACAAGTCAGTTCAAAAATGGGACAATACAAATTGGGGAAAATGGAGCACAAACTCGAAAAATAATTGGGAAAAGTAAGTGAATAAAAAAATACCGTAGTAGAGAGATTTTCGATGTAATATTTGACACACTCAAAGCTCACAAGCAAAGAAGAGTTGAAACATTCAATAAATCATGTACAAAATAAAAAAAAATTGTCGGTGCATTTAAATACTCAGTCGCAGAATTTTTATATAAATTTCTCTTGCGAATTAATTTTATTTCATAAATATGTTGGAATAAAATATGAATAAAAGAAAAACAGATCAACTGGATCACCTATTTTGATCTTCATGAAATAATAATTCACGACGAGGTTAAGTGCTTTTTCCGTGATATAGAAGTCGCCTTGAGAAAAATGCACAGTTTGAATTATAGTTAAATATTCTGCTTAACGATCCTTTTCGTTACTCAACAGATTAAGTCAACCTTTATTCTTTGGCGCTGATGTGTATCTTCGTCAGAATTTTGACGATATAATCGTGGATTTTGGTTTGGAAAAAGCTACAAAAAAATGTTCTAAGAGTTGATATTATTCTATAAACAGAAACTAATGAAAATTTCATTCTCTCTTCTAAATTCAGGCATTGGAGAGGCTGTATGACTTCTGTGCTGTTCCTGGAAGATTTCCGTATTATGCATTGAATAAATGGCCATCAAACAGTTCCATTCCCTATTTCTGTATAGACTGCAAGTGATAACATACTGCTGCTGAGTTTGTTTTTCACGCGGTTCTGCAATGAAAAGTTTTCCATGACATTGTCTTGGAACTTTTGCCCCATCCATTAAAAATATACAGGGTGTTTCAAAATTCAGTATCAAGATTTCAGGGGCGTATTTCTTAGGTCAAAATAAGACTTTTTTGTCTTATAAACATGTGTCCACAACCGCTTCATTTCTGAGATACAGGATGTTGAAATTTAACAAAAAAAATTCTCTTTATGATTTTGGAACATGCAAAGTACACATAAAAATACACTTTTTCCATGGTGAACGTTTTCTTAATTTCCATCTGTGGCGTCCCTGTACACATGACCTGTAATAATTACGCTACTGTTTTTTTGTCAAATAAGAATTTTTTTTATAATTGTCTTCTATCTTCACACAAACATGGTCTTTTGATTTTTTTCCGTCCGACCGACGGTTTTCGATTTAAAAAATAACAGGTAGTCATTTGCTTGTTTGTCTCATTTTGTTATTTGAATTGAAAACTGTTCTTCGTACGAAAAAAAGTCAAAGGACCATTTTTATGAGTAGATAGAGGACATTCATAAAAAATATAATATTCATTAAAAAATAAACATTGGCGTATCATTATCATTTTTGTTAAATTTCAACACCCTGTATCTTAGAAATTAAGCAGTTGCGGACACATGTTTATGGAAAAAAAATAATATTTTGACCTGAAAAATATGCCCCTGAAATCTTGATACTGAATTTTGAAACACCCTGTATGTGCTCATCTGATATTTGACGATGATAAAGAATATATGTTAGATAATGTATACATTGATGAATCGCAAATGGGTTGCCTAGCCAAATATAAATTTTAATGTACTTTTTTAGATCAAGTTCAAGTTCAATGCAGATTTGTACAATGGAAAATTGAAAATGTTATATAAAATAATCCAAACGCACAATAACACTACTCGATATTAAAATCACATTTGGATGTTAAAAACGACAGATGCTTGATTCAAGGCAACCTTAACTGTGTTCATGTGAAGAAAATCAATACTTATCTCAACTGTGAGGTGTCTTCAATAACTGAGTGTATGAGGTGTACTCCTGTTCAGAAGCACTTTTTTCGTGTGAATAAATAAAGACTGTACAGTTTGGCAAAGACAGCGTAGTCTCTAAAATAAATGAACTACTGGTTTCAATTGTGAACCATTTTTATTCAAATTTTATTTACAAGCATGGGCAGAATAAATACTAGATATCTAAGCTAGAAATTATAAATTAAACAATACAATATGATTGAAATGAAGCAACAATTTTATAAAAATTGGCAATAGAAAAGTGAATATCACATAGATTCCTCCCTACATCTACCAAGTGTAAATGGATCATAGGCCACCCCTACAACTTTTGATTTGGTTAGATTCATTATAAATTTTTGACTTATGTATAGGGTGACCCATTACAATATCTTACTTATACAGGGTGGCCCACGAGGTTTTGGACAGGGAATATCTCGGAATCCGAGAGTTGTAGAGAACTGTAATTTTGGGGTTGGAGATGAAATCAAAAGATGCAGCTTTTTTTGATGTCATGTTACCCATTGAGCTTTTTATTTTCGGTCACGTGACATCAGATTAATGGGACAACCTGTATATTTTGACATTTCTGTGTTCCTTCTTATAAAACGATTCCAACAAACTGTCACACTTGTGGTCTGAAACGATGAATTTAAAAACTACAGGTACTTCAATATCGTTTGTCCCACGACATCTGAAAAGAGCAATTGATAAATTATTTAAGTTTAGGGTCATCCTGTATATTTGGGCAGGCCTATATGTTTTGTGATGATTGAAACGAGGCAAAATTACAATAATCATTCATGAAAATGCCAAAATATACAGGTTGTCCCTGTAATAATTTTGAATCTGATGTCACGTGACTGAAAAAATTGTGTAACATAATATCAAAAAAATCTGCACCAATTGTTTTAATTTACAACCCCAATATTACAATTCTCTACTGCTCTCGAGTTCCGAGATATTCCCTGTCCAAAACCTCGTGGGCCACCCTATATATTACTAATCCGCCTATTTTAATGAGATTCAAATTCATGTTCAAAAATATGCCCTGCCATCGAAAAATATATGATTTCAATAAAAATCACCTTTTAAAGAATGTAGTGAAATAGCAGAGATATCGTTTATTGAAAATTATGGGCACTTTCGAAAAATTCAAATACGGTAATGATGATAACTTTCAACTAATTTTGGAAAGTTCGACAACCGTAATGAGATAATTTTTTTCGATGATTTTTTTTTATTTCATACACTTAGGTGATTTTGGAGAAACGATTAATTTTGACGAGTCCTGCATTCTTTTAAAAAATATTTATCACCTTTAAAAACACCCTCTATAAATCCTACGGGTCAAAATATGTACAAATTAATTGTCATATAATATAATGATGATAATAGTCTGTTCGGACGCTACTCCTCATTGTTTTTATCATACTCAGTAATTATTTTGTTCAAATTACTGGTAAAAATTACATTAAAAGGAACAATTTTTCCAATATTTTATATTTGTCCATTTCATGAAAAATTCATTACAGTATATCAATTAACATAATTTTTCTAATCAGAACTTCCCATGAAACGGTTTTTTTCGAAAGTAATAAAACAAGACCTCTTATTTTATTCGGGGATGTATGGTCTGAATAAAACCCAAAAAATTTTACGCTCGAGAGTATTATGATCGTGAATTTAAAGTAACAATGAGAAAATTGCCGATACAATTTTACCACTCATATTTGAAGAAACTTTGACTGACGGAGAAAATTTTAAAAATAGTTATTCATACAAAAAGTAAATAAATCTCATTTTCTCTCGAACACAACTCTTTCATACAAGGTATCGTATTCATGACGTTCCAGTCTCATCAATTTCCTAATATTTGCGAAAAAAATAGTTAGGAATCAGCCTCAAGGAACTGCAGTGCATTCATATTTATTTCTCATTCCTTTCCATGTTTTCACTAACATCACCATTTGAATGATATTGATGAGGGTACTAATTATAATCACCACACCGAGAACAATTTCGATGAAGACAGATCGTTCAAGGCGTTTTTCCATCACTGCTTGAGCATCTGAAAATTAAAGAAAATATAAAAACCATGACTGGTGAATAATTGAAAATTGATTCAAATATTCGCAGAGGCTGTCACTTTTATGTTTTTTGGAATTTTTTCAATATGACAATATAATAGCTGTCATAGAAAAAACTTTATATGGAACACTTTCCTTAAGGGCTTTTTTGTAATCGCGTGTTGAACTCGGCTACGCCCCATTCAACAAACTTCACCATCAAAAGTCCTACTTCAAGAACTTTATCATAATTAGCTATTAAGGTACATTGCTTGTTTTCAGAGATGAAAGTGCTAGAAATCGCAAGTACGAAAATAAAATCTCGTTAATCCTTGAGTCTGGTTAATGGAAAAAACAATTTTGAATACAAAAAACAATGAAAAAATTACCTTCCACTACTGGTGTATCTCCAACTGTTATGTCCCTGCTGTCAGTACTATCGAAAATCCCATGTTGACGAGTATCACTTTCAGTTACAAGATCTATTATGGAACTTTCGTTGGCATTAATCTCGTCAGTACTAACATCTGACATATCAGATGCATTTTCATTAGATACAGATGGATAATCCTCAGGAAAGTTGGATCTAGGAGCTATTTTTTCTGCGATACTTTTTCCAACCATCGTTGTTGATTCGAACAGAATATTTTCTTCATTTGTAGTGGCATGTACATCGATACTGTTTTCTTCAGCGTGCAAATTCCTAGAAGATATCGCGTTTTCTGTGCTGTGCTCTGCTATAGAATCGTGAAATATTTCTTCGGAGTTGTATATTGATTTTTGGTTACGGTTATATCCATTTGATTGAGTAGTTTTTTCTTCCTGGAATGATTTTTTGTCGTTGTCACCATTCTCTTTTTGGTTTTCACTCTCAACTACTTCAGCTGGAGACTGTTTAAAGTTGAGAATTTCTATTCTATCAGTTTTGATATCAGGTGGAATGTTGTCGGTGTCATACTGAAAATAAATAAGGTAAAGTTAATGGAAGGTGTTTGAAAATCCATACAGAATTCATTCAAAAACTCATACCACTCATACTCATACCACTATTATATTTGTTTTGACTTTTGACAATCTCGATTACAACGATCACAAAGAAATGAGAAGTACTACGCGATTTATTGTTAATACTATTTTGTTCTGTGTAATTGAATGAGAATGTTTATTTTCGATTCAATTATTGTCATAATTGTCTTTTGTTCCCATGCTTGAAAAATCAACGAATCTCTCAGTATTTCTTGATTTTCTTTTTATTAACTTGATAGAAATTGCAGTTTGGTATGGGGAATATTCAAGTAACTCACAATAAATCCAATTTTTTTTCAAATTGTGTGGTGAATAACTTCTTTGCCCCCAAAGAAATAGTAAATGATTTAGGTAGTAATATACCTTTTTTTCATAACTTCATTCATGATTAATGTGTCTAATTTTTTCTTGAATTGACTTTTTCTATATAGTTTTAAGGCAGTCTTGAAGACACAAACAATTATTTATTCATTAATTCATGCCAAAAACTGTAATAGACAAGTAAACAAAATTAAGGTTTTCTAGAATTAGAAACCAATCGAATCATGTCAAAAAAAATGGCTTCCATTTTGAATAAGAAAGTTGGTACCAACCGACTACAAATGATTCTGGCTTGTCATACAACTACAAATCGAAAAATTTTGAATGCACGGCCTACGTTAATCACCCTGTATACACTATAGTTTTTATAAAGCAAATCTAAGCGCAAATAATATAACAGATATAATTCAACGATCATAGGGGGCAGTAGTTGCTTTTGGTTGGAGAAACACAGACGAAAATACCCCAGGGTACGGAAGATTCATACTTTCTCAACTGCGCAATTTTGGCACCATTCATTCATTTTTGGAATTATCGCCTCCTTCAATATCGGCATACAGACTTTTGGAATTGAATTACTCTGTATATTTACTCACCTCCATTTGTAGCTGAACACGGAAGATGACTTTATTTAGAAAAAATGGCCTTCCAATATTTGCCACGTTATCATCCTGTCCCATAGTATTGATGTTGCTTATCAAACTCGACCTATCGTCTTCAACCATATCTTCTGTGGTACTTTCTGTTGTCTCTATTGCACGTTCACTTCTAGCATTGAGAATGTTTACATTTGCGGGTTCAATATCGTAATTTTGTGGTCCGATGTGTACTATATCAGCATAAGTAACGGTATTATCTGCCATCTCAATGAGATTGGCCTCTTTGAATATCTTTGGTTTGTAGTTGGTATCTCTCATTATTGGGTCTTTTTCATCTTCATCGTCATCATCAACTGATGGTTTACTAGGCTCTTCTAACTTCAAACCTGAGGATTGCCATAATTTAGGAGAGAAAACATGGGACGTTTCAAAATTTACATCTTCATTCGGATATTCATTTCTTCTATCATCATATAGTATATTGACAGTAGAAGCTGCGGTACCTTTGACTTCTTTTACATCGTTTTCCTTCAAAATGCCCATGGTGAACCTGTCTCGAAAGTCAGGCACCTTGATGTTTTCGAGAAGTGAACCAGCTGAAGTGGTGATGAGATCTTCGCCAATTGTAACACCTAGTGAAAAAAAAAGAAATAATTTTTCCATTTTCCAAAACATAAATTTATCATCAATGATTAACAGTCCACATTCACAATGAAATTATAAATAAATGTGCATATAGAAAAGGTAGCGGCAAGTTACTGGTTGAAGACGATGTACTGAGAAGTCTTGTCACTAATGCCCTTTCGTAAGAAACGATGCAACCGGAGGGCACGCTGGTGTCATTAACCCAAATAACTAGTCCTCACATTCGTCGAGAAGTGATTATTGGGTCCGAGAATCATGTGTCCTGAGCTGAGTGAACCACGTATGACAGCCTTCTGCATTCGTCCAGGTAAAATTTCTGCTAGCCCATATAATTTTCAGATTCAAGAGCAGTATGTCCATGATTCCACTAGGGACCCATATAATCAGATCACCTATTTGGGTGAAGCCTGTAGAGTTCAAAGACTAAATCTAGATATTTGAAACATTTTTCCCCCTCTTTTTGTATAATGTTCCTTTCAGTGGGAGCCGAGAACTCTATGATGAAAATTTTCTTACTTTGATAGCCTAAGAGGACTACATCAGGTTTATTGCCTGAGGGTGGAGATGAGTACCAATAGATTCGTAACTTCTAATTCTGCACAAGTAACTCAATATCCCTTGGAGCATAAGGCAACACCTCCATAACCATCACGCGACTACGCTAGACCAGGATGTTTAAGACTCCATCCAGGTCTCCGACTGGAAAGGTCTAGTTTTTGAATTTGGTCTTTAAAGATTTTGCATTGGCTTATTGAAGCGCAGCTTCAATATGAACTTTTTAGTGAATGGGTTCCAACTCGGTAACAGATTTTGGGTACGCCGTATCCATCTTCATCTCTTTCCTTAAAACGCTGGAAAAGGTTATGGTTGATGGGTTCTTGTTGGAGGGCCCCTAAGGATGAACTCTTTTCACAATAATCAACATACATACAGAAAGAGAAGATCGACGGAATCAACCCTCCACAAGATAGTACGAAGTATTAAAAGGTCTTTAAGCTTCAAAAAGGTAACATTAGCGTTAGGAGTGTTCTTCGATCTGGAAGGCGCCTTTGACAAAGCAAAGACAAATACAATACAGGGAGCACTAATGACCAGAGGAATGTCTTACTCGATGGTCAGTTGGATTGTATCGTCTATAAGGGGAAAAAGGGTTGACATATCCCGGGGGGACCACAAGCTGAAAGCTCAGATGAGAGGGGGCTGCCCTCAGGGAAGCTGTCCCTCTATGGTGCTTAGTCATGGACGAACTCTTGTATGAACTCACAGATAAAGGTTTCTAGGTACAGGCATCCGCGGATGATGGAGTTGTCCTGGTCAGCGGACGATTCAAGGTAGTCGTCTGCGACCGTATGCAGGTTGCCTGCAGAATAATTGAAAGATGGTTCAGTGAGGCAGGACCCTTAGTAAATCCGATAAAAGCAGAAATGATCCTGTTCACCAAACGAAGGAAAAAAGACGAGTTCAGGTCACCTACCATGTTTGGCCAAGAGCAGAACTTGGTAGCATTCCTATGGCAACTGAGGAGAATCCTAGGCATTGATCAGATGCTAGCTATACACGGCAGTCGTAAGAGCAGCACAATAGACGAAAAGCTTGGTAAGGTTTGGTAATAACGGGTGCAATGAGAACTAGCCCAACCGCAATGCTGGAGGTACTACTGAGGCTACATGTCATGCGGAAATCGCTCAGAGAGTCAGGCAGCGCTCATAGCCATTTGTCATCTCAAACCAAGCTCAGCGCGCGTGCAGGAGATGCTCTTGAGAAATTAGACTAAACAAAGAAAGTTCTGTAAGGGTCCAGAGCCGCATTTAAGCGAAACGTACCACGCGTCAGTCAGCGTCAGATATTCTAGCTCTCTGATTGGTTATGACCAACTAATGGTGGAGTTTGCCAATCCAGACTAAAACAGGGTGCACTTTGTACTAGCCTGAATTAGTTTTTTGCTAGCCATTGACACACAAACCCAACCTGAGCAAGCTAACCTAGCTTGCGAGTCGAAAATGCGTAAATCAGTTTTTCGCTCGCGATTTACACATAAACCTAACCTAGCTTTTCTGTTCACCACAGGGGATTTTTTCGAATAAATTTCCTGACGACAAACTGCACAACGTTTTAGACCGGATGCCAGGGTGCTAGAATATCTTCCATTGACTGAAACGTGGTACTTTTTATTATATGCTCCCGGGATTTTACTATTTCATTTATTTTATACTCTCCGGCAAAAATTCTCGAACTCTGTTCACTTCCTGGTGTCTTTGCTACGAGGATTGCTTATTGGTTTCACCGCGGGTGGCGCTGCGACTGACTTTTACTGTAAGTCGCTGATTCATTTGTGAGGAAATATTAGTTATACAGTGGATTATAATTCATTGGGCTGGGACAGGACGACTTTAATGATGTCCGACCTACCCTGTCACTGACGAGCGGCAAGAACCGCGAAACGCGTCTGCAGGTGGTCTTCCCCAGCCAAATGAAGGATAATTTGCTGTATAATTACAATAAGCAATTGCAACTGGGTCTTCTTGGAAGAACGTTGCACAAATATCTGTCAGATGTAATTCATTGTCCGTCGTGGTATCAGCCAGGGAAGTAGTTGTTTTCTGTCAGATTTTTGCCTCATATTTTCCACATGGTGGAAATATTTCTATATATATCTAGTTAACCTAGTTTAAAAAAAACAAGTTGAAAGAGTAGGATTAAATCGCTCTTTTGCGGTGAGCGCGGAAAATTACCAAATAAAAGTGCAGTTATTTGTAGACAACGAACCCGGATCCGTTCAAGGCCTATGGTTTCAGGATAATAGAAAGGAAGCAGCTTGTGGTTTTTTCCTGGCTATCGTCTGGTTTGAATATTAACCGTTATTCAAAATGTTTATTTACTTCATTCCTCGTGGAGTGCGAAATTTATCTAACCGCAGACGTAATATGGAAATATTTATTGTTTTGCAATGAAAAAAGTGGCACAAATAAATTCAATTTAGAACAGGGTGAAACATTTGTATGTTTATTCCGTTTTCCCAAACTCAGAAGGAAAAATGACAAAATGCAGAAAACATATGTATAGAGATATACATTTTATGAAAAATGGATTAATGGACTCCTATGTTGTTACACAATGAAACACATACCTAATTATTAATTCGCCAAGGAAAAAAATACAATGGCGGTATTTAAGATTTTCCAACAAAAAATAACTTCATTGAAAATATAAATCAATTTTTTAAGCCATTAGTAGTGGACATTCCTGACATTCGAAGAGGAGAATACCACTCGCAATTTCAGGAAGTTCACGAAAATATTTCGAATTTTAATTCCATATCAAGTTTTAACTCACTATATTTATTCAATAACTGTTTGTTTTGAAAAGTTGAAGAATGAAAAATTACGCAAATCAAATGAACGAATAAAGAAAGCTAACTTTTGATATTGAGGTGTCATTCGAAAAGTATTTCAAATGAAGTATCCACAATGATATAATAATAATAATTATAAAGCGCCTCGTGTCTAGCATCCTACATCATTGTGAAGCCGAATAGACTTATAATTACATAGGGGCGAAACAACCCTGCTTTTAGGGGGTAACCACAGTTGAAAACTCTCTCCGTGCAGATTCAAAATCTGTATTTTAAGTTGATTTTTGAAAACTTTACCATGACAAATTCATTCTTTAAATACATCAGTATGCTCAATCATTAATTTCTGTTGCTATAAAATCCCGCCTTGCATGGTAGATTTTGGCCTATGAGTTGAAACTGTAATGATGACATTAGAGACATCAGCCTAAATAAAATTATAGTTTGAAAAACTGAAGAACATGCTTTCCTTCCAACATGGACTAGAAAGTAAAGAATTATTATTTTCAATGTTGACTTCAAGACAAGGATGGAGAAGGCCACTCTATTGTCTTTTATTATTCTGAGATTATCTCCGACCCCGAAAATCCTCACCAATTTTGAATCGAATAGGAGCCGCCATTTCGTCTTTTCTCCACCAAAACTTTATGATGCATTTTCACTATGAACACATTTCAAATCATCTGGAAGTGGGTGAAAATCACATTCAAAGATTCCGTACCGACATAGATAAAAAATTGCTCTCATGTGGGTTTGAACTATCTACCCCAATGTCACCTCTCTCATTCATTAACAGGGGTCATTAATCAACGATTTTAAATGCGTTAAAATACATCATAAATGACGGAAATATAGTTTTATTGATTTTATACATTTGTTTATTACCTAATATGTTAAAAGTAATCAGCATTTTCTTTACCAAATATAATTTTGTTTCTGACTCCTCTCAGATAATGTCAGTTACTAATTTCTTCAATTTGTTTGCTAAACTTTTTGATAATAAATTTAAGATAGGAATAAAGCGTTTGATATTCAAAGGACATTTCCACAATGGAAAATTGAAAATGTTATATACTCGATATTGAAATCACCTTTACATGATATGAAGAATAGATGCTCGATAAATTTATACAAACGGCTTGGCGGGACGTTTAAAAGAAGACAAAAAGAAGGCAAACTGAGTTGAAACCTAACCTGAGCAAGCTAACATAGCTTGCGAGTCGAAAATGCGAGAATTAGTCTTTTTCTCGCGATTTATACACAAACCTAACCTGAGCAAGCTAACCTCGCTTATCATTATTTTTGTTCATGCATTGTTTGTTTTTATAATATGTTAATTTTTTTTGCGACGTTTATTCCTTTTATAGAGCTTTCATCCCTTTTATCGAGCTTCTATTCCTTTTACCATGACTTTAATAAAATATCCTGCAATTGCGAGTTTTAATCGAACAATCGTTTCGGGCCTAGAAATTAATGAGTGGAATAATAATTTGTACCCATACATTTTTGCATTTTCATTTTAGTTTGAAAATATTATTTTTTTTTGTATTTTAATGAGTGAATTTAATAAAATTACTGTATTTTCTAAATTTGCGTTTCAATATTATTCCAGAGAATCGCACAGTTCATACCTTCACTGAAGACACCAAAAAACACAGAAACGAACAAAATCCTGATAAATTTCACACTGGCCATGTCAAACCGGCTTCAGATAACACTTCCTAGTTCTGAAAACGTCGCAAACGGAATAAAGTTCTGGTTGTTTAGAAGCATGAGGCGTTATCACCTCAGAATAGTACCATATCATGTCGAACTACCTTTGGACGGAAATGCTGGAATAAATGATAAGAAAGTGGGGCAAACTATGAGATATTTTTCGCAGGGAAGTGGAAATAATCGTTTATAACTTATAGTATTACTGATCAAATAAGTTATATTTTTTTTCTACAACTGTCAAAAAAGTCCACCTTTTTTTGTGTGGTTTGTGTGCGTAAAGTATTACAATATTTCACTATCAACATACGATTTCATTATTAAACGGAAAAGCGTAAAAAGTTCACTTTTTTAACGGCTGTTGCTAGGCAACCGACAGTTTTATGCAACAACAGCGACAGATCCGAATAATAACCAAATCCTATCATAAAGCCAGTTCTCATTTTCTTTGGCAACTAATAACCTATAAATATCTGATATACAAATGTTTCACCAATAATATTCCTAGCATTCTTACTATTGAATAAGTGAGAACAAAAAGTATTTTACCCCTTCACCACACAAGTAATTTAATTCCTAGATGCGCATTTCGATAACAAAGTTACCTTCATCAGTAGGATTACTAAACTGAATAAGTATTATCAAAATTCCAAACTATCACGGCGAATATAATATTCAAAATAATAGCATATATCTCTAAGGAACTATTAGACCTGATCTACACTAGGTAATCCAAGGTAGCTATGGCTGTTTGGCCGTCAGAAATTAATTGACAACAATAATTAATGAAATATGTGAAATTGGGCATCCACCCAGATAACGAATTCTTGATAACTATAAATTTAATTTAAGTAGAAATGAAAAGTGATGAAGATTGAACGGAGAAAATCGTGGATAGTGCAAATATGAGATTTCCTTGACATAGTGCAAAGAAAGAAAAAGGTATTCGTTGCTTCACGAGGATTGTTTATTTACTTTGAATACAAATCTAAGAAAACGAAAAGTTACTTCGATGGACTAGTTATTCGAAAGTCAAGTCAACATTAATAATGATAATATTGACCTCGATGAATATGTTATTTTAATATTCGCTTCAAATTTTCCATTTTGCGGGATAGTGTGAAGAGAAAGGGATTTCGACTCTGTCGAAATTATTCGTTTCATTTGTTTGAAACTTAACTCTCCGGCATACTCTTCCAACTTTGTTCGAATAATGAATCAATTGAAATATGCCAAATTCAATTCAAATTTGCAAAAAAATATGAAATGGTAATTTTTTTGACAGTTGTAGAAAAAATACTGTATGAAACTCCTGAGTAAAGTGTTTTTTTCTACTCGTAGGAATGCCGCACTCCGCCTACGTCGTGCGCCAACATTTCCAACTCGTAAAAAAAAGTATCACTTTACTCACTTGATACCTAAATTACTATTTTTTCATTTAAAAAAAAAAGTAGAGAGGAAAGATAGAAATTGATGCTTTCTTGAAATTTTGACGGTTATCAATATCATTCAACACGTGTTGTAAAAACAAGTCCTAAGGCAAATATATTCAACAGGTCTCCAGGCTGAAAAAAAAATTGTGGAAAAATTAAACTGATTTGTTCAATTGATGATATTTCAAGAGAACCATGAAAATATTTACGAAAATGGACAGATCACCAACTTATCCATTGTTTTATAGATAAGTAAGCAAGTTTGTGAGCGTGGCATGATCGAGCGTACAATTTACTTTCTCTACAAGCTTTAGTATTTACCATCGCAATATTTGATCTGAATTCAAAACAACATTTTTGCTCTTCTATGATTTTTTTCTTACATAAACTACCCGTTTGTAATATTTATCAGCGTATTGAATAGTTTCATTTTGTAAGTCACTATTTAAGGTAAAAAAAAAGATACAATTTCAGGAAAAAATATTGTATTCAATGAGACTTTTTCAACTGATATATTGAAGTTCTGCACAAATAATTTATAAAATCACAACTATATACAAATTACATTTATTTCATAGTTGAAAAGCAACAATTAAATTAATGATATTCTTCACTAACTTACATTTAATAAAATTTTATATACATAAACACTTGCTTTCAAAGAATATATTCGGAAAACAAATTCTTAGGTTTTTAAGTGAAATACTGTGTCTGGCAAACAAAACCTCCAAAGTCCATATCGTTTATACACAAATTTTGTTCAAATACCAGATGTTTGGAAATATATACCGGGTGACCACGAGGTGAGGTACGTCCCCCAATTTTTTCATAGTTTTGAAGATACAGATTTCAAACTTGGTATGTCGCTATAGTACAGGAATACGCATATTTTGACCCCTCTACCAAAAATTCACCACTTCCGGTTTAACCGGAAGTTACCCCAAACTTTTTTTTTTTTTTTTCAAATGGCACCCTGTATATATTTTTTCACTACCCGAAAGAGCACGCAATTTGTGATAATACTGTTCTTCAAAATTGAAAATCGGTTGCAACATGGCGGAGATACAGTTGATTGATCAGTCAAACAAAGATGGCCATGAAATTCAAACTTAAATCATCACAACTGACAAACGACATCAGAAGTCATCAGAGGAGGCTTCGAAGAGTGATACAGTTGAAAACTGAGTTTCTCGTGTAAGTGCAGCTCCCACATAATCCAACAATTATCAAAAATTTATTAAAAACGGAATAGTGCCCATAAAGAAATGCTCACTACTGCTATTTCTCAAACGGCAACATGTTCTTTTCACTTCGTCATGATGAAAAATTCTTAATTATTAGATTACTCGTGTGAAAAATTTTGAAAAATTCCGAAAGAAATCGCAAATACAAGACGTTTTATCATGAGTGTTCTCAAAATTAGATATTCTTCAACGAAGGCGGCTATGAACACAAAAAAGCGGAACAAAAAAGCAGCATTGTTTAAATGAGTAGAACAAACTTTGACTTCGTTGAAATAATATGAGCTTTTGTGTTTATGTTCTAAGCCTCCTAAGTTAAAAAACATTGAATTTTAGGAACACTCATCATATGAAACCTGATTGTATCTTCGTTTCCTTTAGGAATTCTCCAAAACTTTTCATACGAGTAAACAGATAATTTATAATTTTTATCATGACAAATTGAAAAGTACATGTTGCCATTTAAGAAATGACAATTGTGAGCATTTCTTTATGGATACCATTAGGTTTTTGGGTAATTTTTGATAATTGTTGGAATTTATGGGAGCTGCAATTACATGAGAACCTCAGTTTTTAACTGTATCGCACTTCGAAGCTTCCTCTGGCAACTTCTGATGTCGTTTGTCAATTGTGATTATTTAAGTTTGAGTTTCATGGCCAACTTTGTTCGATTGAACAATCAACTGTATCTCCGTCAGTCTTCAACCGATTTTCAATTTTGAAGAACAGTGTTAACACAAATTGCGTACCAATTTCGGATAATAAAAAAATATGTACAGGGTGACATTTGAAAAAAAAAGTTTTGTGTCACTTCCGGTTGAACCGGAAGTGGTGAATTTTCTGTAGAGGCTTCAAAATATGCGTATTCAAGTACTATAGCGACACACTAAATTTGAAATCTGTATCTTCAAAACTATAAGAAAATTGGGGGGCGTACCTCACCTCGTGGTCACCCGGTATTCTGACGATGATAGAGAAACTCTTATTGAAGCAACATGCATTATTTCTGGAGTGTATTCTGTTTTGCAAGGACAACCTGCATTACGAAAATCTGAGCAAACTGTACAAATCCTAAACCAAAAGTTATTGGTCAGTCTTATTTTCATAGGCTCGAAGACGCATCCTTATTTTGATCTTTCCGTAATTTTAATTTTCGTTTTCTCGCTATTAAAATGTAAGTGACTAGAATAATCACGCCAATGACAACTACGGCGCCAAGAATGATTTCCATGTGTAGGACTCTCACTTGACGTTCTTTCGAAGCTTTTTCCAGATCTGAAAATGAAGGAAAATCATTTTATGAACGTAATATTCAAAAATTGAGTGTTGTCGATTGAAAAATACCAAAATGTCACTAGAAATGACAACCCTGCTAGGAGCCTCTCATATCAAGAGAAATGTATAATCGACTAGGTCCAGATGTCAGGTTAACTGTTAAAATTGTGAACAACTGGGCCATTTCCCTTCGCAATGTAAAACAAGATATTGAAAAATAAACTTAAAAAACTTATTAAATACCCTAAAAACAAGAAAATAAACGTTGAAGCAAATCAAATCTATCATTTTATTACATTACAAAATTCCATATGATATAAAAGTTTGCCGCCAGAAGTAACAATGTATTTCTTATGAATTGAATTTGAAATTATTTGTATTTAAATTTATTCTCGTGCCAAGCTTTTTCATATGAGATTTTAAAATGTATAGTTTATACGAACTCAGTTGAGACAGCAGAAAAACTAAAATTCCATTTAGGTTCGGCGTATCTTTTATAAAACAGAGGCGGCAGATAATTTCTTTTTTTCGTGGTAAATGTTTACCAACTGACCTTCTGGATTCTCTTCTTCTTGTTCCTCTTTCGGAATTTTCAAAAAGTCCGTGTTCGAAAAAATAACTTGGATGTCTTCTCCTAAATCTACAAACACTTTATCTTTTTCCTGCTGATCGCTATCCACCAGTGTTGAGTTGTCTGAAAATAGATGCACAAATTAGATCCTAAATTTAAACAGGACTTTTTGAAGACTCACCCTTCACGAAGCTCAAGTGCATTTTATTTATTAGATAGCGTCCCGCAGACTCGTTGAGGTGTAGAGAAAGACAATAATTGTAGGTATTTTCAGAAGATGGCCACGTAAAGTTGAGCACTAGATGTGCAGGGTCCTCACTGATGTGAACATCTGAAGGCATGTGAATGGTTTGTTGCTGAAAACATATTTTTATTATTATTTCGAACCAAATGTGTCAGAGACGAATGTATATTTCAAATAATTTGATTCCGGATGATTTTTAAATGGTTTTCAATAGCTCAATTTTCTTCTTGAAACTCATCCAGAAATTGTCCCGTTCAGCAATTTTTTTAATGTCTCAGAGTGTCTATTTGAAAACATAAATTGATCATAGCAATCAAAACACGAGAAATTAATACATACCAGAGGTACCTGGACTGACAAGATCAGAAAAAGGACCATATTACATGTGAATTGAATTATTTCATAGATTGTCAGCAAGATTTAGGAAAATTAATTTGAAAAATTCACTGATAACTAAAGCATACTACACAGTTGGAAAATTTGTAAGCGACCAATCCTTAGAATAACAAAGTTTTACAGATTTTGATTTATCCCTCCATTACTTCGATTGCTTTAATAACTACTGTGATATTCATTCTAAACATCGTTAAATCTGATATCTTTTACTCTGTCTATGTCTTGTGTTTTTTCCTTTTCTATTTTACATACACCTAAGTTATACTCAGTAAGTTCCTATGTATGTGAAACTGGCGATTTTATGTTAGTAGTACAGTGAGTTCTTATTTATGTAAAACTGATGTTTTCTATATCGCGTCATCACGATCAAAAGAACTAAATGATTATTATCTGTCAAATCTTATAAACTAACGGGAAAAATTCTTACCTTCACTTTTACTTGGACACTAAAATTGGCTGCTTTTCCAAGAATATTCTTTTCTACGTATGATTCTTTATCTATATCTTGATCCCCGTGATTTGTTCTGTTAATCGCATATAAATCCATATAATCACTTCCACCGTCATCATCTTCTTCTGTTTTCCCATCTTCTTCCGTTTCCTCATCATCATCTATCATTTTATCATCAACTGCACTCATGGTAGAAGAATCGTTCTCTATATCCTCATTCAATTTAAATACTTCACCAAGTTTTTCGAATAACATTTTTCTTTGTTCGTTATCTAACTTGATTCGATTGTCTTCAGTAGCTGCAATTTCACCAGCGTTTTTCAAAGCCACCTCTGAAGACTGACCCCCCTCTGATACCAAAACATTTGATTCTGCTCTCTCCTTAACTGGAATCGAATTGGTGCTTTCTTCTAGTTCAGTTTCAGATACCAAAGCATCCTCCTTCAGTTTCGTAATATTTATTTTTATATTGGGTTCAGGTGCTACATCGAGGTAAATAGCATTTGGATATCCTTCAAGTTCTTTGTCCTCATGTTTTTTATTTTCAGTTTCAGTTTCACTATTATTTGAGGTAGGCAAATCGGATTTTTCAGTAAATGCTAAAGATTTATCTCCAGGTTTTGATACTTCACTTACAAAATTATCTGTAGAAACATCCCCATGTTTGCTGGCGATTGAGCCAATTATAGTCACCTGTACATCAGCCAACTCTGGCAGATCAGTTATATTTTTTGTCAAAGAATTGCTTAGGTTATCATGTTCTGTGATAGCATCTGGTGATAGAGATGGTGATTTTTTTGTAGTGCTTTCGATTTTGTTATTAGGGATTATAGTTTGATTTATATTATTGATAATCGTACTAATGTTTCCAGCTTTCGTAGTTTTTATTTCCATAGATTCATGTAGTTCCTCTTCATCTGATTGATTGTCTTTCAACCCAAATTGCGTTCTATTGCGATTTTCGTTTTCATCAACTTTGATAGCTGTTTTCTTTGTCGAAAGCCATTCTCCCACTGTTTTTTCATGTTGAGGTGTCATAGTTACCCCAGTGGTGGATGTTTCCTTCATTTTATTATCATCCATATCATCTTCAACATTAGTTAATACCCAAGTCGATACATCGGTCTGATTACTGAGTTTTAAAGTTTCACCAAAACGGCTGCCAATTTGTATCTTACTTTCACTCATATTTCCAACAATTATATCATATTCTGTCTTGGTTCCATTTCCATTATCAAGTGTTTTTTTATTTTCTAGGGCTGTCTCCACTTTCTCATCGTTCTCAATAACTCCAAACCAATGTGCAGGATCAACAGTAACAAGCTCTTCTTTTTTTACAGAAGTATTGTCCAAATTTGCTTCAGGCACTGCAGGAGACTCAGTTTGTTTTGTGGAAGATATCGCTCTGGTTGTAGTATCTTCAGCATCACTCCCAACTGAATTTTCAACAATAACAGTGTTTTCTTCCTCAGTATGAGCGTCTCTTATTTCATTGAAATCTATATCTTTTTCGTCTGCTGTCACTTCAGTTGTGATGTCGACATTGACTCCAAACCAGTGAGCAGGATCAACGGTGACTATTCCTTCGTCAAAATTTTCAGTAGTATCGTTTGATTCATTCACATTTTCTGTTATCAATGAATATGTTTCAGTTGTAGCCTCTCTTGTATATGATTCGCTTGTAACATCTTCGTTTTTGACAACAGGAGCTTCGTATGTTGTAGTTTCCGCCAACGTTGATAGATTTAATGAAACTGTTGTTCCATTGTGAATTTGTTGTAGATGAATTGTGGCAGAAGTGACAACACTCTCAATAACAGTTTCTTCTTGACCATACTTCTGATCGGTTATGATTGGAGAAGCAGTGGTAGTTCTTTTCAAGAGATACTGTCTTCTGGGGATAGTTGACTTATTACTCATATCTTGTTGCTGTAAAGGAACAGTCTTTGTACCAATAGATGAAACGGTTGTTGCGCTCTCAGTTGTTGTCCTTGTAGATGACACTGAAGACCTGTGAGATGTTTCTTTTGAAAATTCAGACGAATTATCTAGGTCTGTTGAAATATCATGACTAGTAGTGATTTCTTTGTAGTTATGATGTATACTACCATTTATTTCCTCTTTTGATTTGATTACTGTTGAAACTTCATTCGATCCAGTTAAAGTGGATTCTATGACTTTTAGAGATTCGTGCACACGGTGTTGAATTCTCTCACTATTTTCATCGGTAACGTTTTCAATTATAGTACTTGTATAATCTGGAGTTGGAGTGATTTCAATTTGACTTGTCGAATAAATAATTTCTGTGGGTTTGATGGAATATTCTACTTTTTGTGTTAATGAATCCTGTATATTTGTAGTAGATTCATTACTCGTTTCCAGTATATCAGAAATACGCCTATGTTCAAGATTAGTTCCAGAATATTCATTTGTGGTTGTTTCACCACCATAAACCACTTCAGTTGCTTCAATTATAGAAACACGTTTGTTGTAATGTGGATTATGTTCTAATTTTTCTTCATGTGCTGTTGGTGGTGAATGTTTGGTGTGGTGATTTGTAGTTTCTTCGGGTGTTTTATTTAGATATTGATGAATATGAATAACTTCATCATCTTGTAATATACCAGTGTTTGCATCTGATATCTCATCTACACTTCTTTCTGCAGGGTGAGTTGAAGGTTTTATGCCAGGAAGCTGGTTCATATGAATCATCTGAGTATGATCGATATCAGGATCATTTTCATTTTCTTCTTTGATGAGACTTGTAGTAACATTTTTATGTTTTAGATTCAGAAATCTGTGCATATGAATTACTTTATGAGCTACTGGGGCAACATTCGCATCTATAGGGCTCTCATTTTCACTTTTTTCTGTGAAATGAGTTGTTAAGGAACTTTGTAATTTTGTATGGAGATGTTGCGCATGATTTATTTCATAATGTTCCCCTGTAGACATATTTCTTACTGCAGAGTTCCCATAAACCCCGTGGTTGCTAGGAACAGTTGTAGTGGAATTCCTAACTTTCGTATCGATATTTTTCTGCATATGTATAATCTCAGTTTCTGGTGAAATTGTGATTTCATCTGCAGAACTTTCATTGAGGTAATTTTTTTTAATTTCAAATGTAGTGGAGTATTTAGGTGTTATATTGAGCAATCTAGGCATGTGAATTATTTTATGTACGGTACTTTCATCAACAGAGGTCTCATTGCCACTGTTTTCTGAATAGTGAGTTGAAGTGGCATTTTTAAGTTTCTGCATACGAATTGATTTGTGTTCTGTTTCAGTAACATTAGCATTTATAGAGCTCTCAGAATTTTCAATGGATTTTTCCTCGACACTTGTGTTTGCAAGATGGATTCTAGTGGAATTGTTATGTTTAAAATTCAGATGTTTGTGCAAATATGGCACTTTGTGGTTTGTTTCAGTTGAAGCGAAATTTTTTTCTGTCAGTTGCATTGCAGAATTTTCAGGTTCTGCATTACTCTGAATTGTTATATGTTCTGTTGTTCTATTTGAATATTTTAAAGAATGTTCATTTACATTTTCATTATGTCGGACCTTAGGATAGAACCGGAATTTGTTGAGTTTCTGTAGACGGGAAAGTTTATCATGTTCTATTGTTGTAGCAGTTGCATCTGCAGAATTCTCATCAACTGGGTAACTTGTCGTGGATGTGGCTTCAAAATTGAAAATTTCTTGATTGTACTCCGTTGTTGGGATTGTAATTCCGTCTACTTCTTCACTCGCTTTTTCATTTGGATTCTGTATATCCGAGGAGACAGTGACAGCTTCTTCCGAACCATATTTCACCAAATTCATATTCTCTTCTGAAGAAGTTCCATTGATATTATTTTCTATGAAAGGAGTTGTAGTAAGGTTTTTATGATTCATATGAGGCAGTCGGTGCATATGCATTATTTGAGGGTGTTTTGTTGAAACAATCTTGAAATCTGTGGAGTTCTCATTGAGACTACTTGCTTTAAGTTGGTTCATGAAGGATCCTTTTGATTTTTCATCAACTAGTTGGTACACGTGTAGAATTTTATTGTGTTCTGTGGTAACAGCATTTTCTGTAAGTTTTTCTTCGTTATTTGTTTCTGCGAGATGGATTGTAGTGGAATTTGTATGTTTTGTTTCAGTTGTGTCTACTTGTATTGTAGAAGAATCTGCAGGTTCTGCATTATTCTGAATTGTTGTATATTCTGATATAGTTCTATCTAAATATTTTCTAGAATTTTCATAAACATTATCATTATGATTGGCCCTAGAATGGTATCGGGATTTCTGGAATTTGAGTAACTGGGAAAGCTTATCCTGTTCTGTTGTTGTTATTGTTGTTGTTGTTGCAGTAGTTGTATGTGCAGAATTCTCAATGGGGATTTTATTTACTGGGTTCGCTTCAGTGCCTGTGGCCTCAATATACTTCATTGTTGTAATCATAATTCTTTCTGCTTCTTCATTTGCTTTCTCAATTGAATGTTGAATGTTTGAGGAGATTGTGACACCTTCTTTCAAATCATGTTTCGTCCATTTCTTATTCACATCCGAAGAGGTCCCAGAGCTACTATTTTCTGTGGAGTTGTCATTGTGGCTGGTTCTCTTAAGTTGGCTTGTTAAAGATCCATTTGATTCTTCAACAACTAATTTATTGGGTTCTGTGGTAACATAATTTTCTGTAGGTTTTTCTTCGACACGTGTATCTGCAAGATGGATTGTAGTAGAATTTTCATGTTTCACATTCAGATATTTGTGTATATGTGGTATTTTGTGTTTTATTTCAGTTGTGTTAACGATTTCGTTTACTTGTGTTGTAGCAGAATCTTCAGGTTCTGCATTATTCTGAATTGTTGTGAATTCTTTTGTAGTTCTATCTAAATATCTTCTGGAATTTTCATTTACATTATCATTATGATGGGCCCTAGAATGGTACCGGGATTTGTGGAATTTGTGTACGCGGAAAAGCTCATCGTGTTCTGCTGTTGTTATTGTTGTTGCAGTAGTTGTATCTGCAGATTTCTCAATGAGGATTTCATCTACTGGGTTCGCTGTAGTGCCTGTTGTTGTAATTGTAATTCTTTCTGCTTCTTCATTTGCTTTCTCATTTGAATGTTGAATGGCTGTGGAGATGGTGACACCTTCTTTTCTATTTTCTGTAGGAGGAGTTATGGTAAAGTTTTTTGGTTTCATATGAGGCAGTCGGTGCATATGAATTATGTGAGGGTGTTTTGTTGGAACAACCTTTACATCTGTGGAGTTCTCATTGAGACTGCTTTCCCTGAGTTGGCTGGTGAAGGATCCTTTTGATTCCTCAACTAGTTTATTGGGTTCTGTCGTAACATAATTTCCTGTAGGTTTTTCTCCGAAACTTATGTCTGCAAGATGGATTGTAGTAAAATTTTTATGTTTCAAATTCAGATATTTGTGCATATGTGGTATTTTGTGTTTTGCTTCAGTTGTGTTGACGATTTCTTTCACTTGTGTTGGAGTAGAATGTTCGGGTTCTGCATTATTCTGAGTTGTTGTGAATTCTGTTGTAGTTCTATCTAAATATCTTCTGGAGTTTTCATTTACATTATCATTATGATGGGCCCTTGAATGGTACCGGGATTTGTGGAATTTGTGTACGCGGGAAAGCTTATCATGTTCTGCTGTTGTTATTGTTGTTGCAGTTGTATCTGCAGATTTCTCAATGAGGATTTCATCTACTGGGTTCGCTGTAGTGCCTGTTGTTGTAATTGTAATTCTTTCTGCTTCTTCATTTGCTTTCTCATGTGAATGTTGAATGGCTGTGGAGATGGTGACACCTTCTTTCAAGTCATGTTTCGCCCATTTCTTATTCACATCTGAAGAATTCTCTGGGATACTATTTTCTGTAGGAGGAGTTGTAGTAAAGTTTTTTGGTTTCATATGAGGCAGTCGGTGCATATTAATTATGTGAGGGTATTTTGTTGGAACAACATTTACATCTGTGGAGTTCTCATTGAGACTGCTTTCCCTGAGTTGGCTGGTGAAGAATCCTTTTGATTCTTCATCAACTAGTTTATTGGGTTCTGTCGTAACATAATTTCCTGTAGGTTTTTCTCCGAAACTTATGTCTGCAAGATGGATTGTAGTAGAATTTTTATGTTTCAAATTCAGATATTTGTGCTTATGTGGTATTTTGTGTTTTGCTTCAGTTGTGTTGACGATTTCTTTCACTTGCGTTGGAGTAGAATGTTCGGGTTCTGCATTATTCTGAGTTGTTGTATATTCCGTTGTAGTTGTATCCAAATCTTTCCTAGATTTTCCATTTGAATTGTCATTGTGATGGGTCCTAGGATGGTACCGAGATTTGTGGAATTTGTGTAAGCGGGTGAGTTTATCATGTTCTGTTGTTGTTGTTGCATCTGCAGAACTCTCAAAGTGAGATTCATCTACTGCGTTGGCTTTACTGGAGCCCGTAGCTTCTAAATTGAAAATTTTATCAACATACTTCATTGTTGTACTCGCAGTGCCTTTCAGTTCATCATTACCTTCCTCATAAGGTTGTTGAATATCTGAAAAGATAGTGGCTACTTCTTCCAAATCATGTTTTACATCTACATCTTTCACATGAAAGCTGGCAGGTAACAATACAGTCACTTTTTCGAGAGGTTTTTCAGTCATCAGAAATTTATTGTCGTTTTGGTCGATTCCAAAGAGATCTGAATCGACTGAATCACCCGACTCAAAAAGTATTGTGCCCGTTTCTGTTCCAGTTTCTTTGAAGAATTTTTCTTGGTCGTTTTGTTCGGATTCTAGAAGAGCTTGAAGAGAGTAAGACAAGGTTAGTTTAGTAGGAATATTAACTAAAGTGGAATTGTATTACTATTTAACAATTCAAAGAATTATTGTGAATTCACTGAATGAATCAATTCAATAGATTTCTTTGAGGTGTATATGTTCGCCACGAATATTGCAATTATTTATAACAGTTACTTTATAATAATAATAATAATAAATGTTTTTATTAACAATAAATAAGAATGAATGACATTTTGTGCATACAGTTAGGGCTCGATTCAGTTTGTTTGTAAAATTAAGATTCCCTCACCTTTAGTTTGTTCCACTACTTCACCTCCTTTTTCCAGGGGTTTCTCCTGCTGTTTTGAGGAAACTTCAACTTCTCCAGTGATTATTTCAGAACGTTCACTTGTATTCAACTTCAGGCCAAGGTTCAATGAGGATAGTACTGATCTTGTTTCATTGTGAACATTTTCCGATGAGTGCGCGGGAATCTCCGGTTTCCTTCGCATCAGAAATTTTCTGAATTGAGGAGCCAAAGCGGATTTTTCTTTGCTGGAAGCTTCTGTTGTAACTCTGGTATATGTTGGGAACTCTGTAGTTGTGGAGGAACTATGACCACGTGTTACGCTCGATTTTGGAGGAACATATCTGTAACTTCCTCTGTTGTGGGGTTTTGTTGTTTGGCTTTCCTCTGATTGGGTAGTTTGATCTCGTATCTTGGTGGTTGAATCTGAAATTACAAAGAAATTGGTAAATTATTTATATCTATTTTTTTCTTAAGTTCTAGTTCCCACGAAAAAAAAATCTGAATTGTTCGAAGAACATCGTGAAATATCCTGTACTAAAATGATTATTACAGTACAGCTCGCGATGTAGAAATGAAAAAGTGTATACAATCGGCTTACTTCCTTGATCGATAAATCGCATAAAATGGGCATATTTCTCTGGTCGTAGAAAAACTCCATTTTCTGATGGGTGACTCAGATTAGATATTTTGTAGTACGATTATTATGTTAATGAAATGATGGCCAAAATAACAAAAAAAACTGGTTATAGCTACATCAGTGGCAGTAACTGTGACAATTGAAAAGTTCAATTCCTTTGGGTGCAATTGGTATTGATGTTATCTCCAGAAAAATAACTAGATTTGCCCACGAATTGCAAGAAAATGTCAACCATCTGAAATTTTGTAGGCTTGCACGAAACTTGCACTAAGCACATGCGAAATATATAATTTTGTCTTGCATTGTTTTAGAAATTAGGTTTTGTATCTCAATATTTTTAGAGTGTATTAAAATTGTATAATTGTGATAATTGCCAATTGTAATTTTTTAGAATGTGATCTTTCCTAACCATGTGAATATTCCCGATTGTGACAATCACCAATTGTGATTATTCCCGAAATGTAACTTCCTAGCCATGTGAATATTCCCGATTGTGACAATCACCAATTGTGATTATTCCCGAAATGTGACTTTTAAAGTATTTTGAACGTCAACAGATTGTGACGAGTTTTATATATTTGTTATACTTCCACACCTTAGCATTATAGTATTGATTTTATCAAACGTTTATGTTTATGTTACAAATTTTTATTGTTAGTTTTATATGTAACTATTTCACATACAAGCAGTATTTACTACAGCTTTCGTGAATTCCTCTGTTTATTTACTCTTCAAATTGCTTTTGTAATCTTTTGATTTGTTGTTGTCAATAAACATTATTATTATTATTATTATTATTATTGGACAGAAATTGTATGAGAATAAATACATAATGTGAAGCCCCCGTAATAAAAGCATTCCTTAAAACATGTACCAGTAATCATTAACCCGCCCCTGTATATCCGGCGATAAATAGTGAGCTTATGTTAATAGAAAAGAACGAATTTCTAAAAGGAAAGATTGAAGATACTATGGAGCCACAGGAAGTAGACGTACCGATAAGGATTTGGTTTGAGTGGATTTGATAATTTTCTGCAACTAAGGCCGGGTTTTCATATTTCAGATAAGATCAGCCTGTTTGGTCACGGACAGTTGGAGTATCTTTGAGCTATTGAGTTTTGTACCTGTGGCACTCGAAATACTGACAAAGGTTTTGGTTTACAGGATATCCATGAAAGTCAAAACTATCAATATTTTACTAAGGTTATATTTTCGATATTCTGGTCAGGTCTGATCCTAGCAAGTGTGCAGCGCCTGCACCGCACGCGAAAGTGATCAAAAAGGAGCGGCCGCAGGCCGCATATAGTTCTCGGTCGGCACGCGGCTCGCAATCAATGGTCAGAACAAACTTTATTTTAGCGGTCTCCTTTGTTAAATAGATGCGGCATCGCCTTTTTTTGCTACTTTAACAGTATATACCGGGTGAGTTTGAGAGATGGCGCACTCCCATTGTGGACAGAAATGATCCGATTCAAATCACGACAATTCAAACAAATCTTATATTTCAGTTCTTCAATATCACCTTGAATTTTTGTGATTTGATTCGGATCATTTCCCCTCAAAAATAGGGGTGCGCCATCTCTCAAACTGACGCGGTATATAAGGGAAAATAAAATGTTCATTCAATTTGGATCCAACATACAATAATACTTGTAACAAAATAAAGATGATTGTAAGTAAATATTAAAAATTAGTGAAAATGTGTTGCCGTTGATTTTTGTTTGAATCAGAACTGTATAGAGTATTTATTATCTGTGGTATACAAAACTTTTATTTCATTCATTTAATCAGTTCACTAACTTCTTTAAATAAATAAAAGCTCCTGATTAGATTTATGGATGAATGAAATGTTGTACAGGGTGTTTTTGAGGTTTTCATTTTTACCCAGACGCTACGATTCATATAATTTATTATATAAGGGTCAAGTAGCTCAGTGGTTGAGACTGAAGCGTTCAAAACCATTGACTGCTGGTCGGCTAGGTTCGAATCCTCAGCGACTTCAGATTTTTATCTGATGGCCCGAGAAAGTGCTAGGAATCGCACGTTAAAAGGTAAGACCTCGTTAATCCTTGGCTCGCACAAGTTTCGACTTTTGAGGGCTGCCGTTCGTAAGGGGACGACAGCTGGTTAACGGAAAAAACAATTTTAACAAAAAAAAACAATATAATTTGTTCTAAATTTTTAACAGGAATGGGGATGAATAATCCATAATCTCACACTTTTTCTAAAAAGAATAATGGTGTACTTCTTCAACAACGCTAGTAATTAGTTTTCGATAAATTTCAATTTTTTTTAATTCTTATTAATTTTATTTGCATTTTTATTAACGTTTCAATTTTTACTGTCATGCAGGTAGATTATAACTTCAATGTTAAGTATTAGTCAAAATACGATTTTTTTTCTAGAGGGGCGGCACATTAGGTCTTTGCACGCGGGCGGCTGATACCTCAGGATCGGCCTAATTCTGGTCAGTCATGAGTTGGACTATCAGCCTTCTAAAGGATGACGTTGAGTTTTGGGACACCCTGTAGAACTGACAAATTTCAATATTTGATTTTTCAAAATCAAGTTCTGGAACACGATTTTTTTTAGGAAGAATACATTTTTTCCTAAAATGAAAAATAGAAAAGTTTTCCATACCATACGTCTTCACTGTATGTATAAAATCTCCTACAATTTCATCACCAGCAACCTCATTCGTAATGACAACTGCCTCAGTATCTTTCATCAAGCTTTTCAAGACGTTTATAATATTTCGATGTATCTGTCAACATTGCTCAATACTCACCCATTTCTATAGGATAACTTTCATGACTCGCTGCGATCGCTGAAAGACCGTTATGCTTTCTGAAAGCCGGTCTTCTCGAGGGCCATTTCAGGAATTTTCTCGTTCTATGAGTCGTGCTGTGCTCCTGTCCCGGTGTCGCCGTCGGAAGGACATCTAGAGTGGATATTTCCACGTGGCCATCTAGATTTTCGGCGTCGATGTGCGTCAGGTCTTTCGGAAGGTCAGAGACATCAGCTGGTGTTGCTGTTGCTGTCGTTGCTGAAAGAATAACTCTAGTTCAGGAATTGTAACTTTGTCTTCGCTTAAAAAAAATATTTGGCACTTATATGGGTGGTCAGTAAGTGAGAATTCGGGACAAGTGAAATCCAGATGGATTGAAAATGTCCCTTATATAAAATTATGTTAAACAAACTTTAAATTACCGTCAAAATTGTTATTTAACTCTCAAACAGTTATTACACTATGCCTCTTATACATTTTTTTTGCCTATCGTCCTTGCTATTTGTTGCCTAAACTTCCTTAAATGACTGACCTTATATGGCATCTATAGATAATTTTTCAGACAGTAATTTCAGAACTCCATAAAAAAGGAAAATTTAAACTATATTCAAGAATAAAAACGCAAGAACTTTTGTTTTATCAGATGAGTTTAGTTTTTCAATGATTATTTCCCTCATCTGTCAAAATTTAATCGCTGATTAATCCGCTTCGTTCCTTTTGCGAATAAACCGCATGGTCCTTCTTGACAGTTGCCTGAATGTATGCAACACATTTCACAAGCCGTGTGACATATTGCCGTAAATAATTATGTTCATTAATTTAATAAAAATAATTATGTATGAAAAGGGGAACATTCTCCATAAAAATTGAAAAATGAAAAATGTGACTTATTTGTAATATCTAACAGAAAACAACTACTTGAACGATGGAAAATAGCGACTAAAGTTTGTCTTTCAGTCGCAGATGATTCCACAAAAGATTTTATGAATTTCATATTCATATTTTCGAACTAAAATAATTATGTATGTTGTGGAATAAATGTTATTGGTAAATTGACATATTTGGGAAATAATCTGTTCAAATATAACTCGACCGTCGTTTATCAAATCAAATAAATTTTGAAATTTCCTCTGAAACATTTTTGTTTTAGAAAATTCATCTCGTTGAATTCGAAGATTTATGTTCAAAGAATAAAACCCTCGAGCATAAAAGCTCTCGAGTTTTATTCAGAACATAAATTTCGAATTCAACTCGATACATTTTCAAACAAAATCGTTTTCGTTGAAATTGAAAAATGTATTCGCTGATAAACGAGGTCTTGTTATATTACCCCCGATAATTTAACTCATGTATAAACTCGTCCATTAGAAACGTCAGTTTTGGCCGTTTGACATCGGAAAGCTTTGATCATGCAATGATAATGGAATTGTTGTATTATATTATGTTGTATTAACAAAATTTGGAATTTGTTTCTAATATGCAAGTGATTCAGTGGACAAACTAAACATTATTGAAAATGAATAAACTTTTTTGTTGATATTTGTTGTTATTATTGTTAAATGAACAAAATGCATTTTATTGATCCAACACTAAGAATAATATTAAACCAAGATATTTCTTTTTTGGGTCAACTGTAAGTTTTGTTGGACGAAACAAAATTTTGTTCATTGGTACTAAAACTACAATCGAAATAATTTGTTAATTTAAATAAGGTGCTATTTTGAAATGAACGTTTATCTTGTTATTTTTGCAAAAAATCATTCAAAACAACAAGAAAAATTTTACCAAAAATTGATTCTTGGTACAACAATTTTTTTTAACTGTGCTTTTCCAGTTTGATAATAAGATTGATAGTAACATTTTCCTGTATGAAAACAAAAGAGGTTGGTTATTTACTTACTGCCTAAAATGGATAATGGTATAAAACTATATGGAAAATCGTTCAATCAAATCTACACCATTTTGAGAAATTTTGCCTAGGTCAATTATTTTTCAGTTTGCCCTCGTATGTGGTAAATTTGTCATTACGCCAACTATTAAATAATCACCCGACAGCCACAGTGCTTCTCATATTTGTTGATTATTCCTTATAACATCACATTTCATGCAAGAAGTGACAAAAAAGATTGACCACTTCGGCTACATTTTAACATCTGTTTTCGATGGGCCTCGAAGCTTTTGAAGAACATTTGGCGCTATTTATTCAAGCTGTTCTGAACAATCAAAGTTGTATCGTAAAACACGGTCAACCCTCTAATCTTTTCCACGTTTTTTGGTAGAGTTTCGTGGGAATGCTGAAGCTCTACAAAGAGTGTGTTTGAGCAAAGATACAAGAAAGTTTCTTCAAAGTTAATAGTTTAAAAAACTACAGAACACGATTTACTTCCAACATAGACTAAAAAGTAAATAATTGATATTGTAATTACTCAAATGTGAAAAAAGCGTGGGTGCTTTCGATCGATATTCTCATATTTTTTTAGAAACTAGATGTCCTGCCATACCAGGATGCTCACTGCATTTTCCTATATAATATAGGAATATATTTGGGTAAAAAATCCATCAGAAAACAACTACTTTCCTGGCTAATACCACGACGAACGTTGAATTACATCCAATGAATTTCCGTGCAGAGTTCCTACAAGGCTATCTCCGCCATTGCTAGTTGCATGGAAATGTTCATTGAAACATTTAGACCACCTATATAGATCGATTTCTGCCCTCATCAGTATAGGGTAGATCTCTGCAGACAATAACTAATGTCCGCAACAAATGATTCAATTATCAATCCATGTATAGACAAAAGCTGAGACACCACCCGCAGATCGGTGGTCCAAATTATTCAAACATTCACATATCCACTCTTTCAAATAAAATGTTACACGCTAATTGAGAGTAGACATTTTTTTATAAAAATGCACTCTTCAGGCTGCTGAACGAACTCAAAGGAGTTGGGGCAATACCAAAAACAAATTTTGTAAGGGGCTGGAGACATTGGCGTAGCCAGGAGGGCTTTGGGGCTGCAGCCTCCCCCAAGCCACTAAATTACAACTGGTATTCATAACACTCGGATGATGAAAAAAAAAAGAAAAGCTCTGCTAACTGATGAATTGTATGTTCAGCCCCCCAAACAGAAATCCTGGCTGCGCCACTTACTGGAGATTCGAGATAATTTTTGAGATCATAGTACTGAGGATGCAAACATATTTGGAACAAAAAAATTGATTTTTACATATGTCCTCTCATATTTAAATAATTATTTTCCTTGGCCTTGTAACAAGGCCTTCATATTTTTTCAGCACTTGAAAATACACAAACCATTATTATCAAACCGATAATCGATAAAAATTACAACAACAAGGTGAACTTTCCAACTCTAGCCAAGGGTAAGAAAATGACAGACAAATAATATCTTTTGTCACCTTGTTGAATGGATTTTGATGTTACCTTATTAAAAATCGATTGCATTTTCATTAAACTGGAATTTTGGAATGCAAATTTAAGTACTGGTACTCCGTCAATGTGTTATCTCTATACCATATCCAGTTACGACAAACGAAGCGTTCACTCAGAGTAGCTAACCTGAACATTTCTTATTTTTTTTTTTGTTGACAGAGTAACAGTCAACAGTAACAGCGAATAATATAACATGAGGAATAAGATAATCAAGACTAAAATAGACCCGTTTATACAGATGAATTAAATTAAATAAGAATCAACCAATAAAATCACGGCTTTTTTGACATAGATCATCATGTCTGCTGTCAGAGCTGTCAAAATTCCATCAGCACATGCGCATTTGTATTTTCAAACTAAATTAGGTTCAGAAAACATGAATGAATGGATTGGAAGACCTCACGTCAATGTGAGGTACATCCAAATGTAAAAAGAAACAGCTCCATACATGGGTATATACAGTGTCCGCTATAAAGTTGGCTACATATGGGAGAAATTTTTGTTATTGTCATTTTTGAAAAATTCTAATGGCGGTTCGTTCCTGCATGTCTGACAACTGAAAAAACAGTTGCGACGTATATCACGTGACCTCAGATTTGGCTAGAAGGGTAGAGGAATAAAATGGTATTTTTGATTTTTTCTTCAATCTTGTTCAAAATTGAAACATGGGGTCCTCGTTGAATTTCAAACACATTTTCTAAATAAAATTTTTCGATATCTTGTCAATTTGACCCATTTTTCGGCACCATGGACAACTTTTTTTGAAATTCCCGCCAAACCTGAGGTCACGTGATATAGATCGCATCGGATATTTCAGTTGTCAGGCACGCAGGGACGAACCGCCATTAGAGTTTTTCAGCAATTTCAATAACACATTTTTTTCCCAACTTTGTGGCGGACACAGAAGTATGTTTGAATGTAAAGAACATTTGAGTATAGAGTCAATGAACAAAAATATGGACTGAATTTCATCAACATTTCATTATTAAAACTGGGCAAGTTGATTTTCAAGCCGCAAAATACATGATTTGATGATGAGATTGATTTGAAACTGATAAAGATTACATTTTGATATCATTATTTGCCTTGTATTTGCCTGGGGTGGGGCATAAGTAGTTCCAAAAAGATCCAGGGCTTCTCATTCTCCAAAACCGAGTCGATATATCTCGGAGCATAACGCAACACAGGTGTCTCGTCTATACCGTACAATTGTCGGAGATGGTAAAACTCTTAGTAGGATGCGATGTTGTATCACCGTTTCTTATTAAAATTAAATTTTTCGATGCTCTGATGAATTCGGAGTAAGTGACCATTGGCTCCGAGAATCATGTGCTCTGAGTAGACGAAGTCAACCAAGGATGATGTCATTGTATAGTTGCTCGTTAATCAAGCTGAGACGGTGGGCACGTTGATTTTACGTTTCATTGGAAAGACAACCGCGTGAATTAATCTGAGACCGTGAACACGTCTTTTGACGTTTTCACTGTTCAATACTTTTTTATATGAGCCCGCATTTTAGAAAGCGTTCATTAACACATTTCAGCAGTTTTTTTTTTAAATTGCGTTAGATGTAGATTACTTAGTTTGAGATAGGCGTTTTCTCTTTCTTCGCTCTTCTCGCTCATATAGGCAGCAAGTTCAGTAGTTTTACCCATATTCGTATTTGATAAGCAAATTATATAAAGAACGCAATACTAACTAAAAGCAAGAAATAAACAATTTTAACAAAAAAAAAACAAAACCAACTTCAAAATTAGTTATTTTTGTATCTAGTGTGCGAAATACTTTGGTGATCGAGAACTGATTTTTTTAAAGAGGCGCAGCCGAGTTAAAAAAATAGTCGAGTAAAATCCCACTTTACGACCGCTGAACCGGGAGGTAAAGTGTACTTTACCGCCCGCTGGTACATAAGAGTCTTTTACGTTCTAGAACGTAAAAGAGCCACTTCGCTAACTGAGATTTTAACAAATATGTCAACATTTGAGTTCAGTTTTCGAAAAATATATTTTTCAGGAGTTCCTTGCAACGTCAAATTAAATATTACAAACATTTGCAAAACTTTTATTCAAACATTAACGAAAGGTTTAACCATTTTACATTATAAGTTCTCGTTTCCATTATTTGTAATGATGAAACCGATAAATCGCGCGTGTTTGAAATACCTTTTTATCCACTCATACTTTTATATACCATTTAGACCACTTAGAGTACAATAAATCTATTAGGCCAGTAATATACAACTATTGCTATTTTTGGAGTCGGTGCCAGTCAAGGTAAACTAAAGTCTTCTTTCACAGATGACTACAACTGTCTAAAGCGACACCACAAAAAATACAAAGAAAACTACATACAAATAACAAAACAAGTGCTTAAAGCCACATCTCAAAATCCTAAATATTTTAGGCCGATACTAAAGAACAAGAAATCGTAATTGAATACAATTAGAGATGTATACCTACGCTACTTTTTTTACGTTTGTTAACTACAAAAATAACAATAATTGTATATTATCGACCTAATAAATTTATTGTACTTCAAGTAGTCTAAAAATGTATATTTAATTCTGTTTGAATACAAACAACATTTAGTGATACTTTTGTCGTAGCATATGTGTAGTTTGAATATGTGGCAGGGGCATAGTTTGTAAGAATAAAATTTCGAGTAGAAATAAAGGATGTATTTCAGTAAATTCAAGTTAATGAATGAATTATGATTTTTAATTTTTAGTGCACTTTTAGAGTAGATTTTTTTTAAGTCGGTTTGGTTTTTTATATAAAAAATTGTTTGTTAATTTCCTATTACCTAATTTCTAGATTCTACTGATGATTTTCATACCTTCTTTGAAGACACTAAGAAACACAACCGAGACAAAAATCCATCCAACCCTAAATCGCGGCATGGCACACTAGATATCTCCTCACACTTCCGAACTATTTCTAAAAATGCCTCAACCCAAACTGCATAGAGTCAACTCGAAAGCTTTCTTCAATTAATAGGCCAAGTAGTACTCGATATGCACTTCCAGACGTCAGTGGCTAAAGGGGCCATTAGGATTTTACTGCCTTTTGATGAATGATTTTACTTTTCGGCAATTTCGGTTGTCTCTGCTTAGTTTGTTCAGTTTCTTAGGGGTGGGTGGCCGATTTGACCGTTTGTGCATAATTAGTCTTGGCTCCTGTGGTCGTAAAGTCGCAAATTTGTCTAGTCTTGTTTATTGGATGATAGCAAATTTTTTATGAGAGGTGATACCTTCAGTTGACTCATTTGAAGTTAAAATTAGCAATTTATTCAATGTTTGAAAGGTTTTTAATTTATTTTTATTATTAATAATTATTGAATTAAAAGCTTTATCGAAAGTCATTTGGTCGAAGTCAATTGGTCGAAAGTCCGTTGGTCGAATACGTCAATGGTCCGAATACGTCAACTGTACTTAATTATGTCAATTCGTCGAATTTCATACGTTACTTTGTCAGAGATATAGTAAATATTACCTTGTTGTCAAACATTTGATTTTGAATGCAAAGTGGCATTATTAATGCAACCAGAAAAACTCAAAAGGAATCTATACTTCGAAGGCTTTGCTTATGTACGAGATTTAGAAAGATATGGAACAATTTATTGGAAATGTGAGTTGAAAAAACTTGTGAAGGAAGAGCGCAGTTTTAGGGGTGAACATTCACACCAACCAAATGCTTCAAGAAAAAAAGCTTTTGTAACAGCAAACCTCTTAAGGAAAAATGCAAGAGACACATTGAATTCAACAAGAAATATTCTGCGGAATGTTATGACTTCTGTGACTCTGGAGACGGCTGCGATATTACCATTTACTTCGTTAATGAGAAGAGCTGTTGTAAGAGAGAGAAGCAGAAACAATTTGCCTCTCCCAAGATCGAATGATTTCGTTTTACCCGATGAATACAAAACCACTCAAAGCGATGATAATGTCCTATTACAGGATTTTAGAGAAAATCATTAGAGCATGTTGATTTTTTCAACACGAAAAAATTTGGATTTTCTTCACAAATCACACACGGAAAAAAATGACTCATTTTTGTACAAGTCAATTGCTGAAATAAATATATTATCATTATTATTATTATTAAACACATAGTTCGTCGGCGAGAGGTAATATGAGGTATACATATATATATTTAACAAAGGAGATTATATCGACTGGACTGATAGTATTATTTGAATGATTTATTGGGGATGCACTCAGGAGATGGCCACTATTGAATTTGGTATTGCCTGAGCTTTCGAAATTTCTTTATATCATTTTCAAAGGCATATCGCGAGAATCATATTTGACGCATTAAAAGTAGAAACTGTTGAAAACGTTCCTCACAAAAAGAAAAACCCAGAGGAATAAAATTATGACAAAAATATGACTGTCAATGAGGCTGAGTTGTTTTCCCAATAAATCGAATGTAGAATTTGCAGCAAACATGGTTGCAAAAATATTGGCTTTGTCCTGGGCGTTCTTTCTTCCCACAGTTTTGGCAAATGGCCAAAACGAGAGGACACGTTAGGACATTCAACGAATTTTGATAATAGGATCGTTGTTATAAGCCTTTTTCGAAAATTTTATTGCCCCCTAGCACATATTTCTATATAGATTCAATATATTCCGATCTGGTCTGAGTGCCATGATTTTGAAGGGGACAGCTCCGGAACAGTTTGCGCTGAACCAGGATTTAGCAGACCATGTCCTTCTTAACATGTTTGGTATAGATGTTTGCATCCCCATCATTAAAAATAGAAAGCACTTGTTCGTCTCTTCACTGAGTCCGAACAAGAGCCTTTTGACAAATAATGTCACATGATCACCATTTTTGTTCACCATTATCTGTCAATAAAAGCGATTATTATTATTATTATTATTATGATCTCAGAAAAAGATCAAGTTGGTTGTTGACATCAGGAATGTGTGTGAATAGATCGACCAGTTGTTCTAGACCATACGCGATATCAAAAACCTCAGCTTGATGACCTGCCTCATTTGTTTTGTTGGAAAATTTGAACCAGGTAGAGTTTACTTGTGTTTCTGTTGCCAGAATGTCAGGTTTTCCCTTCTGTAGGTGATGGTGGACGTCATTGATGTTCTTGTCGAGTATACGGATGATACAAAAGTAATCTTCATATTGTACCTCAAGTACCTCTCGCCCTGAAATCCGAATGGAGAGGAATTTTGCTTCCTGAGTAATTCACCCGAGGAAACTCCTTTATCATTTTAGTTCGAAACTATGAATAGGAAATTCATAAAATCTTTTGTGGAATCATCTAGGACTGAAAGACAAACTTTAGTCGCTATTTTCCATCGTTCAAGATAACCTCTTGGGGGGTATTCATGTTGAAAAGGGGAACATTCTCCATGAAAATTGAAAAATGAAAAATGTGACTTATTTGTAATATCTAACAGAAAACAACTACTTCCCCGGCACAAGCCACGCTGGACATTGAACTACATCTGATAGATATTGTGAAAAGACTCTAACTGAAAAGGAAAGAAAAAATCTGAAAGTGAAAATTTGCATTTTCTTTCAGATAGCTGACATTTTTAATTCATTATAGTTTTCCTTGAAAAAATCATTAAATAAATTAGATAAGGAGAATGTTATTAAAAAAATATCACTCACAGAAATCGTTCATTTCATTGAAGCAAGGTTCGCTTCTCTCGCATTTAATCCCCAATACATTTTGGTCGACAAAAATCTATTTCGCTTTGCCAAGCTCTTCAGGAGGATTGATATAGGATTGGAATAAAACAGGCTCTTCAGAAGCATACACATCAGGGATGGATATGAGAGAAACATTTCTTCTGCGGTGACACTTTGAAAATTATTTTTTGACATAGACCTGTCATGAGCATTTTGATTTTAGTTCGAAATTATGAATAGGAAATTCATAAAATCGTTTGTGGAATCATCTGCGACTGAAAGACAAACTTTAGTCCCTATTTTCCTATTCATAATTTCGAACTAAAATCAAAATGCTCATCGATATGATAGTATTTCACCAAATGCGTGATGGTAGATGCTCGCCTTCAGCTCGCGCACGGAACTTCCCACTCGCATCGAATTTTTCATTTCTAACCTTGTTACAGAATATACTATTTGGTATCTGGTAAAATCTTTGTAATTAAATAACTGGCTTCAAAAGTAACAAACGAAGAAGCGTTTCACAAGGAACTTAATACCCAGTTGAATTGAAACGATATGTATTGTTACAGACCTGAAATTTGATAAAGACTTCTCGAATTGTTCGAGATCCTTCGATGAATTAGATGGAAAAATCTAGAAGCACTAACTTTTGTTCTGGATCAATCGTCGAACATTCTATTTGTGTTCTATTGATTTCTTAAGTTTTCTAGAACTTTATTTGTATATAAAAGCGATGCATTTGTTAGATGAAGTTAAGTTAGTTAGGAAGTTACTCTGAGTTACCTTGGATACAAGTATTTTGACAGTGACTTGTATCACAGTGTTGTCAAGTAAAGTTGGAATAATAAAGGCGAGTTCATACCAGTGTACACTTATTTTTGAACCCGAAGACGCAACAGTATCAAACGCACCCTCTGTCATTTATAGAAAAAAAATATGGAACATGTCATTCCTTACATGGGGTTTACGATACGAAATAGTAATTTTCCTAACAAGTGCGGAAAGTGATGCTTTCTCGCACGCGACTGCCGTTAACGACGCGGAGCGAAGTTCGGGTAAGCAGTCGAGTGCGGGAAAGACACTTTCCGCATGAGTTAGGAACAATACTTTTTCTACAAGCGTAGGAAACAAATTCATTTTTTCAATTATTCATTCATGCAAATGGAAACATCTAACAAGAGTAACATTTTCTATCCACTAATTATTCGTAATATTTATTGTAAATGTACAATTTGATGCATTATGTAAATTTATAGCGGAAGCCAGCATATTTTTTTAAGGTGACTGATTTCCTGAAGAAGAAGGTAACTCAGGCAATACATTATCGAAAGAAATCGAATGTGCAGGCACAGGCATCAAATCGTCGCCGATCGATATAGACGTGGATGGTTCTAAAATGCACCCGGAAGACGATGTAGTGTTCAAATTGAGAATTTTGTTGGACATTTCTTTTTTTCGATTGGTGGAGTCTTCTAAATACCCCTCTGCAACTGAAGTCGATTTCCATCCTCCTAGGCGTTTGATATTAGTTATACCCACACCACAGTCAGCAAGTAAAGTGGCTGAGGAACGCCTGAAGCTGTGACCAGTGCAAAGCTCTGGATTTTGAAGGCGCAGATATACTGCTATTTCGGAGGGTATCTTTCCTATGGTATTGATTCCTACACATTGCACAGTACATTTTCCACTTTTGTAATACAAGAATAAACGACGGTGAGGAGTCTCTTTTGGACGTAAATGTACATAATTTCTGTATACGTTCAAAAAATCATCATTTGCTTCTTCAGATATCACGAAGGATCTAGAGGAATGATTTTTGGAATCCTTGATATTAACAATTATCAGGTTCTCTTTGTCGTCTATGTCGTCAATGGTGAGTTTTGTCAGCTCTTCTCGTCTGCAAGCACCAGCTAATCCAAAAATTGCTACTAACTTAATCATGAGGTATATGTCATCGGGTGCTTCAGTCATAAATTTTAAAACGTCTTCTTGAGTGAAGATTTTGGCCTTTTTCGGTCGAAAACCGACATTCTGTCTTTTAATGAATGCAATTATTTTGTAAAATTTGCTAATATCCAAATTTTGCTTTACTTTGAATACACTCTTCAACATTGAATATCTTGCCCATAAAGTGTTCGGCTTCCATGTTTTAGACATTTCTAGAAAATAAGCCAAGAATACTTCTTCTTTATTTGGTGTTTTCACTTTTTTATTGTTGCACCATTCAATAAAACTCGTGTATTGCTTCTCATACCTTTGTTTAGATTTCGTTGGCAATAACTCTAAGTTCGCATCTGTAGCTGCTTGCACGATTTCTTGTGGAAGTTCTTCATCAGATGAATAATCCATTGTGGCAATTTCACTGAATTGAAAATTTTATATAAGTAACGCTTTGTCTGTCACTCTGACAATTACAAACAAATTTGTGTATTGATCGGCATGACAACATCAATTGTTACCTACTCGTTATCAGATCAATCAAAGCCTATATATAGGGTGATTTTCATAACAGTACATTTTTATTTATCAATATTTTTTATATATATATATTTTTTCAATAAATAGTGCAAAATGATGGATGATTTTGAACAAACTCACTTAGTATTGCAACAAAAAAGCTTGAACTTTCATATTTCGTCACCCACCACTTATATTTTACGAGGATATCATATAAATGTTTTTCCCGCACTAGTGTGGGAAAACTTTCCCGCACAACTGTGGGAAAATGACACTTTCCAAACTGAATTGCGTGCGGGTAGAGGGTGAATCACGCACGCTTGTAGGAAAAGTTTCAAACCTTGCTGGACTTATTTCGGGTTTATACCCAGTATGTATAGCAAACCACCTCTGTCAAAACAACTCATTCGTTCTGGCCTCCTTCACGGTGATATTAGTTACCTACCTATTGATAGGGTGCACGTGGCCAAATTCCCCTATTTCCGGTAAAAACAATTAGCGGTTTGAAAAACTCAACCACAATCAAAATAAAAGAAAACCGCACGCGATCAAAAACATCATTAACATTCTATTCGATCTCGATAATAACTATTTTTATTTCAATTAGGACGACGAATAAAGGGTTTATTGGATTGTGCCCACGCCGTATAATGAAAATTGATATTTTCGGTGAATGACTGGTCAGACTGCAGCTGCCTGTTGGACATTGTTTTGTTAACTGTGGTTTTATAAACGAATATTGAAAATACACCCTTTCCCAATTACCAGTTATTACTAGAAAGTGGCCTTCATAAAACCTGCTGATTTTTGTGTATTTTTTGTGGTATACTGACATTTTTTATCTCCGTGATTAGACGTTCATCAAACAGGAGCCATTCATGATATGTAGAAGTATAGAATAGAATAGAATAGAATAGAATAGAATAGAATAGAATAGAATAGAATAGAATAGAATAGAATAGAATAGAATAGAATAGAATAGAATAGAATAGAACTTTATTCGCAGCAGTAGTAATTTACATCTGTTGAGACACAATACTCACTCAGAGCGAAAAAAGTTATAGACCAACCAATATAAATTTTTTGTGGAAATTAATTCTAATAGTAAGCGACTTGCGCCATGACTTCGGGGATACTTTATAAATAACTAAAATCCAAATTGCAACTCAAAATTTTTTTGTGCAATTGTTTAAACAATGATTATTAAAAAAAGGGTCCTTTTTTTGGTTTTTTGTAAATATCTCAAAAGGTACTGGACGAATGGCTTCACTCATGAGAGACCGTTTGTAGAGAATGAAAAAACCTACAAAATGTTTTTTGGAAAATCCCGATACAACCATTTTTCGCCGAGAAAAGCCGGAAAAACTCTTGAAAAAAGGCCTTTTTTTAAAAATTCGTATCTCCCTCAATTTTCAATATTAAGAAATAATTTTTCGGGAAATGATAGCTAATATCATGTACGTTGAGCTCCGGAAAGGTGGAAATTGTCGCTTCAATAGTTTTCCTACATTCGGGTTTTAAAAAAATTACAGCCATATTTTGCATGATGCGTCATATTACGGGAAATGGTCCGATTTGAATTTTTAAAGCGGCATTTTGAAGTTGAGGTTAAAAACTACAATTTGTCTATCTCACATTTTCCCATAAGTTTGGAGAACATTGTTAAAAATGCTTCTGAACACAGCGCTTCGAGTGAAAATTCGTCGAAGAGTCTTGCTAAGGTAGTAGTGGAGGGGGCGCCGAGAAGCGGAGGAGAAGTGAGAGACCGGTTGCGCGCACAAGGCGCTTTTTTCTATACAGCGAAGACAGGCTTTATTTTTGTTATATTGGTTGGACTATTAGTTGATAACGATAAGTACACAGACGTACTTGTTTCCTCATAGATACATAATAAAATTGGAATTAAGAATACATGTGTTAACAATATTGAGTATAAATAAAAAAAAACAATAAAACATTGAAAATATTTACAAGTTATTGAAAGAGGACGTTATATACAAAAAATAATTAAAATGGAACCATATATTATATGCATTTCAGAATTGTAAATAGACAGTATACCAAAGGTACGTATGATTTTTTTATTTTTTATTTTCATTCAAATAGGAGTAGGAGTTCATGTCGTTGACTTTGAAGTACGTGTTTTTTCAAATCTTTTTTAAAGAGATTTATATTTATAATTGATTTTATGGTTTCAGGAATGATATAATAGAGTTTAGGCGCAAAGTAGGTATATAATAATAATAATAATAATAATAATAATAAACCTTTATTCGATATAAAGATATACAACATATCGAAAAGGTGGAGACTTACTGTGAAGTGCTTTTCAGCTCTACCTAACTATCCTAAAACTAAAATAATAGAATCCTAATATAATCGATTTACATAAATTAATATTAATATTGATATAAAAAAAGAATATAATTAATGATTGCATGGTGACTTAATCATGTTCCATTGTGCATAGCAGTGGTTCATTAATGTCCTGAACTGTTTTCCTCAATTAGGAGGGTCTTCATCAGTTATTTCTTAAAATTGATTATAGAGTAATTTTAACTGTTTGGTAAATTATTATAGATAATTCAAGCATTGTACTGAAAACTTCTTCTGAAAATTGCCGTAGCATATTTTGGCACAACTAAAGTTTGTCGATTTCTCGTTCCTAAGTTATTTACATTTTCAAAACGCTTCAGCATATCAAATAAGTAGTGTTGCTTCTTATGAATCAAAACTTTGTGTGTAAGAGAGAGCAAATGTTGTTTTCTCACCTTATCCAGCTTAAGTTTTTTAGAATTTTTGTATATGTGGTTGATATGATGGTATTTTTTAATTAGGTAAGAAAATCGCATGCATAAATGTTGAACTATTTGTAAACGGGAAATATTAGTTTTCGTTAGAGCTAGGCCATATATAGCATCACAGTAAGATATTTTGGTTAGAATCAAAGAATCACATATTTGTATTTTCAATGTATTTGTAATCAAATGCCTGTATGGGAAGAGACTTCTCAGAGTGAAATAGGATACTCTGCATATTTTAACTATGTGTTTTTCGTATCGTATGTCTTTCTTCAACAATAAACCTAACATTTTACATTCGTTCATAGTGGGAATTGGCGTACCTCGTATTCGGAATTGACTGGTCAATTGACCATATTTCACCTAAAAAAGATGAGAGATTTGTTTTTATGTAGTTGGCATAATTTGCTGTTAATTCTCAATTTCAAATTCTTGTTATTTATTTACATTTTTTGGTTTTATTGCATGATGCTTCCCAAATGGTGCTAGATAAAAGTGTCTCTAATTTGAATAAACAATGGTAGGTAATATACCAGTGATCAAAATTAATTAAAGTATACTTTACTTACTTGTCCATATTATTTATCTTATATTTTTCGAAATCCAAAAGGTAACGGAGCAATACTCCAGCATTATATACTATCAAAACAGCCAAACTTCACAAGAATAACTTAAAAATTGTGAATTTCTCCAGACATTTTCAAATATAAAACAATTTGGAATTGACAGATGACATTAAATTGACAGCAAGTGACGACAACTGCATAACAATAAACCCCTCATCTTTTTAAGGTGAAATATGGTCAACTGGACTTCGTCTCTCTTTGTTTGAGGACCGAATATTATAGCTTTGGATTTTTCTGGGTTCAGCTTCAATCCGTGTGCGGTTGATATGTCATAAAGTTTGTCAAGGTCGTCATTTATTAAGGTGATGGACTCCATCCTTTTTTCATAATCAAAACTGAAATACACCTGTGCGTCATCTGCATATAAATGCATTTATATGATCTTTGAGTAACGGTCCTGATCATTAGGGGTGTGGTATACTGATCTTTTTGGCGTGTGTGGTACTGATGTGAGATCTGTGTTCATATGGTTCATTGTTCCTTCAATATAGGTACCAGTATCAGGGGTGAAGCTGGAGAGAGGAGCTGGTATACAGACGGATCCAAAACCAGGAAAGGAACTGGTGTTCGAATATATAGTGAGAGGAGAAACTCCCAAATAAGCGGTCTCACTAGAAACAAACACCTCCGTCCAGGCAGAGATTGATTGTTTAAAATTGTTTAAATTTTTTTCCATTAACCAGCTGTAGTCACCTTACGAATGTCAACCCTCAAAATTCGAAACTTGTACGAGCCAAGGATTAACGAGGTCTTACCTTTTAACGTGCGATTCCTAGCACTTTCTCGGTCCATCAGAAAAAAATCTGTATTCACTAGGATATGCACCTACACGACCAGCACCATGAAGGGATTGAAGATACCTCGTGAAGATAATTCGCTTACGATCTCGCTAATTTCTTCGGAACACCACGGAAAGGTTGGCGATCTGCCTCTGTTTTATGGATATTTTTATGGACGATGCTCTTTTGAATTATCATTGATCGTTTCACCGTTAGCAGTCCCATCGAGACTGATCCGTGGTACTTAGTTCTCACATCCCAAGTCTCGTTCTTCCAACGAAAGGCAAAACTTTGGAACTGCCTCGAGAGGTGCTCCCTGAGGCATACAGCATGCAGAAATCCAAGAAGAATACAAATTCCTACCTTCTTTTCCCTGGGTTTCACGATGTTCTCTGAACATCACAGAATTTTCCTTTTCGTGGGAACCAAAATATGCAGTGGAATTAATTTGAATACGTGAATATTCATAACTGTTTCGACCTTTTGGAGTCAACCTGTTTATTGTAAATGTCATATTACTACTACTATTACTGAAACTGAATCAAACAATAGTATCTATTCGTGTATTCAGAAGGCAAAGTGATAGATTGCCGCTCGCCGCTCGACAAATAAATTTACCGCGTGACGCGAAGCGGGGCGTCAATGATATTTTTTACTGGAAATACACACAAGATTTTTTCTACAAACGCAGCTCTCAGACAACAAAAAGCCGATACTTTATTCAACACAAGCACATAGTTACATGGCTGTGCTAAACTGCTAAATGTAAGCTATCCAAATATTCAATAATTCACATCTCTAAAAAAAAACTGAAAATACCTCATGCCTGCCTAAGAACAAAAAAGAACATTAAGAAAATTAGTTTGATACTGATTTTTTTTCACTCTATAGCGGAAATACTGTCGCAAAATGACATTCCTCGGAAAACGTCATCTTTGTGTTGATATCTGAAAGCGGCAAAGGCTACTTTGTTTGTTGTAGAAAAACTCACATTTAAACCTAGGTATTTCACTTCCTGACACACCTCGTATATCACCGAGTCGATAGCTGAAATAGAGCATATCAGCCGTTTTCTCTGTAACACAACATTACCGACACTTCATTTAAGAGGATTTTTTTAACCTTAAAGTATCCATAATGAAAATAAAAGTAATCGTTTGTGTTCCACTTGAAGTAGTCTGGTTCGAGACGAAGTTGATTGATATGTGACATTAACAGAGTTTTAAAACGGAATATAAAAGGCCGCGTTAGGTGAGAAGTTTGGATTTTGATGAGTTTTATATACCGTACATAACATTAACATAAATACAGAAGCATTTACTCCAGAAACTGTCAAATGAACTTTGTTAGGATCATGCTTATATGAAAATTTTTGCTTGATAAAATACAGTGCCAGGGCATTGTCGCCGCTACTTGACGGCAAGGGGGCGACTGCCCCCCCCTGGATTTCAGTATTTAAAGTCCAAACGTAATGAACATAAATTGCGAATGTTTCAAATAACATCTGAGCTTTAGTATAAAAGAAGCTGCCCCCCTAAAATTTTTACTAGCGGCGCCCATGAGCCAGGGGCATTGGGGCTCCAGCTACCCCCTCCCCAAACCACCATTATCGTTAATAATGTATTGATTCGTTGCTACTTGCTAGAAGGGATGATTGGTAATGGCAAAACGAATGTCAAACATTTCAATTTTTAATTAATATTTGATTCTATGATTTCAAGTAGACAATTCAATGGGCTCAGAAAGTAATTTTGAAAATATTCACAAAAAAACCTAAATCAATCATATTTTTTTCCAGGATATCTGGAAAACTATCAATGGGGATAAAAATCATCATCATCAAGTCCAAAATTTCAAAGCCAGTTATTCCCATTTTTCATGGTCAAAAATCTAAAACATTATTAGCGATTATTAAAAAAAAAATCTGACTACACCAATGGACTCGCGACATTTAAAGATGGTGCATATTGAAATACACGTCCGTGAATATGAAAGTTATACACCACTGGATTCAGGAAGTATTGGAATATCACCGATTAAAATTTCATCGAAATCTTCCCACAAATGAGGGAATTATTGGATAATAAAATTTTCAAAATATGTTGGTCAATTGAAAAATCACATTTCATAGCATACACGATAAAAATTCTTAACAATATAACAAAACAAATACATTTATATTCAACAAGTGTTACATTTAATCATGAGATTCATAAACATTTCAGAAACAATACATTTTTTTGTCGTTTGATCCTGTTATCATGCTTAAATTATGGTTGATTTTTTTTAACTGTTAAATTACGTACGTTGGTAGGCCTAGTACGTGAAGTTTCTCGAGAACTTATGAATTACACGTCCAGCTTCCCCAAACTAAAATTCTACCACCTTCAGTTTTTGTAAAAGTATGAAAATTACGAAATTCACTTTAAATTTTCAAGAGTGAGAAATATAAAACTCAGACAGTGAGAAAGTCCGACAAATCGAACTCATACGTGCTCAAACTAAAAATTAATAATATTGAATTAATATAAAGACTAGGTTGGTTTAGCTGGGTAGGTATAAAGTAATAAGTAATATCAGTTGTCTCAGATGTGGAACGTCAAGTCCGAGTTTTCAGCTATAAAGAAACAAACCATAAAATGTTGAAACCATCACTCCTTTACATAATCACTGCGTATCTGACCTATCTCACATTGTAAGAAAACTGACGTATGGCGGCATCTATCAGAGATCTGTGGAAAACTTTATTCCCAGTACGAGTTGTAGATGTGGTAACTGCCGTAGAGAAGTTGTTTAGGTATCTACAAAATAGATGGCGGAAGTATACAAATTGGATAAAGGAATCAGCACCCGGATTACGATTATTACGAACTCTCGATTCGAGTCAAACGATACATACCTCTTCAACTAATAGCATGTAAAGAAAGAAGATGAATAGGTATATCGTTTCTACTCGAATCTAGAGTTCCTAATCCGGGGAGGAATCTTCATATTTTCATACAAGAGTAAAGGCCAAGGATAATGAACACTATTCGTACAGGACAGGATCGTCCAATCCCTATGTTGCAATGTAATCTCTCAATTGACGTCACCGTGATACCTTCCGTATGCTCTTGTATATCTATATATCTATATATATATATATACAGTATCGGAAAGTTTTCATCTGTGGTATGATGGTTTTATGAGAGCGTGAAGAATAGCTTGCTATATGTTGAGAGAGCATTACAATTTCTCTTCTACTCGCTCGAGGAAGGGATATCAACTGAGCTGTTAATTCGTCGGGCGAGGCAACAGGAGAGGAGAGGAGTAGTTCGTCTCTCTTATTTATGTGGTATTATCATATCATTGCGTTCCTTGTTGCTCGCGTAGATTTCTGTCTATACTGCAGATGAAAAGTTTCCGATACTGTATAAACCATTTAGAAGGCATCACGCTGACGTCATTTGACAGGATGATAAAATCAGTCGATTGGACCATCCTTTACAAATAGTGTTCAGTCCTTGGGTAAATGCGTGCATAGCTCTGTCATCTTTTGTCTAATCTTCGAAACAGTATTTCAAAGCATCACCAACAGATGTCAGGAAATGAATAATGAATAAAGGGCAACTACCTCTGTGGGTGATAAACTTTTAAACTAAGATCAAAGGTATCTAAGTATCAAATATAGGTATAGTAGGTATATCTAGTGTATATCAAAAAAATGCAGACCAACATATCAGGTGATATTTTTTTTCATCTCCGGCGCTAGTGTAACTAGCATTAGTATTATTTTGATCAATTGAAATAATTTCAAATGCCTCTAGATAAAAAATAAGCTCATTTGAAAAAAATTGGGAATGAGAATAGAAATTTAACACGAGTATAAATTCTGTTCTATATGAAGGAGTTTCTTTCAAAATTTCAAAAATTACAATGAAAATATATGTCTAGATTTGCAAAATCTTCAATATCGTTCAATAAATGTATTATATTTGTCTCTCATTCAAGGTTTGTAGATTCACTCTATGACCTCTGGTGTATTTGGAAATTTTTCTAATATTTTTCAAAATTTTTTAGAGTTATGTAGTATGCTAAAAATATTGCGGTAGAATTTAATGCGAACAAAACTATGTCTTTACTGTAGAATGGCACATCTAAAAATGGCTGGAGTAATTATGTCCAAAAGGCCAAAATGAGCAGAACGCATTATGACACTCTCCAAAAATTCGAATGCCTAATTCTTCAATTTGGAATTTAAAAAAAATGTGTCAAATAGCGTTTTCTTCGGGAAAGACTCCTATATAAATGAACTTGAAGAGCATAACCTAATCCCTATACAAAATTTGATCCAGATCGTTAGAGCCGTTTCCGAGATACTCAAAATATATAAATCTACACGGTGAATAACCACTACTTACCGTAGATCAAATGGGGTAATGGTCTATCATGTTCGAAAAAGCACCTGTGAATTTGAGAGCTATCATCAGTGATAATCCAACCAATTTTTATGCACGAAAACTTCCAAGGTTGCGCCACTGCATTACCCGAGTTATGAAAAGATCTAAGCAGAAACCCAATCGTGTTTCCATGGAAGGTGTTATGAGAACTGAAGAATTGCATTGTTCCGATATGTTACGATCTCCGCATGTAAAATCTTTAATGGTCGTTATTCACTGGTACTGATTTGTCTCGGTTGTTCACCCATTGCACAACTAATGCCCGCTGCGTAGGTAGATACAACAGTCCCTACATCCATTTGTAGTCACTTTGTAGACATGGCGAACATCTCTTTCCTAGGGTTTCTTCTAACAAACGGCATATCTTTGTAACTCACTGTCTCGGAAGGACACGATGTTCTCTGAAACCGACAGGATTTTTCTTTTTCGTGGGAATTAGAACATAAAAACCTCAATATTGCTTTTCTACAAAGGAACGTAGTCATTACTTCGATTAAACCATCTCCGTAATGAAAAAAGCATAAATAACCAGACTATAAGTCAAATCCCCAATATAACGCCGTGACTATAACTGGGAATTACGTTATGAATCATCATTGACATCACCCGCAACATATAGGCAACAAATAATGATTCACTCTGCGACGCAAAGCGGACTGCCTACATGCCGGCGCAGAGTTCGTATTCCCACCCTGCATCTGCTTCACAGTCAACAAAATGTGAAATGTTCTAATTTTTTATTTTCAAGTAGAACGGCATGTTTTTTGACGATGCCGCACTGACTTTCGGCGACAAGACATTTCTGTGAAAGTTTAGTGCGGTAATAACACAATGACTTGCGCGTATTTATAATCATTGTTCTGTGCTACAAAAATATTCTTGGAAACCTGACCACGGTCCGAACCGTACACAAATACTTGACAGAGTTATGTAAAGCTAGAGAGAGTATCGACTGTCCTGCCAAATATACGTTTGTGACGAGTGGAACTTTAGGAGAAATCAGGCACTAGACAGGAATACGTGAGTGAGAATAATTTGGTTTTATTGCGAATCAAATTGGCACTTGTTGCGTCTGATTCCGTGAACTCTTTTGGGCGTAACGCGATAGTAATTTTGGGTTTTTTATTGAAAGGATTCGTGGAATGAAGGCAGCTAGCAGAAGTGTAGGATATGCATTTCTTACTGAGAAGCATTAAATTCTACATTCCAAACGTCTCAAAAAACGGGAACCCTGTATAGTAATCGTGACCATTCGATTTTCGTTCTCAATTTTCATTCAAGTACAAGTCGCGCCCTCAGCGACAGTCTCGCGAACCAAGAACGAAATACGTAAGCTCAGAAGTGGACGTGTGTGGAACGGCATGAAGAAAAACGTCAAATATGGATTAATTTCGTAGTTAAAAGTGAAAAAGTGCGATAAATAATAGTGTGCAAAATGTGTGGTAACGTGTGTATGTGTAACTGATGCCGTAGTATTGCCGAAAAACTCGAAAATTACATTTGTAAACAAACTGAGCTAGTTTCGTTCTTTCAAGATGGCTGGACGTTGAAGATATTCTTTGTCCGTATGTCAGTATGAAAGTTGAGCTATTCGCCCAAAGTAGAAGGATCGAGAGGTAAGAAAATTCTCCTGGTTATGTCCCAAAGTTATTTTCCACTCATGAAAACACGGGGGCTGTAATATGGTGCAATGCCGACATTTTGCGTCTACTCCCAATGAACAGGCGGCCCTGATTTGAGTGGCCTCGTCTGTTACCCAGATTACGTTGTCTTTTTGATTTTATTTCTGTTATTTGTTGGAAGTTAACACACTTTCCAGAGAACCTCTGAATAACGTTCAAATACATTCGTTACAACGTTACACTTTACGATGTTTTATACGAGAATGAGGGGAGGTCATGAGCCAGGTCAAATAATGCGTAGGTTGGTTCACGGAAAATAAAAACAAACTGATTTCGGGAAATGCCAATCCTGCAAATCTATATTTATTCAGGTTTGATAATTGTTTATGCCAAATTCGCTCTAGGCTGAAATAGAATACTTTATCTTTCACTAACGGTTTTTTTTTGTGTAGTAGGTACTGTATTAATTAGTTCATTTTAAGGATTTCTTTTCCATACAATACATGTTATAAAATTTAAAATCACTTATTTTCATTATATTTCTCTATTCTGCCAAAAATATTTGTTGTCTAGATTATCAGTTAGAAATTCTCCTGGGCGTCATACATCTTATAATGTTTTTTTTTTCTACTAGCGTGCGGAAAAGTCCACTTTCCGCATTCATTTTAGTTTTGAAAGGATTAGAAGATAGAAAGCTTACCAAGTATGGTTGTATAGTTTAATATATATTTAATAATAAATGTTCTTTATGTTAACTTTTGGGTGTTTTTTCCGCTAGTAGAAAAAATAGTGTACCTAACACGAGCGTAAAGTGTCTTTTCCGCAAGCGATTTCTGCAATCGCGTGCGGAAAAGTATCACTTTCCGCACTTGTTAGTTAAACTACTATTGTAGGTTAGCCTGAGTAAAGTTTTTGCTCACTTTACATATTAATTATGTACTTATTCGTTGATAATTTTTATTTGTTATTATTTATTCATGTAGGTAGATGACGATTTGTTATATTTTTACACTTACATAAGGTACGAATTTTCCTGATTGTTTCGGACACTTGTTTTTACAGCAGTTTATAATTTAATTTTCACGATTGAAATTGAAAAAAATAATCAATTGATTTTAATCCTCGTAACCCTGGTTACACACAAAATCATTTTTTATTGTGATTGTTTTTAATTAAAAATTTTCTCACGTCCTGGATAAATCATTACTCTGAATTGGGAGCATTTCATGAGAGAAGCTATCCACAGTCACGAAATTTCTTTTTTATTTCTGAATCACTCTTTTCATATCATAATTACCTACTTAGGTAAAAGTTTATCGGGCTCCACCTTGAAATTTTTAAAAAAAGTGGTGTTACTTACGTGGTTTGATCTCCCCAACACGAATCTGAAAAAAATTTCGTGGTACCCTCAAGTAGTTTTCGAGTTACGACCTTCTGAATCTTGAAAACGGACCATTTTCAAACCAAATTTTTTCGGTCAAAAACCGCACAAAATTCGCCCTTGTTTTTGTCTAACTTTTCTCCAGGCGCTAATCAACTGGTATTTGACAAATAAACACGCACCAAAACAACACCAAATTCGACCTCCTCATAAACATAAAAATAACCAACCTACTTACCTACATGTTGGTCATTTTGGTTATTTTTGATGAGTTGGTCGTCTGCAAATAACTTCCCTTTCATTTATTTGCTCATATTTGAATTTGAATAGTCGGCGGCGCATATTGCAGGGAACCAACTTATCAAAACAATAAAAATATTACCGACCTTGAAGGTTATGTTTATTGTTTTCAAAAAGGTCGAATTTTTGTGTAAAACTTTTGTTGCTGGTGTCTGTATTTGGGAAGGTATCAGTTTATGGGCGTTTGAAGAAAAGGTAGACAAACAGAGGAAGGCATTTTGAACGATTTTTTTACTGAAAAAATAGTTCTTGAAAATGATCGATTTTCAAGATTCAGAAGGGCAAAATTCGAAAAATACCCTAGAGCGTCATGAAATCTTTTCAGATACGTGTTTAGGAGATCAATCTACTCACAGTGAAACCAATCTAGCCTAACATTTTGAATTGCGCGTACGTTCATTTTGAGTGCCTTATACCTATATTATGAACTATTATAATCCGTCCTACAGGTGCCCAGCACATTTTCACGTCTCAAGCTAAGTTGGTTTCACTGTAAGTAACGCAATATTTTTTTTTTAATTTCAAGGTGGAGTCCGATTAACTTGCCTTTAGCAATAAATATTTATTCTATATTTAAGTTCAGAATAGTATATTCGGTAAGAAAGGAAAGAATAATGAAAAATGGATTTCTTTCTAACCGAGTAACAAACTATACTTTCTCAACGATCAGAAATATTATTTGAATGAAATGAAAAGCATCCAACAATTTATAAGAAATAACTCGTTCATTAGGTGTACATCATAACATTTTCATTAATTCATTATTAATTTTAAATAAATTCATTATTCGAAATGTCGAAAACTCGCCAGAAATTATTTTTGCGCAAGAAAAAACATTTGAAAACTGATTCAGATCTGACCAACTTGAGAACAGTTAGAGATAGACGAATTCTGCGAACTCCAATCGATTCAGAATGGCCGAATTAGTATATACTGAGAATTTGAACGAAAAAAATCTACGGACAAAAAAGTGAGTAAGTCATGATAGATAATTTTTGGAACTTTTTAAAATTTAATTTTTCAAATTTCAAATTTTTATCTCCGAACGTATTTCGCCGTGTTGATTCCGAATCTTTGAACGAAAATGTCGAAAACTCATCATAAATATTTTTCGCGCCAAAAAAAACATTTGAAAACTAATTCAGAGCTTACCAACTCGAGAACGGTTAGAGATAGACGAAATCTGCGAACGCCAATCGATTCAGAATGGTCGAATTAGTATGTATTGTGAATTTCAGTTCATCGAAAAAAATTAAAAATATCCGAAAAAAGTTGCAAGGGTTCCCCTAAAAATCATAAAAAATACCAAGTTGTCGCATCGACTTGGAATTCACACTGTATACGTAAAATTTTATGCTCATTCCAAAAATGTATGATTTTTATATGCTCAGATATAAGATTTAGGCGAAAAAAGGTGTTTAAGATGAAAAATAAATTTTTCTGAGATTTTTTATTTTTCATTTTTTGAATTTCAAATTTTTGTCCTCGAAAGTAATTTGACGTGTTGATTCTGAATATTTTAACAATATGTCGAAAACTCATCATAAAAATTTTTGGCGGCAAAAAACCATCTAAAAATAGATTCAGAGCTGACTAACTCGAGAACGGTTAGAGATAGACAAATTCTGCGAACGCCATTCGATTCAAAATGTCCGAATTAGTATGTATTGTGAATTTCGAATCAATCGAAAGAAATTAAAAATTACTCGAAAAAGTTGCAAGGGGTTCACCCCTAAAAATCATCAAAAATACCAAGTCGTCACATCGACTTGAAATTCGCACTGTATACGTAAAATTTTATGCTCATTCCAAAAATGTATGATTTTTATATGCTCAGATATAAGATTTAGGCGGAAAAAGGTGTTTAAGATGAAAAATAAAATTTTCTGAGATTTTTATTTTTCATTTTTTGAATTTCAATTGTTTGTCCTCGAAAGTAATTTGACGTGCTGATTCTGAATATTTTAACAATAATGTCGAACACTCATCATAAACATTTTTGGCGGCAAAAAAACATCTAAAAACAGATTCAGAGCTGACCAACTCGAGAACGGTTAGAACTAGACAAATAAAATTTTCTGAGATTTTATCCTTTCCTTTCTTCTGTTCTCCTTATGTAACCATCCAATCTCCTTCAATTTATTTGATACTCGTTGTCGCCTACTTACACCAAAAATCATACGTGGGCATGAGCTTCGAACTTTCTGGATCTTATTTTTATACATAAGATTTAAATTATGTCCATACCACGTATCCACGTAATTGAATGGTAATTATCTTTCATTGCACCCTAAAACTTTTTCATTATTTTTCATTAGAGATAATTACTTCACTGCTTTCATTAGGTGTACAAAAAATGACTAGTTGTTTCCCCCTCGGAAATAACTAACCATGGGTTAACCTGAACTATTTATTATCTATTAAAGAAGTTGCATAAAAAATTATAAATAAAATTCACTCAATAAAGTTTTCAACAAAAATATTAAAAAAAATTGAAATAAAAAAAATAATTCTTTGCTCCCACTTTGGTTTGAACCTTCACCTTGTGACTATTAGCCCAGTACTCTATTTTCTGCAATACTATGGTCATCATGCAAAATAAAAAATAGTCTGGTTCACAAATGCTATTTGGTCAAAAAGCTGACCTAGACCACCGAAAATTATGATTTCCACCGAAAATTATGATTTTCGTCTTATTCGAATCGAAATGGCATTTAGAAAAAAATGTTAAACTGGAAAATTGTGGCCGGCAAAAATTTGTATAAGTTATGAACTTTTTTTTTGTGTTGGCATCGACTGCTATGGTCATTAGCCAAGTGTTCTGAATAGGCCTTGTTGCTAACTCCATAAGCGAGCTTGAGAGCAGCACTGTTAATTGTTAACGCAACAGTGAATCGTGGAGTATTGTTCCCAGCCGACAACAAGATCCAATCATTCAGACTTTTATATCTGAAAATGAAAAAAACCTTACCCCTGCCGAGAACCGAACCCAGCACCTCTCGGTCACAAGGCCCGAGTGTCGACCGAAACATACGCATGATAAAAAAAAATCATTTTAACGTATTAAATATGAATATTGAGAAATAAAGAAATTTTGGTAATATCCAACATACATAAATAAACAATAATCCATCACAAAAAATGTTTACCCCAATCTATGCTTTTGTTAGTTATTTAATTTTTACCTGTTGAAAGTTAACATAGAAACCTTGATTATTTCTTGGAGCTATTCTTAAAATGATTTAGAAAAGATCCCCGTTGGAAACTTAGGATTTTTTTTCTCCTTCCGAGTAGCTATTTTTCATCTTTTTTTTAAGCAAAACTTGACGCCAAAGTCAAACTTAAAAGTAAATTATTTTAAGCAATGTTTTCGATATGATGCAATTTTTTTGGAGACTCACTGTACTTGGTCTGTCTTCTTGCTTGCATTTTTTGCAATACTCAGAAATTCCTCAGTGTTGGCAACACCGCATGCATATAACGACTATGTGTATGTGCTTTTCTGGTAACGGCAAAATATAAGTATATTGATTGTGCATTTTTTTTTTTGAACAAATTAAACACTTATTTTGCCAGGAATAAATTCATGTCACTATATTTGGCAATGGTTATTTTTTTTCTGTGCTCCAAAATATACTGATATATACGGTCGTTAAATCCTTGCGTTGTTGCCAATAATGCGAAAATTCTGCAGATACCTAAATATCCAAATATTGAAACGTTTTTCTACATTATATTTCCGTCAAATATACTTTGGCAAATACTATTTTTGTTTACCGCGATACCGAGTGAAATTCAATGTACATTTGTCTCTTTACAAGCTTTTATTTGACTTGCCATGTTAGTATGAGTGGGTCATGTTGGTTGGTATGGATGTATATACTTAATACATTATGGAATTTTTGTTAAAGAAAAGACAAAATGGAGGCTCCAAGATGGCGGACGGGATTTGTGATAATCATCCGATTCCATTCAAAATCGATATGTGGGGGTCGACAGGGGTTTTTGAGGTCGGAGATGATGATTTTTATTTTAATTTTTGGCAAAATTCATGAATTCAGCATGGCAACTCCAAGGTGGTGTACGAGTTTTGTGATTATGATCCGTTTTATTCAAAATTAGTATTTGAAGGTTCTGGGGGTGGGAGATTATGAATTAGTTGTCAAAATTTATAGGCTCAAAATGGCGGTTCCAAGATGGCGGAATAGGTTTGTGATTATAATCTGATACGATTCAAAATTGGTATGTGGGGTTTTTCGAACTTAAGATTATGAATTATTTGTCGAAATTGATAAATCCAAGATGGCGAATGAGTTTTGTAATTATGGTTCGATGCTCTTTAAAATTGGTATGGGGGGTCGATACACGAGTGATGGCTCCAGGATGGCGGAAGATTTAATATTTAGATGGCATCCTTATTGGAGAGCTAGATAGCTCAAAACTGTCAGGAAAAGTCCTTGTGATAACCATGCTCTATCAGAAATGTCAGAAATCCATAGGTCATTGCTACCAACTAAAAAGCATAGAATAGTGTAATAGAGTTTTTCAAAGGGAAGCTTTCATTCAAATATGCTAAAAAGTAAAAATAATTTCTTTAGATGTGTATTCTTTGAGTTACAGATTCAAATGCTTGCCGTTTTCGGCATTCTTTTGGCTATGTAACTCGCAGAATTACCTACATTACTAATCTTTTTTTTTTGCTAGTGCATTTGAATAAAGGCATGTCTTCGAAAAGATTCCTGGATATTTCTACAATTATATTTCAACAAATTCACGCAGCTTAAAGTCTACGAAAATTAATTTGGCATTGACAAACTTCTTGGACAGTTGCGTATGTAATGTTTTACTCATTAGTTTCACTAGAATTGAATTCAACTTTCTTCTCTAATTTCGCAAAACTTCCTGTATATTTACTGATGCTCTAAACGACTTTTTAATGGTTGTTTGGAGGTAATCTTCCTACAGGTAATAATTATATTCATTTATCTTCACTTGGATTACTTCTATGAAGAAGTTCAACATTAATACCTACCTGGAAGCCTCAAATCTGACAAAATTAATATGGCACTGTAATTGAAAAACGGACCAGGCAACCACCCCCACAGTCCTTGTGGGTTTTCTGTGACGGTGGCAACATTTTTTGAGCTTGAGGTAAGAAGAAGCTATAATTTCGTAGATATATATTACCCGCTATATATTTATTTTCCTGTCTTTAATTTGACAAGAATTAATTAATTTTTTTATTAAAATGTGTAATTTGGCTTTTGCATCAAGCATATATCATTGCAATTTTTGTATCATTGTAAAATTAATAGATCAAATGACTTACCTTAAGGAAATTTGATCCATATTATACGAGCAGCTTTGTCCGAAGTTATTACTATTTTACACATGTAGTAGGTCTGATTTTCCCATTATCGTACAAGTTGAAAGAAGTGAAAACAATTTTTGGTTTGGCAACCCCGCATTCGTCACATCGTCACTCAGCTAGCCAGTCTCTGGATGTTGTGACAAGTGCTCGTCATTCTAGTTTAAAGGTCCTAGATCGCATGTAGGGGTGGGATTTCCATGTTATTTTCTATTATTTCTATTACTAGTAATATTAGTATTATTATTATTATTATTATTTAATGTTTTTGGGTAGGGTTAGTAATAACTTCGGACAAAGCTGCTCGTATAATATGGATCAAATTTCCTTAAGGTAAGTCATTTGATCTATTAATTATACTTCGCAGCTTTGTCCTCAGTTATTACTATTTTACACATGTAGTTGTTGAAAGAGTTCTACATGCGATCTGAAGTCAGTCAAGTTCAAAATTGAAACCAACAGATATCCCAAAATAATTCATTATATTTTCCCTCAGTTTAATTAGCAATAATATAGTAATAAACGTATATGCCAAATATTGTGCATACGAATAATATCTAACATATTTAAATCTCTAACACTAAAAATAACGAGTAACAAGTAACAATTATAGTAACGAGTAACAATAAGAGTGACAATTATGACAACTCTAATAATACCTATTAGTAAAAATTCATTTGTTTTTCTTTGTGATCAGTCGTTTTATAAAATAATCTGGTTTGGAAGCTAGTGGCTTATTATAAAAAATATTGAATACATTTGATTTTTCAGTCCAACCCGCCTTTTTCCTTATTTCCTCAATGCTCATACCTGATCTATAAGCTGCGGAAGTGGCAGCATGTCTAGTACTGTGGCTTCCGTATTTTCCCGTATCAATTCCACACATTTTCAATGTTGTTTTTATCCATCGACTTACAGATTGTGCTGATGCGGCATGAAAGGGTTTTTTGTGAGTCATAATTAATTGGTTCACATCGCTAGGTCTAAACGACTTTGTTATATTTGTGTAATGTACAATAACAGAAGCTAGGCAAAGTTCTGGTTTCTCAAGAAAAAATGGAATTTGAAGGGTTGGCTGTTTTTTATTGGGACCACTAGTTTTAATTCGATCCGCTATTCTGATACTAATATTATTTTCTTGAATTTCGATGTTTTCCATTTTTATTTTCGTTAAGGTCTGTACCCGATGTGCCGTAATTAGTGCTAAGAGTGTAACCAATTTGTAGGTTAATTTTTCCAGGGTAAGATTTTCTAATGGATACCATAGTTCTAATGTACCAAGAACAATTTGCGGGTCCCAAGTGTCGTCATATCTAGGTGCAGGCGGGTTGAGATTATAAATACCTCTGAGGTATCTTTTTATAGTGGGTTCATCCTCCTGTTTTATTGGCATAAAAAAGGTAAGTGCTGATTTACAGGTATTTAGACTAGAAAATGACTTACACTTTTGAAAGTGTGAGTCAAGGAATTTGATAATATGCTCTAGTGAATAAGTGAAAGGATTCTGTCGATTTTGATCACAGTAATCCCACCATTTTTTGAACCAAACGTCATATTGTTTCAAAGTATTTGGTGAAACTGAAGCTATTATTCCGTGAGCTGCTGTGATGGGAAAGCCTCGTGTGATGATCGCTTCCCTGATAAAAGTCCGGCAACCAGAGTAAGGTCTTTCCAGAGCGGATGGGGCTCCCTGAAAGGTGATAAGAGCATATTTTTGTTTGGATGTAATATTAAGGGTTTACAGGTTAACAGTTTTTTAAAAAGTGGGTACCATGGTTGAGTCACCCAAAGAGGTACAACTACGATACCTTCGGCTTCATCCAATATTATTTTTTGTAATACTCTGGTCAATAATGAAAATGGCGGGAAAGCATAGAATTTTTTGTTTCTCCATGACATTGTAAAACTATCAACTGCTAGTGCAGAAGGGTCTGGTTTCCACGACACAAATTTTTCGCATTTTTTATTAAGTTCTGTTGCGAATAGATCTATGTCAGGATTGTGAAATGTCTGACAGATATCTAAGAAATATGTGTTGGATAACTCGTATTCGGTGTCGATGCATAAATTGCGTGACTCTGCATCAGCAATAACATTTTGTTTGGTATTGATATATGAAGCAAATATATACAATTGTTGTTTCTCACAATACTGCCAAATATTTTTGGATAAAGAGTTCAAGTCCTTATGTCTGACACCTCCCATTTTGTTAATATAAGATATTGCCGTGACATTATCTATTCGCAACAAAATCTCCTTATGTGAAATGTTTTTGGAGAAACACTTAAGGCCATTGAAAGCTGCCAACAATTCTAAAAAATTTATATGTTTTTCCCGTTCTTCTTTTGTCCAGAACCCATGAGTTCTCACCTCATTGCAATAGGCCCCCCAACCGGACCTTGAGGCATCCGAATAGACTTCTATATGATAACTGTCAGTTCGAATATGATTTTTGGCTAATGGTAGGCTTTTTAACCACCATTTCAAATCTGTTTTTGCGTTTTCTGACAAAGACATTTTCCTGTCGAAATTACTAAGAAGTTTTAGTTGTAAACATTTTTCTCTTTCCAGTTGCTTAGTGTAAAGCCAACCGTAAGGAATAGCAGGGCATGCTGCAACAAGTTTACCTATGATTCTAGCAATTTCACGAACTGTGTGTGAATTTTTATTCAATATGTATTTGATATTGTGGCAAATATTTATTTTCTTTTCCGTGGTCAACGATATGGAATAATCCTCGGTATCGAAGATGAATCCGAGGAACTTACATTGTTTACTGGGAGACAACTGGCTTTTTCCATAGTTAATTATGAATCCCAAATTTTCTAGGAGTTTGGTTACTCTTAAAGTATCTCTTTCGCTATTCTCTATCGATGAGCTGATTATTAGTATATCATCTAAGTATGCCACACAAACTATACCTTCCTCTCGTATTTTCTTCAAAATTGGTTTGAAGATTTTTGTAAAAATATATGGTGCGACATTCAAGCCGAACGGAAGGCAATTAAACTCGAAGATTGTATTTTTAAATTCAAATCTCAGGTATTTTCTGTGACTTTTTGATATAGGTATCATAAAGTAGGCATCTTTAAGATCAATGTTTGTAAGAAAAGCGTTTTTGTAAATGAGTCTTATTACTGTACGGCAATCTTCGAGTTTAAAGTGTGGTGGTATGATAAATTTATTGAGATTTTTCAGATTTAGTATAAATCGAAATTCTTTGTTTGGTTTTTGCCTAAGAAAATAGGAGGATAGGAATTGACCATCCTCATAATTACATTGGGCAGATATTGCCCCAATTTGTAATAGTTTTCTGATAACTGACTCACAATTGTTTATTTCTTCGTCACAATTTGTTATTCTAGGCGTTATGCGTTGTTTTGGAATTTTTGAAAAAGTAATTTGTATTCCTCTGATCCAGCCAAGAACCATAATGTTATTGGTAATGGTTGACCACAGATTCACGAAATATGAAAGTCTTCCAGCATAATTTACCTCGACTAATGCCATCTCCTGCCCTTTGTCCGCTCCTGTTTGTTGTTGGTCCTCTCCTGTTTGCTGTATGTCCGCCTGTATTTTCTCCCCTCCCAGTCTCCCGGTTTGAGTCGAGGTGGTCGACTCAGGGGGCGCTTGAAGTTTTTTGAGTTTGGTTTAGATTGTGGAAACTTTTGGAGCCCACTTGTGGAAGGTTGAGTCGCTTTTAGTTCCAGTGATGTTTTTTGAATATCTTTAGATGCTTTCACCTTGTCGGTGAAGCTTTCACCAAAAAGAAGAGTTTCAATAGGAAAACCTTCAATAATTTTTCTGACATCTGGCTTTACAATCGGGAGGATGAGGTAACGGCGATGTAATGATAAGCTGTGGTGTAAATCAGCTAATAGTTTAGCAGATTCTACCAAACGTAGTAGGATTGCGTTTGTGTCTTCTGTCGGGGAACAGAATAATTCGTTTAGGGGCCCCGACAGTGCAGAAATCGCGCACCCTAGTTGTTCTTGAATTTTGTTCAGGAACATATCTTGTCTCGCTGGCGTCTCGCCGATGATCGCTTTCAGTTCTGGATTGAGTATAGGAGCAGCCAGGCTTTTACAATTTTTTATTATTGGATATTTATCCATAAGAGTTTGACGTTCTGTCTTTTCAATGCCAGTAGAAATAAATGTATTCCAGCGGGTGGCGATTTCAGTATGTATTTCAGGGCCTTCTGAAATGGAATCTCTAGGATCCACGCCCAAAACAGATAATAAGTCCGCACTAATTTCAGCCGGAACCTCTTCTGTCGATTTTTTAGGGGGTTCTTCATCGTACATTGTTTCATCTGAAGATGTAGAAATGGAAGAACTGTAGGAACCTGTAACCAATATTGGTGTTCAAGAAATCTGTGGTTGTCGATTACAATTAGTTATTAATGTTTGAATCCTCCTGTATGTACAGAAGGTAAACAATGGAAATTAAATAATTTAACCATTTGCCCATCATATGCACGAGAGGCTTGAACAAAAAACGTTCTCTTTATAGCAGTTTTTGCCCATTGTTTACTACTGCGACGTTATTGTCCGGCTAGTTCGTCGAGATTCATGTGAACTCCGACTAGCAACTATATCGACTGAAAAACATGCAATCCATGTGGATGCCGATTTCAGTGCTACCTCAACGAAGACAATTCCTGCTACGAATTGCCGTTGACGAAACGGGATGCCGTTTCAAGTAGCCGCCAGCGCTTAGAATTTTCCCATATCCTTGAAATAAAAAGTTATTGTTATCTTTCTATAAGTACTTACTTTCAGAAGATGTAAGGTCATTCATTTTCTTCTTCAGTTTTCTCATTTTGTATTTCAATTTCCGTTTAGAGTCTCGCTTAGAAACTTTCTTTGTTCTTCCCATGTTCACACTTCAATCACTTTACTCTGTGGTACAATCAAACAGAATGACGAGCACTTGTCACAACATCCAGAGACTGGCTAGCTGAGTGACGATGTGACGAATGCGGGGTTGCCAAACCAAAAATTGTTTTCACTTCTTTCAACTTGTACGATAATGGGAAAATCAGACCTACTACATGTGTAAAATAGTAATAACTGAGGACAAAGCTGCGAAGTATAATATGAGATTGATGTCAGAACTTGTACCTGTCGAAAAGGAAAAAAATTAAACGGTAACCGAAACACAATCTGATTGGTTCTGTGCGTCATGATATCTTTATTGACATTTGAATCTAACAAAATGATAATTTTCAATAAATAATAATTGAAATTATTAAAAAATAAATTCTCTGTGTGTATTGTATTAAATAGTTTCACTTCTGTTACTGATAAATTATTTACAAAAGATTCAGTAACCTTGATAGGTAGTTTGAGATCCCTCACATGAATTTGAAAAGACATGAATGAACGTTGTTGACATTCAGTAAAAATTCTCAGAATTTGTCAGAACTTTCCCACAGTGTTTTCAATGGATGAGAAGAGATATTGTATGGAAAAGGTGCACCGGTCTCCGGTTTGCACATAAGTAAGCAAAATGCACCACCTTTCAGTCAATGGGAGATATTCTAGCTCTCTGATTGGTTGTGACCGAACACGGGTGCATTTTGGCAATGCAGACTTAGGCCGAATTTTCATGCATACGATATCCGACAATCCGATGGTACGAAAACGTTCTAATTGGTTGAATTGGTAGGCGTGACAACAATTCAACGAATCAGAAAATTTTCTCAACCAACCAGAATATTTTCGTACCATCGGATCGTCGGATATCGTATACATGAAAATCCGGCCTTAGTGTGTGTTCCCAATGCATCGTTTTTGCTTTTCACGTTGCGCGTCACGCATCACACCTTCTTCTCGCATTCTGATTGGCGAATTGGTGAATCGTGTCGATAAATCGCCAATCAGAATGCATGACTCGCGACGCGAAAAGCCCTGAAACGTGGTGCAAGCTACGTTAGCTTGCTCAGGTTAGGTTTGTGTGTAAATCGCAAGCGAAAAACGAATTCACGCATTTTCGACTCGCAAGCTACAGTAAATTCAAGTTAAACTCAAGCCAGTAAACAATAGTGGTCAGGACGTGATCAACGCGTGCTTTGTTCGTGATCGAGGAAAGGCGGGCCGCTATTGGTCTATGTTTCTCAGGCAGGTTTGAGTGGGAAACACGCCCTGCCTATTTCATCAATCCGACATCGATGATCACAAAGTAACAGCGTGCATTTGTTTTTATGTGGCTTGACCTGGAGTTGTATAGACTATAGGTTAGCTTGCTCTGGTTAGGTTTGCTTATATGCCTCCGGTTTAAGGGTACTACTGTCATCCCTTCAAAAACTCTCGGAGAGAATGGTTTACTAACTTGATTTTTTCGAAAATTCCTAATATCCCCACTACATAAGATTTTGACTCCCGGAGTCGACTTTCCACAATTTACAATGCGTGCCCTCGCCTTATTGGGGCGTGAAAAACACACATTTTCTTCTCGATCAAACTCCAGAAAATGGGATTTTATGAAATGCGAGCCACTGCTTTCTTCTGTTGAACCATTTTATTCTCAGCGTGTAGTTTTACTTGTCATGATTTTTTTTATATTATATCGTTTCTCCCGCCTTGTTCTACATAAATAGTTAATAAATGTTTGAAAAGTGATTTTCAGCCGTGCATTAAAGATTTTTCAACTTGCACTTTGCACGATGCGTCGTGTCGGTTCTATACTCTCAGATCCTTTTTTTCACTAATCTGGGGTTCTTCCGAAAATATTTTTAAACCGAAAGTCGGTACCAACTTCCTTATTTTTAAATAGAAATCTAACTTATCACTGAATAAATAAATAAATTTCAAATACCTGTAATGGATGATGCCTTACCTGCCTTTTTAGCAAGTCTCTAGAAATGTAATATCTCACTTAAAGTTCATTGCCATAATGTAATCTGTTGAACTTGTTTACGAGAAGAAAATTAACGATATCGTTGTATGCTTTGATATTAACTTTAACCGTTACATCACTTACTCATATTTATTTCGTTACGCGAATTATCAGTCATTGTTAAGCAGAGTAATTTTATTGATTCACAAAATACCTACCTGTTTTTCCACTTGACAGGTTGGCTCGGCAGTCTCCGTTTGTTCGGCATAAATTCGGTTCGTTGTTTGATCTTGTTTGTCGTTGGTGGGAGGGAAGCGTGTCTCTGCTTGCAAGGATTGTCTTCAAGGCAGCGTTGACGTTCCTACCGATGTTACGGTAGATCTGCAATTTTTGAACAGGAAGATCAATGAACATACAGTTGAATTCACTTTCAGTATGTTCTATCTGTCTAGGCGTCAAAGGCTGCTTCGGTAAGCAATTGTAAAAAACATTATTATAACGTGGTTTTCTTTTGTTCCAGGGTATGCATGACATGTTCATCCAATCCCAGCAGTTGGTTCCAAATATCAGCAACAGTAACGGAAGCATCAGCAGCAACGCCAACTGGTCAGTGCAACATAAAAAACGTCGTGCGGAACTTTATAGCGGTGACAGCGGTATCTACAGCAGCAACACCAACGCTGAACTGTCTATCGTCGAACAGGTTTTCTCTGTGAACACGCAAGGACATACTTACTCTTCTAACAAAAATGCTAGCCCGGGCACCAATCAGCAACCGTTCGTTCGCGCGTCTACCATCAAGCTTCTAGACACGTACCAGCGCTGCGGCCAGAAGGTAAGAATTTTGTTAGAAATGCAGGTACCACCTCCCCATATTAATTTCTGTGACCTGACTCCATTGACTTCTCTGATCGTTCACCAAATTCACTAACCCTCTCATTTGTCAATGGCTTTGCGTGCCCCATGTTCAATGAAGAGGTACAGGGGATGCAGTTCTAAGAGTGTCTCCAGCGCCCTAGTGGATGCCGTCCTCATTGAACTTGTCGCAAGGCAGGTAGGCAAGTCTTTGTACCTATCTAATAGGGTTTTTGTATTGAGCCTCTCGAAATCATCGAAACGTCGAGAATCTTCTAAAGTTCCCGCATCCAAGACTGTGGTCAAAGTTTTCATGATAGGACTTTGGCCCATCGAAATAGACGTCCTTCACTTTGGTACTACCAAGTATTCAAGAGACGGATGTGTCCTCCGAAAGGAGGAACTGATACACACAGATGGTTCAACAATTCTCTCAAGTGCTACGGCAAGTGTATACAGTTGCAGACCTAGGACAAATGGTCCTATGCGACCCACTCACTTGAAACCTAACCTAGGCTATATTGACTTTTCTTTTCACTCTCGCTCCCTTGAGCAACCTATTTCCGATAACAACCATTGATGTGCACTGAGCGTTATTGCTCTGTAAGAGCTCCTTTCATCTCGGCTTTTTTTCTCCCTGGTTGTGTTCGATTATTCTCTTCAGAAAGCCAAACTGCCCTACTAACAATGTTCACTATTCATCTTTGCTTCCTGTTCTGCCTTCACCATTATTAACCTTGAATAAACAATCAATGAATATCCGGTGTCAAATGTTAATAACCAACTACTTTTTTTTTCATTGTCTTTACAGTGTATATTACCAGTCCTACCTACACCCTCTTCTCAATTTTGTGTCCTATCAATCCTTCTGTTCTTTGATTCCCGTACTGCTTTCACCATTATCCGACCTTGATTAATAAATAAATGAATCCGGTGTCAGGTGTGGGATATACCAGCCTGGTGGAAGGTGTGGGATATGCCAGTCTGGTGTCAGGGGTGGGATATGTCAAATTCCAATAATCAACTATTTATGTTTTGCTTTTAGATAACGAATATATCGTCGATTTCTCTTTAATTTTCGTATTGTTTCAGCGAAAAACGCGATCTCCCGAAGGGAATGTTAATAGCTGCGAGGACGAGGCAGTCGTTCCAACTACAACAGATTGTCCGACAATCGCAACCACGACGGCCCACAGCAAGGTTACGGCGGCTCCGGGGGCCAACAACCCCCAGCCGCAAGGTAAGAAAAAATGTAATGACAACCTTTTTACACTGCTACACACACTCACAAGGCTTTCCTCCACGGTAATTTCGAATATATATACAGTGTCATCCCCAAAGGATGCACCATATGGGAAACATGCACTAAAAAAATATAGCAAAAAAACGTAATATACAAAGCGTATAAAAAAAACTTGATTTTAAGCCAAGAGAAAAATACCCTTATTTTGGAAAATATTATAAAATACATATACATCTAGATTTGAAGTTTTATTTTTTAATCATTTTTTCAAATGGAATATGTCAAAAATTCTATTTGTTTATGTAACGATAAATAAAATGAATCTTGTATACAACAGTTTATGAAAAAAAAAAACGTGTAATACTATAAATTTCCCAACTAAGATTACCTATGATACTTTTTTTGACTGAAATTTACCTCAAAGTTTTTGGTGCAAAGTTCTTTTTATTAGAAAATAATGTTCAATAATATCGAGTATGAAACATCATAATTTAAGTAATATCTCAGCACAAATCTATTACATTTATTTTGTGAAGATTTTCATGATCAAAGTAACAAATGATGAGTATAATGAATTTGTGCTAAGATATTAATTTGGTTTTGATTCTTTGAAGTTTATTTTACTTTAAAATTAAATTGACCCTAGTTAACACAATAGATGAGCAATTTGTAGTATTACTCGCTTTTTCACTTAACCGTTGTTATACAGGATGTTATCTTTTTGACACTACATTTTTAAAAATGGCCTAAAATATTAAAAGTCCATCTAAATGAAATTTAATATTTTCAGGCCATTTTAAAAAAATGGAGTCTCAAAAAGTTACATTGTATTGTATTTTTTGATATCAACAACTTTTTTAAATAACATTTTGTGATATTTTACAAAATATGAGTACTTTACTCTTGGCTCAAAGTTTTCCAATACGCCTCCTATATAAATTTTGAATTGAAATTTTGTTACTGCATGTTTGTATTTGAGGGAGGGAGGCGCATCCTTCAATCAGGAAAACTGTTTCTCGAAAAACCTACAATAAAGAAGTTTTCTATATTGGGAATGTCACTGTATATCGGTTTTTGTAGGTTCTGATAGATTCAAACGAAATATGCATCATTGAACGGCAGAGTAACATTTTCGAAAATATTTCGAAATATTACATTCTATTTTTTGTCCCTTTTTGATATTTTCACATTTTTATCGAAAATCGATTTTTCACGAAATTTTGTTTTGTTTCTGAAATTTTGTTTTCACTCAGAAATGTTGCCTGTTCTCCCAACATGTTATTATTTCTCCCGAAATATTATTTTTTCTTTCGAAATGTTGCCACTTTTAACGATATATTTCTTTTTCTCCCGAAATGTTTCCTTTTTCCTGCAGTATTACCTTTTCTCCCACAATGTTGCCTTTTCTTCCGCAATGTTGCCTTTTCTTCAGCATGTTGCCTTTTCTTCAGCATGTTGCCTTTTCTTCCGCGATGTTGCCTTTTCTTCCGCGATGTTGCCTTTTCTTCCGCGATGTTGCCTTTTCTTCCGCTATGGTACTTTTTCGTCCGAAATGGTACTTTTCTGTCCGAAATGGTACAATTTCGTCCGAAATTGTACTTTTTCGTCCGAAATTGTACTTTTTCGTCCGAAATGGTACTTTTTCGTCCGAAATGGTACTTTTTTGTCCGAAATGTTACTATTTCTCCTGGACTGCTGCTTTTTCTCCCAATGTTGCCTTTTATCTCGAAATCGAGCCTTTTCTACCGAAATGGTGCCTTTTCTCCGACATGATGCGTTTCTTCCGAAATGGTGCTTTTTATTCCAAAATTGTGCTTTCTCTTCCGATATAGTGCATTTTCTCCTAAAATGCCATTTCTCCTGAAATGTTGTCATTTCTCCGGAAGTGCCGCTTTTTCTTCCAAAATGCTGCCTTTTTCTCTTGAAATTAGTATTCAGTAAGGAATATTCAAAGGGGATTGCATCAATAATAGTCTTTGAAATTTGGTGCAAGCTGAACTCTTCCAGTAAGAATATTTTTTCTACAAATTTCATCTCTCATATACCATATGGCAGATATTAAATGGGTCATTAAATTCAAATTGAAAAAATAAGTTCCGTAACGTTGACAAGATATTTTATTACGTTAGTGTAACTAATTTCTAGCGTAACATGAATAGAAACTAAGTATGTTTCAGTTTAATTGTTACACATGTGGTTAGTTTATTATCTAATCAATGTCATTTAAAGTGCAAATATCAACACTATATGGATGGAAGTCGTGTTTTTTCTTGGGAACATAATTGTTCAAGATGACATGGTTCACTTAAAATCGTTTTCAATATGGAGGAAGTCTGATAACAAAATCGTCTCAATTTGTAAAATTATATATAACATCTCATCATTCATTCTATAATAGTTCTCACTCTTTGATTTTTTGACCCAAAAATTCATTTAATTTGAAAGGAATCGGTATTTTCGAATTTTAAATATTCGTGTTCACATGTCATTTCTGTCAATTTATTTTGATTCTTATTACTCGGAAAATGATGAATTGGAATTCAAATAATTCCTATAACTCCGTAGAAAAATTTATGGACAATTAGATATATATATACAGGGTGTTCCTAAACATCATGTACATCCGAAAGGAGGTAATTCCTCAGCTCATTTTAAGACTAAAAGTTCATATAAACTCAGGTCCGAAAACGCTTCGTTACCGATCTACGGGGTGTTGAAATTTCAATTTTTTTTTTGGTTTTTCTTTATAGATTCTGCAGTTTTTGAGATATGTGGCTCAAATTTGAAACATAAATTACGTTATGGGGCTTACATCGATGGACAACTCAAATGTTTGTGAGAATCTACAGGGTGATATTTTTTTATGGGTCATGCCCCCTTTTCTCCCCCTGAACTTTTTTGCGGTGCGCTGTTGGTAAATTCTAAGGTACAAATTGAATTTTTTGGTTTGTTTACAAACTTTTTTGTATCCTGTAGTTTTTTCGTATCTAAGACCGTTATCGAGAAAAAAAAAATTGAAATTTTTTTGTAATTCGCTAAAATTATTTTGTTCGCCGCTGTTTGCTAAAGGCTTTTTTTTGCAATAACGATTTATTATACAAAACATCCAAATAAAAGACATAACAAGGAAATAACGTTATAACAATTGTTGAAAGTGACCTCCTCCAATCCTTATACATGCGTCCGCTCTTCTTCTCATTGATGCCCGTACTCTGCCAAACACCCCCGGAGTATTTCTTACAGTTTCAAATGCATTTAATATTCGATTTCGTAAGTCATCGATGGTATTTATTGGTGTTGTATACACGAGAGATTTGAGATGCCCCCATAGAAAAAAATCTAGGCTATTTAAATCAGGGGACCTAGGGGGCCATAACTGAGGTCCACCCCGTCCTATCCACTTGTCCCCAAACACTTCATTTAAATATTGCCGAGCCAAAACAGAAAAATGTGCTGGTGCGCCATCGTGCATATACCACATTTGATGTCTGAGCAAAAGAGGTAAGCCTTCAAGTAATAAAGGTAATTCGTATTGCAAAAAATGCCTGTATGAGTTTCCAGTAAGCCGACCAGGCAAAAAGAAAGGACCAATCAAATGATCCCCAACTATACCACCCCATACATTCAATGAGAACTGCTCTTGAAAATGAGTTTCGACAATTCCATGTGGATTTTCTTCGGCCCATATGTGGTTGTTATGAAAATTTATAATTTGATTCCTGGAAAAATTGGCTTCGTCGGTAAAAAGGATTTTACAGTCAAAATTGGGGTTTACTGCTATCCTATTAAGGTACCACTGGCAGAAATTAACTCTTGAAGGGAAATCTCGAGGAAGGAGCGCTTGCACCCTTTGAATGTGATATGGATATAGTAGAGATTCACGCAATATACGCCAAACAACTTGGTGACTGATATTTAAATTTTTAGCGATTTTTCTGGTGCTAGTGTCTGGCTGTTCTTCTATTTCATGTAGAACAGCTTCTTCGATCTGTGGTGTTCTAACGGTACGTGGTTTACCTCCATCATTAGTGTTTTTATTAAATGTTCCAGTTTCTGCAAGACGCCTATGAATATCTGAGAATATTCGTTGATCAGGTATTATTCTATTGGGATAACGCTCCATGTATAGACGTCTGGCTTCTCTTGCATTTCCATTCGCAAGGCCATAAATAAAATGCATATCAGCCATATCGCCATTTGAATAATTTGGCATTGTTACGAGGCTATAACGAGTATTTATAACAAATTTACACCTTACAATTAACAATTTAAACACATGTAAAGACACCTAACGACTCCACATACGAACTGTCAAAAAACGCTCGCTCTCCACTGCATTTGTTTGAAAACAAATCTATTCTTTCATGATGGAAAGTATAGACAATACACTCATAGCCATCTGAGAATCTGCGTTGGAGCTAAGCTTATCGTTGGTCGGTTTAAATCCAGGTCCCGGGAACAGATCCCGGCATCGGATTTTTTTAAAGCAATGATTTCACTTTTTTCTTCTGTTTGAGATTTGAATTATTGGATACTTGGATAGCTTATACATTACGAATTTCTACTGAGTATTCATTTTCTCATACTATTATAATATTATGTGCCTATTTGAATGAAGTGTCGATCTTTTTTTGTCTGAAAGATGCGTTTGTAGAAAAAATAATGTGTGTATTTCAAGCACAAAGTGTCATTGTTGCTCTCCAAAGATTACCGCGCTCCGCTTCGCGTTGCACGGTAACTCTCTTTGTCGAGCGACAATCAATTACTTTGCGCTCGAAATACACAAATTGCTATTTCCATTTTTTCTCGACAACGGTTTTAGATACGGAAAAACTACAAGACACAAAAAAGTTTGTAAATGAATGAAAAAATTCATTTTGTATATTATAATTTATCAACGGCGCACCGCAAAAAAGTTCAGGGGGAGAAAAGGGGGCATGACCCAAAAAAAATTATCACCCTATAGATTCTCACAAACATTTGAGATGTCCATCGATGTAAGCCCTATAACATAATCTATGTTTCAAATTTGAGCCACATATCTCAAAAACTGCAGGATCTATAAAGAAAAAACAAAAAAAATCTTGAAATTTCAACACCCCGTAGATCGGTAACAAAGCGTTTGCGGACCAATGTTTATATGAACTTTTAGTCTTAAAATGAGCTGAGGAATTACCCCCTTTCGGATGTACATGATGTTTAGGAACACCCTGTATATACAGTGACCGCCAAAAAGTATGTACCATATGGGAAAAAAAATTATTATTAGAGCTTTGGAAAAAAGATTCTTGGGAAAAGTTTGTGCATGTCCGATAACTTAAAAGTCGATTTTGACACATGTCACGTGATCGCTGGTATGGCGGCAAATTGAAAAAAATTACTATGAATAGGCAAAATGTCGGGTAAAATGGAAAGATATCGAAAAAAATTATTTAAAAAAAGTGCTTAGAATTAAATTTTAATCACATATACAGAGTTTGAAAAAATTATGTGAGGAAATTGAAAATAGCATTTTTTAAAAATATTTTCTTAGCTGTATAAAAATATCAAGTTATTTTCTTATTTCGATATCTTGCCATTTTACTTGACTTTTCGCCTATTCATAGTAATTTTTTTCAATTTGCCGCCATACCAGCGATCACGTGACATGTGTCAAAATCTATTTTTAGGTTATCGGACATGCACTCTAATAATAAACTTTTTTTCCATATGGTACATACTTTTTGGCGGTCACTGTATATACTGGGTATTTCTCCCGGCTTTATCAAAAAGTGAGCACCATATTATGATGTCAGGGTAAGATTTATTTTGTCTTTTTGTCCCCTAAGACTGATTGTTGTAATGGAGAATGGAGGGAAAATTTAATGTCACTAGGTACATTTTTATTCAACTTGCTCGAACAGTTTTTTGGCTTTAGATTCTTCATTTTGATAAAAAATTGTTTTTGCCCCCCCTGATAAAAAACAAAAAGAGGGAAAATCTGGGAGATTGGTAACAATCGAATTTTTTCATCAAAAGAAGAAATTGAAGCCAAATAGCCAGTGAAACACTTTTACAGTGATAATACTAGCGATGTGTTTATTTATTTTTTTGAATTCTGAGAACCTACAAAGGCTGTGGTGGAAAGCTTGCATGTTAGTTTTAAGTGACAAATAGTAGATTAGTACTTACATACGCTTCAAAATTCCCAAAAACGACTTTGAACTAGAATTTAAATATTGATAGTGAAAGTTTATTAATTTTAAGATTACAGTTCATATTAGCTGGAAAAGTTAGGGCAAACTTGTCGCTGTGACAAAAAAGTCGCGGCTTATGGAATTTTTTGTGTATGCATTGAAGAGGTGACGGTCCGTAGAATTTCGTCAGCGTAAAATATCATTCAGATCTTAATAAATAAATCCCCTTTAATGAGTTTAAATGAGTTCACTTCACATTTCAGTACCAAGCTGCTCGAATAATTAAATTGTGATTAGTTTGACGTCATTATTTTTATATTATGTTGTTATATTGCTCTAAATAAAAAAAAAATTCAAAAAATTATTTTGAATGATATCATGATTTTGCGATACTTTGTCGAATGATGTTCAGGCACATATTTTACGGAATACTTTTTTTCCGCAAATCGCTACGTTCCTGACAAAATTTCCTAAAGAATACTTTACCTTACTGTAAGGAACTCCTTACTGTAAGGAAGTCTTGACAGTTGTTAGTGTTCTACTGTGAGGAAATGATATTTCCTTACTGTGAGGAATTGTACACTATACTTTTTCTACGACCATCTGAATCATAAACAAAACTGTAATATAACACTTTTTATCATAAACTTTCCTGCCGTCATGATTCCCATAATACATACAACCTAAAAAAGGAATTAACGATACAAATTTTGAAAATTATTATAAAAATCTAACACTTATCGATTTCATAAAAAAAGTGGTTTATATGGGATTTGAACCCTCACCCCCACTATCGAAATTCTGACTGTCCCTTCACTTATCAATCGCGGCTACGAGCTTACATTATAATAATATAAAATTAAGTAACTGCTCTAGAAATTTCCTGCGAACTATTCGAAAATATAGAATTCGATTGTCATCAACCTTTATATTGAAATTAGTGGTGTCAATGTCAAATCATCCTCACTATTACTACTCATTTTCGATTACTTATTTTTTTAACAAATTATTAGAACAAACTTGATTCGTCGATCTTCTATTACTTATGATCATACAAATGACAGTCTAGTAGTTCATGAAAGTCGTGGGAAATGAAATATCCTGTACTGAAATGATCATTACAGTACAGTTTGCGATGTAGAAATGGAAAAGTGTTTCACAATCAACCTACTTTCTTGATTGCTAAAGCGCATAAGATGGAAAAATTATACTTCCTACATAAATGATTAAATAATTGATAAATCCAATCTTAATACGTTTCCATAGTACCCCAAGTAATTTCATCACGAATTTCAAAGCATAATTTATTTGTGAATAAAATTATTCAAAATTTTCAAAATTAATTATTATTATCCTTTCAAATTTTAAACGGTTTGCGGAAAAATAGTATGTTTACCCCGTATGAAAAGCCACATTCCTGGACTCTGTGTTGCTAAGTCTCGGCTTGCGCCTCGACTTCACTCACAGTCGCCCAGGAATGTTAGACTTTTCCTACCCGGTAAACAATATACTAATTATTTACTTTATCGACGAAAAATTCGAGTAACTAGACAAATCGAACTCGCTCTAGTTTCAAAGGTTATATGTTTATTCGCCCTTGGGAAATACAAATACTTACATGCGATGTGATCTCTAGATGTATCGATTCGATAACGTAATCTGAGACGCAAATCGGTCACGCGAACACCGAGAATGAAACGTAGATAATAGATATTTGTTTGTCAGGGAGAGAAAAGTTGAACATATAGTTTTTTTCTACGTTGTCTATTTATTTTTGAATCTAATAATGGTATTGGCTTGTGAATTGACATATAGCTAATTGTTGCAGGAGGCATTTTGAATTTGAAAAATATTTGCTTAGCAACCATGTACCCAGTTACGAAGGCGTAGGAGGGCCAAAAACAAAATATTATTTTTTGTACAACTGTCAAAAATCTCTATCGATGCGTGAATGTTTACTTTTTTTCACCGTGAAAAAAGTATTTTTTTTTTCACTACCAAAATAATTAACAAAATAAACATGAAATATTACTTTTTGAAGGATTTATTTTTAACAGAGGCAATTATTAATTGATTATTCATAATAAAACAATTTCATTTATTGGAATAATAAAGTTTGAACAATTACATAAATTCCCGAAGGTGTTCCATTTGCTGCTGATCAGAAACGTTAGATATTTCTTGAAGAGTTGATTCCACAATTTTATCAGATATTTCATTTTGTTTGGAAGAAGATGGACAATTCAATATTCTGTTAGAAATCTCAATTTTGTTCTTCAAATTATCTTCTATATATGCTTCTGCTACGGAGGCAGATTTCCAGCCATCGTGACGTTTTATTGATATAATGTTGCCCCCTGCATTGGCCAGAAGAGTTACAGAACTTCTCCTGAAATAGTGACCTGTGTAGCTCTTATAGATGTGTTTTCCAAGCTATTTTGCAATCAAGCTGGGAGTCAGCTTTCCATAATACTCATATGTTCCATTTAAATACTCATCTATGCTATAGAAGTATGATTCAGTAAGGTAATTCCTTACCTACTTTCAGAGCCGTAACTAGATGGATGGCGCCCGTGGCGAATATGTAGGTTTGCGCCCCCTAACAATAGTAAAACCTCAGATCCAAAGTCATTTTGGCGCCCTCTGCGGGTTAGCCGAAAGTCATTGTGGAGCCCCCTGCGGGCTAGCCAAAAGTCATTGTGGCGCCCCCTGCGGGCTAGCGCCCGCGGCCAAATCCTTCCTTGCCCCGGCCTCGTTACGGCCCTGCCTACTTCAAGTTGAAACGATGGTGGTTTGTTTCCGATTTGATACAATCTAGAAGTCGAGTACCGAGTACAAAACTTTATACCAATATAATTTGGATATTTCGTTTTGAAAATATTAATGCTAGATCATTTAGAATGGGCTACCCGATATAAAACTGTTGAACGTAAGGATCGATACGCTCGAAAATGTCTGGGTAAAAATATACTTTCCAGATATTTAGGCGCCGCGTTTATTAAACGCCCGAAGCCAACGTTTACCTATGAGTCGCAATGACTGTCGGGGAAATAACACATGAGTGACTTGGCTGAATATACGTTGTATTTTTAATATTCAGCCCTATAGTACAGTAATCACAGACAAATTCCTGGAGATAGATTTCATAGTTCCGTATGATATGAAATAATAATATATTAAGAAAATTTCTTGATCCAAGAGATATTTTACTGCTCCCACAATGTTGTTATACATATAAAGAATGTTATCAAACCAATTTGAGAAAATTTACAGCTCATAAAATGACAGATTTTGAAAGATTTTTGTTTGTCTATCTGTCAGTGATTACACTTATTTGATTGTTATTCACGATGTCCAAAACAAAAATATATTTTATTCAATGAAATTCAACAAGGATTTCAACATTTACTACATATGTAAACAATGTCACGAACGAGCGCGTTTTTTAACTTATAGAGTTGTCCCCTATGAGGAGTTATTGTTGTAACTGTATTATGATAATGCAAATATGATAATATGCTAGTTGAACTTTGAACGTTGACGTTCATTGGCGTACAGAGAGCGGTAGATACTAGAGACTAGTCATCTTTTTATCACTAAGTACTCATTCGTTAAAAAATCCACAATGGATCTTAAAGCAGCCATGGTTTTTCAGTAAAGATATTTATTTTTTGCTTCGTGTATAATAGGTGATAGTCAAAATAGTGTATCTTCTTTACTATATTTTGGAGCTAAAACTTTTCATTTCTTAGTTAATTGAGCTTATTTTTGAATTACTACGCCCTTCATTCAAACTGCTACACTATTCATACACTTTCAAGTTAACTTCAATTTATTCCATTTCACTGATATTCATTCCATTCTACTTCGCTATACTCTCCACTCAGCTTCGCTACTTTTCCCGTTCATATTCACCACACTTTTCATCAACTTCGCTACACTTTTCACTCGGCTGTGCCACATTTTCCATTCAGCTATGCCACATTTTTCACTCAGCTATGAATGCCACTCATTACTTTACTTTCCAATCAACTTTGCTACACTTTCCATTTAGCTTTCCATACAACCCTGCTACTTTTTTCAGCTGTGTCACACTTTCCACTTAGCTGTGTCATAATTTCCACTTAGCTATGTCACACTTTCCACTTGATGTGTTACACTTTCCACTTAGATGTATTATACCTTCCACTCAGCCTTACAACGCTCTTCGCTCAGCTGTGCCACACTTCTTACTCAGCTTTGTCACATTTGCCACGCATCTTTGCCACACGTTTCACTCAGCTGTGACACACTTTTCACTCAGCTGTGCCACACTTTTCACTCAGCTGTGCCACACTTTTTACTCAGCTTTGTCACATTTGCCACGCATCTTTGCCACACGTTTCACTCAGCTGTGACACACTTTTCACTCAGCTGTGCCACACTTTTCACTCAGCTGTGCCACACTTTTTACTCAGCTGTACCACACTTCCCACGCACCTTTACTGCACATTCTACAGCTTTGGTACACATTCTACCCAGCTGTGCCACACTTTCCAGCCGGCTGTGCCACAATTTCTACTCAGTTTTGCTACACCTTCCACTCAGCTGCACCACACGTTCCACTCATCTTTGCCACACTTTCCAGTCGGCTGTTCCACAATTTCTACTCAGTTTTGCTACACCTTCCACTCAGCTGCACCACACGTTCCACTCATCTTTGCCATACTCTCCATTCATCTTTGACCATTCAACTTCGCTACACTGTTGATTCAACTTCGCTACACTGTTGATTCAACTTCGCTACACTGTTGATTCAACTTCGCTACACTATTGATTCAACTTCGCTACACTGTCCATTCAACTTTACTTCACTTTCCACTTAGCTTCACTACACTATCTATTCAACTTCGCTACACTTTTAATTTAATTTCTTTGGAAAATAATCTTTGGTACGGCACTGGTAACATTTGTTTTCAAAGTTGATTGATGTCGTCTAAGCTCATTAGAAATATTGTTTACAGTTAAACCGTGTCCCGGCAAATATGTTGGGATAAGTGTTTGCGTCAATACAATAATTATTTAGATAGCTGTTTGAAAGCTGGCCTCATAAAACTTTTTTTTTATTGTCTTGTAACTTATATATGATTGTTTATTTTTGTGTATAAATGTAATATTTTTTGTTTTGAAGTGGTTTCCCGCATTTTTTTTTAAATTGATATGTGGAAAGCACGTTTTTGTTGAATCATACGCGGTCGGCGGTGTATTTGTGATGTCTGTCATTTTATTGAAGGTACATACAAACTATACCGAGTGCGGAATGTTTTGAACACCTTGAAATATGGTTTCTCAGAAAACACACTCAGGCAGGTTGATTTTGTATAATAATTTGCCAAATTGTGTTATTCATTTGAATTTCTTCAGTGGCATTGATCCACGATTATGTGATTCTAATAATATGAGTTTCTGCAACAACTAGTAGATACTCCAGTCCAGACTGATGCTTGAATGCATGTTATTAGATGTTTACACGCATCTAATACTTGCGAACACTCTCTGCAGTTGATCCGGTGTATATGCACGGATATAGGAGCAAAGAGGGTCAAAGAAGGGGGTCGCTGGCCGCAAGAAGAACCTACTCCGTGTAGTATACCGCAATTGATACAACTTCGCATGAGCTAATCTTGCATTTTCTCAGATGTTTTGCGGTATCCGATCAAATAGTGAGATGCATTGGACAACAGATGCCGCTCTGGAGGACTCGCCTTACCACTAGATCTGGTCAAGTCAGAGTACAAACAGAGCAGGCAATCTGTAGAAGGGACATACTTCAGGAAAACTCCCTTGGCCTTTTTTTTTCTGAACATATGTTATGTATATCCCTACAGCGGCCATAACCAGATTTTGAATATTTGGCAATACAACAGTAAGGACAGAAAACCTGCTAAATTGTTCTCCCAATGTATTCCTCAAGAGATTGGATATACTGGAAGAAATATAACCATAGGGTGAGCCACAATAGGCCATGGGCCGCAGTGGAGGGCCTGATGTGGGCCCACTCACGTTCAAACCTAACCTAACTGTTGGTGCCCAACAAAAACGAAACCTCGGCGATAACATGAGATGAAGGAAGTTCAGGTAGGTGAAAAAAAAGAGACAAAGTTTTAGGTTATCCAGCCTTCTGATAGAGGCGCTACCTTATGGAACCCGGTTTCAATGAAAGTATGATATATGGCTCTCACAATAGAATCTCTTTCTGTATAGACGCTGACTGACTATAGTGCGCACTCAGTCTTTTTTTTTTGCGCACCTTACGCCTTTGATGAAATTTTCCAATCTGTTGCCGCTGCCAAATTGTTTACTCCTGATCATTTTTGCTCAACAGCTTTTTCTTTCCAGGTTCCGGAAGTGGCGCAGATGGGGACTACCAGCTGGTCCAGCACGAGGTGCTCTACTCCATGACCAACCAGTACGAGGTGCTCGAATTTCTCGGTAGGGGCACCTTCGGTCAGGTGGTGAAGTGTTGGAAGAAAGGTACCAACGAAATCGTCGCCATCAAGATTTTGAAGAATCATCCTTCGTATGCCAGACAGGTTGGTTTATTTTGGGTTTACTAGAGGCCGGCCGGCCTTTTCAGCTAGTTGGATAGAACTGTACATGATTCGATTTTATCCGGTTCAGAGGACCAACTGTTGGTTTTTTTCGAAGATCACTATTTGGTTTGTGGATTGTAGGAGAGTATGTAGACAGTAGACAGTAGACAGTAGACAGTAGACAGTACAACAGATATGGAGCTTTTCTCAAATATATATTGTAACTGGATATTAGATATTTACTTTATAACTAGTAGCTAATAGCCTATCTCAAGGCACATCCATTGAAAAAACACAATATGAGAACATTCTTTTATTCGCAAATAGTTTCTGTAATCAAAGTCTAATGTCAAAATGGTTCCTGTTTGCGTTTCAAGTATAAAGAAGCGACTTAACCTTAGCAGAGATACTTGAAAACATGTAATGTAAACAACTCTGAACCGTTAAATATAATATTATTTAGGAATTTTACCTATTATGTGTTTGAGTTTGAGACTACGAAGAAACTTTCTGTCTTAATCATTACTTTGCCTTTCCAGGGTCAAATTGAAGTCAGCATATTGTCCCGACTGAGCCAGGAAAATGCAGACGAGTTCAATTTCGTCAGAGCGTACGAGTGTTTCCAACACAAAAACCACACCTGTCTGGTGTTCGAAATGCTCGAACAGAACCTTTACGACTTCCTCAAGCAGAACAAGTTCAGCCCGCTACCGCTCAAGTACATCAGGCCGATATTGCAGCAGGTTTTGACTGCATTGCTCAAACTAAAGGTAAGGGATCAAATAAGTGAATAAACGAATAAATGAATTGAATTGTAAAGATTGTCCATATTTTTTTGATTCTCTGAAATATACATTGTTTGTGGCTCGTCCCTCATAAATTTGGAGTTTGTTCTTTGTAACTAAACTTGAACATTTATTTAGAGCTTAGACTCTTTTGCCCTGGTGTTCGAACATATTTGAGGCAGCTTGCTTGACAAAATGAATTCTGTCCTGTGGTCAGTGGCATCTCTGAGTCCAAAATTGAATCCTTCAGGTTTACCCTCTAAACACTCAGTCAATCAGTCACTACGGTTTGAACCTGCGATTGGCAGCCAGGCTGACTGATAGATCGACGCTTTTAACCACTTCGCCAACTGAGCCTAAGGTAATAGCATGGTGATCCCTCTAGATGTCGTTGAAGTTATTTGTAATTTGACAGGCCAGCTGTTTGCTACTGACCTAAATATCCGTTTGATTATTCACTGAGAATTCCGCCGGTGGAATTCGAATTTGAAACCGAAATAGAACGTTAACAGGTCTGCCAAAATACTAATTTGTTTTGAACAGAGTCGAAAATAGAATGAAAAATATTTGGCCAACCGAGTTTATGCAGGTTCTCGTGAAATATCATTTATTTGCACTGGATTGGCGAATCGAGAATCATTGTTGCAAGATTGTAAATTAGAAAAATATATTGCTGTTTCTACAGGGCTATTTAAATTGGGGTCTGAGCATTGGGATGTTGATAACGGTAAGAGATAGAGGCTTGGTTAAATGGGGGCAATCTAGCGTATTCTAAAGGACAATTAGATGAGTAAAAACAATCTGATCTAGCTTCTTTAGTTCCGGAGTTTTAAAGGAAAAACGGGAAAATTTCACCTATATCTTTTTACTTTGCGAATATTTTTTAAACTTTTGGCACTTTGCCATATCCACTTCTTGCAGACTATCCAAATATGCGAATAAAAATTATGTACAAAAAACCGGAGTGAAAGCAGCAATAGGACATGGCCATCAAGAAGGGCGGTGCTAGGCTTTGATAAAGTCGTGCTCGGTATTGCGGCACCATATTATCTCATCTTCTGAGCACTTCATAATAATAATAGACCGGGAGATGATGACAGATTTTGGATACGATTTTACTCAGTACGCCTTTTGGAGGACGGTATTGTCCGTATATCCTCATGGTAATAAGGCAAGAATCAAAGAATCGTTCAAAAAATTATGTGTTTCGGTACGATTCCAATCAGGCTGCCATGTGTTTTATAATAATAGAACTAAAATACTCGGAAAAACCATTGGCATACCGTTAGGGTTGGCGGAGAGTTCTCTTTTTCAAATATCAAATCAAAACAAAATTTGGCTATTTGGTTACATGAAGCACATGCTCTTATCCCTTCAACATTCCACAAGTATCTGTTTGATTTAATTCAATACCCGTCGCGGTATTAACCAGGACAGTAGTTGTTTCCAGACAGGTAGCTTCTATACTGTAGCATTGCATTATAGGTGCATGGGAGTAAAAAGGGTAAAACACCGATCGACAACAACTATTGTGTCTGATCCTACTTTAATTTTCCTCGTATATGGAAAACAGTCTGAGTTTTGATAATGCATTCGAAGTTTAAAGAGATTGAAAGGTTTATAAATTATCTGACAATGCTCACTTTTTTTTCAAAAATCGTTCAGGAACTCTATAAACAATATTAATTGAACACTCCTTAGTGGAATGTTTCAATCTTCGTCATCATTATTCTATGGTTCACTGTGAAGAACGAGCAATAAAGATCAAAGCACATTATGAGAAATCTGGTGTCAGGTGTGGGATCTATCAATTTAAATAATTAGCTAATTTATTTTTCAGCAATTGGGACTCATTCACGCCGATTTGAAACCAGAGAACATCATGTTGGTCGATCCCGTGAGGCAGCCGTATCGCGTCAAGGTCATCGACTTTGGCAGCGCCAGTCACGTCAGCAAAGCGGTGTGCAACACGTACTTGCAATCCAGATACTACAGGGCGCCCGAAATCATTCTGGGTCTGCCGTTCTGCGAAGCCATAGACATGTGGTCACTAGGGTGCGTCGTAGCCGAACTGTTCCTGGGTTGGCCCCTGTATCCGGGCTCTTCGGAGTACGACCAAATAAGATACATCAGCCAAACGCAAGGGCTGCCGACCGAAAATATGCTCACCATAGCGTCCAAGACAACGAAGTTTTTCTACCGAGACATGGACAGCACGTACCCGTTTTGGAGGCTGAAGACTCCCGAGGAACACGAAGCGGAGACTGGGATAAAGTCGAAGGAGGCTAGGAAATATATTTTCAATTGTTTGGATGATATCGGACAAGTGAACGTTCCCACGGATTTGGAGGGCGGGCAACTGTTAGCCGAGAAAGTCGACAGGAAGGAGTTTATAGATCTACTCAAACGAATGCTGACAATGGACCAGGTAAACATATGTTGTCTGAATTATTAAATTATTCAGTGTGACTCACGGTCGATAGTACTTCCCTTGATTCGAGATGTTTTGTCAAAAGACAATAAAATTTGAATGCAATTTGAAATGTATTCATCTATGCAAATATGATCTCGAATGTATTTTAGGGAGATTAATACACAACCACGTGATACAGATAATGTATTTCCATGTTAACAACACGTAAATAATCTGATAGTTACAGATAGTTCCAGATAGTAATAAATGTGTTTGGTTGGTTTTGAGAAATAGAAGGGATTTCGTTGGCTGTCAGAATAGGCGTGTATTAATCGAGGAAGTCGGTAACTGTCATCCTTAGTATTTGGAGATTTCTCAGTATTTAGTTTGTCATTATAAATATAAAAAGGTAATTTTATTTTTAAATAGTATATGAAAATAAAATATACCAAAACGTTAACAATATTGTTCCCATTTAAAGTAACAGGTTATGGTTAATATTAACTTTGGGCCATAGTTAGGAAATCATTTTATAATCTTACTAACTTCCTCTCAGTCATTGGTATTATTTCATTGCTACCTGAAATTAAATTATTTCAAAGAATATTTGGATAACGTCTTATAAATCGATGAACGCCGGCTGCACGAACGAAAAAGTATGATTCATTGTCACGTTGTGTCTAACCTAACTAACCATTGATCGTGGGCCACGCTGTAGAGTGATTGTTAGATCACCCGGTGCTTCCAGAGTCGCAATTATAAACGAACCCCGTTTTGAAACCTCCCCCGCCTCTTTTCAGGAGAGACGGACAACCCCCGGAGAAGCCCTCAACCACCAGTTCGTCCGCCTGACCCACTTAGTCGACTACGCGCACTGCAACAACGTAAAGGCCAGCGTGCAAATGATGGAGGTAGGTTTCTCTTGAACTTGTCCCGTGATTAGTTAGTTGTATCGGCAGGATTTTTCGCAGGTGTGCCGCCGCAACGACTACAACAACGCGACGCCGTCCGCGCACCACCAGCCGGCGCAGCAGGCGCCCTCTCTCGTCGCCAATTTCGTGCCGAGCTCGAACGGCAACGTGACGTTTACCATCAACAATCAGCTGACGAATCAGGTGCAGAGGCTCGTGAGGGATCGGTCCGGGTACGATAACTTGGTGAGTGGTTGCAGTTCTTTTATTGTTTTATTGTGGTTTTGTAAGTGGATATTTTTTTTCTAAGACATTTCAAGTGCGTCTTCGATCAAGAAACCTACCATGTTGTAACACAGATTTTCATTTGACACGGGCTAGCTGTATCGAAATATTTAATTTCCCACGACTTTCATGAACTACTAGACTGTCATTATAGGTATTATCGAACTTTATGATCATGAAATAAATCAAGATATTTTAGTCCTAACAAAGTCTGAAGTATCGTAATGAAAATGCACTTTAACTCTGTCTAACACATTTATTTAATACGATTTCTACAAGTAATTTATTTTAAAACTGCTAATTCACTATGAGTCCGGTGGCACGGAGGGTTTTTATGGCCGATGGAGTGAGACGAGATCACCCAAGTTTTTCCTATGTATTTCGACCCACTGAATCCGAATTTCGAGGGTGATAAGCTGGGAAAGCATCCGGAAAATTGTTATTTCCCGAGGATATTCGAAAAATCCATGTTTTCTAAAAACAAATGATGGTTTAATATTCTCTGTATAATTCTCTACAAAAAGGTCCTTACAAGTTTTTCCCTAAAATACACCATTTTTGAATAAAACATGCTGCTCCAATGTCGAAAAAATATGATTTTCTCAATTTTTAGTGCTCTCTGAATGTTACTATAGAGGTTCTGCGCTATTCAATATAATGTCTAGAATATTTAGTTAAAATCAACACTGTCACGTGTATGACTATTTTATTTCACTGTTTTGAGTATTAATATAATATACCATAATTCCTTGCTTAAAAGATAATTGTTAACAAATTTTGATCTGCTCATAGCAGTTGATAGAAAGAGAAATCGCTAGAGAGTGACATATGGGAAAAGATCTGACAATCCAACTGTAGTTGAAATCAAGGACTTGCTATCCCCAGTTTCCTCACTATCTGTCGTCCTTGGCTCAGCCTCTAGAAATTATTCAGTCGGTGAAACAAGCGAACACTCCAGACGCTTTTGAGAAATGTACTAGTATGTAAATACATTTGGAATCGGCGGTTCATCAAACCTCAATGGCATTGTTTTCATAATATTTGTTATGTCTAAAAAAAAAGTTGATTTTTTCACCACCTTTATATTATAATACCCTATACTTATGAACGAACTTCCCTTTGCCCAGTATCAAATCTATAATGGCAGAACGGTGGGTAGGCAGTACGCTGCCAGCGGCAGGGCTGATCCGTTTGGCCACCAGTTGGTGTCGAGCCTACTATGTCCTGCCAGCTACCAGGGAATGGGTGGTTCACCAGCGAAACACGTGACCGTCGTCCAACAGCAACAGCTACAAATTCAACCGCCGATCTTGAGTCAACCCGGTCAGCAACAGTACGTGCCGGTCAGCGTCGTGGAACCTTCTGGACGACAAATGTTACTCACTGTAAGTAGTTTACTGTATCACAGTATGTCTACAAGTATTTTTGAAATCAATCTAGTCGATCAGTTCAACAATTTAGTCGATATTTCACCGCCAGTGCTGCTGAATTGGGTTGGAATGTTATTTTAGAAATTTAGTGTCGGGTGTGTCTTTGAAACGAATATTAAAACTCGAAGATAAAAACAGATTAGAAATACTTTATTAACTAACAGTTTTATATCTGGAATAAAGTCATATACACTATTTGAATACATTTTAATTTAGAACATATGAATGCTTTACTCTAAAAACAAAAAACTTTTAAAGTTCTGTGTCTTTTCAGGGATGATTTTAGCAAATCCCAAAAAGGCCAAGACCGTAGCAAGAATGGCTATGGTCTCTAATAATGACTAACGTCTGGTCAACCAGCACTGACTACCGGTGCCAAGTGTGCCTTTTATTTGAGTACTCATAATTTTATTTTTGTTCATTCGATTTCTTAATGTTGCTCGTTCCTTTTCAAGAACGCCGTACAAACATCTTGGCCCACAAGTCGTCAGCAAATGGCCATCGTCCCGTCCTGGCAGCAGATTCCGCCTCAACACGCCGCCATTCAACAACCGCTGATTTCGGAAGCCGAATGGGGCAGGCCACTGCTCGTCGATTCGTCGGCCATCTTACAGGAGCAGCGCCCGGTATTCCCGGTAGATGTCGCCACCGAGGTGTACAATCCGACGATAGTGGAACATTCTAGCGGTTCCTGGGGTTCAAGCAAAAGGAGTTCCAAGAACCATCATGGCCAGCAGTCGAATTCGCATCATAATCATCATCATTTAATGGTAGGTGGCTCGCGCCACTCCTGGTGTTGAATAGGAGTAGTTTTACTTTTCGTATATCCTTTTATGTGATTATCGTCTTTTTAATACTAATATTTCTTTTGTTTAGGTTCCTACTCATCATAGATCTCAGCACGACAAAAAAGAACAAACGCAACTCAGTCCGGTGAAGAAGCGGGTGAAGGAAGGTACTCCGCCTTCCGAGCAGATAAATTACGCAAACAGCAGCAATAGAAGGAATCATAGTCCGAACGCTCAGTGGCAACATCCTTCTCATCAACCGGTAAGTCTGAGGCACAAATTCTGATGAACTGAATGGAGTATTGAGAACAATCTAGTTGCCATCTAGATTAAACTGAAACATACATTCACAGTTTTGTTCCTTAAGATTAATAAGACATCCTAGATTGGCCCGATATTATCTAAATATGTTATGCAGTGAACCAACTGTGTTTACTTGCATTAATTTCCTACCTCTGTTCTTAAGAAACATCGACTATCCTTTGTCAAATTGGCAAAAAAAAATTGGCATCAGGCCGATCTAGTTTTTTTTTTAATTGATCTGAGTTTGTTCCCTATTTATCCTCTTAGCTTTGATGGTAAGATTGTTGTGCACTAATCATTTGATCAATAAATGAGTCGACTTATATCTGTACCATTAATTGTTCTTGTTGTACATTTCCAAAGTACAAAATAATACTTCATCATTTTCAGATAACTTCCCACGACCACCACACGCAGACTGTCCACCACCACCATCATCACCACCACCATGGCAAACAGCATACGATCACCATCAACGACACTCCTTCGCCCGCCGTCTCGGTTATCACAATATCCGACAGCGAAGACGAAGGGATGCCGGGAAAGAAATCTATTCATACCAACACGAATCCGCCGCCCCCGCAGCAGCAACAGCAGAACGCCCCGCCGCTGACGGCAGCCCAGAGGAAGAACGTGATAAGCTGTGTGAGTTTGCCAGAAAGGGATACCGAGGAGAGGAGCCCCGGGCGCTCGTCGAAGGTGAAAAGCCTTTTAAAAAAAGAAAGCCTCTCGATTTCGTTGTGTGGTCTGTTGCCGTAAATTCGACTCGTTCCTCTTGTAATTCGCGTGGAGCGTATCAATCGCGTTTTTTGTCGTTTTCAGTCACACTCGTTGGGTGTGGATGAAAAGATTATTTGGTGCTCAGTCGTGTTTGAGCTATGTAGTTGGTGGAAGTGGTTTTATTTGAGTTGGCAGCTTTTTTTGAGTTGGCAGCTTTTTTTTGAGTCGGCAGCTTTTTTTTTTGAGGACGTATGTGTGTAAACATCGAATGTGCCCCGCGTTGGGCGCCGATTTGTTGAATTCCTAGATTAATCTTAAGGCCGCCGTACATTATCAGCTCTGTTCATAGTGGGAGTGGCGTGAGTGTCGTCCAATATTAAACAATTCAATATATTCAAATACAAATGTTCAGAGTGTGGGCGTTCATAAAGCGGTGTGTTCTGTGTTCTATACAGCATTCGTAAAGCAAAACCTGCGCTGTGGAACACTAAGTTACAATCGTAAAGAATAAAAATTTGAGGGATCGACTTTATATACAGAAGTGGCCAAGATATTGAGTGTACATACTAACTCTTCTGTTTTTCAACTAATAATATAATAAGGTGTTTCTCACAGGAACATCAATTGAACTGCTCTTGTTGAATTAATTTTGTCAACTAAGAACGGTCACTTTAGTGATAATTCTATTTCATTATTGGCAGTCTGTGGAAAGGGTGTGACATTTATAATTATTTGGTTGAACTGATACAAGGTAGATCAGGCCCTTCTTGTCATAAGCAGTAGTGTATCTACTTCATTAAAATTTGAATGAGACTGAAATTGTACACTATGGTATCTTATGGAATTTAGCAGGTGATCAACATTATATTGTTTCGCGCCAAATTTTTGGTTATGAAGCAATGATCGATTTCGAAAATTTCGCACCGAGTCTTCCGCGTAAACGGCACACCGTGTAAATCTTAGAAGTCGATGAGGAAAACTTCTTCAAAGTCTTAGAAAAACCTTTATACTTAATGATATTCTGATTTCAGAACATGAACAATCAAAACGGAGGCGGTAACATTTACAATCAGGTGATCAAGAACGAACCGTGTCAGAGCCAAAACCAGAACGGCGGCCATAGCGGCGGAACGAACTACGCGTCGATATCGCAGAAGAAGAGGCTCCTGGCCAAGGCTCAGTCCGAGTGTATGCTGAACGTGCCGACGAAGCAAGAACCGACTGATTACAATTATTTGCAGCACTGCAGTTCGGCTTGTAAGGAACCACCACAGGTGAGAATTTGCTTCTTATATCCGTCGCGTTTATAAAGTCACTCAATATCAATAATTATAATAATTGCACTGCGTTCAACGTAAAGATTCGCCGTTTTAATTAGTTGAACGATTTTGCATCCTCTTCAGCCTGAAAAACCTTAATGTGTTTAGCTTCAACTTAGACCCACCTTTTTCTTGTTTTCCTGTATTTATCTCAAATCAAGTTTTAAATGCAGTTTAGATATTTGTAATATGAAAAACGGGTCAATGTCATCATCCCATAAAAGCTATGAATCATAGTTACATGACTCCCCTTCTTTTAATTTTGCAGGCCTACCAATACGTCAGCCACGACCACCACCAGCAGAACTACGCGCCGAGCGACAAACGTGTTTCATGGGCCCCGCCACCTCCGGCCGCCCACAACACTTCGAGCGGTCATTCGTCGAGACGGCACTCGGCCGTGCCAGTAGTCAGTCTGCAGGAGTATTCGGTGCCGGCGCAGTCGCACAACGAGTACGTCCAGCCGCCCGCGGCGCATTCGACGAGGGACGGTCTGTCGATGGCACGCGGCGAGCCTCACCTGCTCGCGCCCGGCAAGAGTTGGGGGCCGCCGCAGGGCATCCATCCGGGGTATAGGTGAGTCGTATATATTTGCTAATCGATAAGGGCGGATGTGTGTCTTTTCGCAATCAGTGAGTTTGCTGATGGATTGCGTTTGGGGTGGATCCGGGTTGGGTGGCCCCACGTTGGGCGCCACTCAGAATTTTTAGATAGATAGATAGTTTTTGTTTGTACAAATTTTGATTCTACTATACAGAGGCAACAGCATCTAGTTTATTTCCCCTGTTGCATTAGGGCTTCCCATAACGCTAACCGATTCTGTAGAAAAGATCTTGTGATTTATGTGTCGAGATTGAACAAAAGACTGAGAAGATGACGTAAAAAACGATTTAAGAAAACGAATGATTGTAACATCATGTATTATATGAAAAAGATTTGAGTATTGTTAGTATAAATGAAAATAAATACCGCATGCCTAATTCTTATCATAATTTGTAATTGTAGACATAGTCAAGCGCACCTCTCACCACAACCATTGGCGGGAGCACCGAGGTTGTCCCCCCAACACCCCCTTGCCGCTGCTGGACAGCCGCTCTACCATCAGACAGAACTCTACCGACGGCCTGTGTACGTGACAACAGCGCAACCCGCCTATTTGCCGGCTACTCACCAGGTAGCGCCAGCTGGGTAAGTCTTGATAATTCTAGGTGTTAGGTTTAGCAAGTATTTAGGTTAGATGTGATCTTGATGTGAAAGCAATGAAATCGAAAACGTGGATGGACTGGTTATTATAATAAACGAACAAATGCTACTGACCACCTGTCCCTAGTTCAGCTGGAAATATTAACGAGTCTCAGCGAAATTGTGTCTTATCTAGGAACTCCGATACATTCATAAAGTTGTCTAGTGTCGTTTACCAAACGTTCACTCTACACTTGCCTGCTGTAAGTAGCTGATGGGTTCGAGACAGAATAAGTGAGATGACTTTATGGTTGAATTCATGGGAGAGACAGGGACCGAACTGTCGACAATAGAAATCTACGTTGCAAGGATACCATCCAAGAACAGGTGAAATCAAGAAAGTATGACAGGCTCCTGCATTCATCCATTTAGAATTTCTTCTGTTTTACGGAAAGCCTAGTTTTGCTCTTTTGTGCTTTATCTTCTGATGATGAAGGTCCACAGGGCGCGTTTTTGGACGTTAGCCATCGTTATGTTTGGTAGACTTCCAATTGGGAATGTGGAAGTCGTGCGCTTAATAAAACTCCTTGAATATATTGAGTACTTTCCCGTTTTTACGCCTAAAAACGTTAAAAAAAAATAGAAATCTCATCCCCAAGTCTAATAACCACTTGAATGTGCTAGATATAAATGAAACCAGCCTATTGTAAGTACTGAGCAGCATAGTCTGACAGTTTTTCTTTTTGTTCCAGTTGTGCTGTTCCTATGCCAACTAAGAAAAGAAAACTAAACCCAATTTGGACGTTTCTTTAGTTTAGTCGTTAGTTTTTATTTTACTTTTTTTTCTCCACGGGGTCCGTCTAATTTGGGACTCCTTCGAAATATACCTTACAACTTTTTTGTTCATATCAAGATTAAAATTATGTGATGATAATGTTGACAGGTAACTTGTACCTGATTTATAATTTGCAATAAATGTGATTTTTTTGTTAGAAGTCGTTTTATTTCGACAAAAAATCTCGAAAATGAAAATGAATATTGATTCAAATTAGGGTATCTGTTTCAATATTTTTTCGTTTGAGGGATTTTCTTTTCGTAGTTGGTGAAGGAATTCGGCATTTATTTTCGCTGGAACGAAAACACGTTTTGGTTTAATTTGACACCAAACAAGCAACTGAAATTGGTGTAACTGATGCAGAATGAGAAAATGTTGATTTGAATCACAAGACAGTGAAAAGTTACATTTTTCCGATTTCTTTTTATTTCTGATCCTGATATGCAATGCTGGTGCATTTATTAACTCCTTCAAAACCTGCAATTTTGTCTCAATATTCGTCTGTATAATGTAGCGTGATTTTTTTTCTTATAAAGGCTCTTACTGATGTGATTATCGTAATTTTAACAGATTTTCTAATCAAAGTGGCAACATGGCATTGTCAAAATGAGCAACTCTTCGCCAATTCAAACATGAAAACAACTTGTTGTATATGCAAAGAAGTTTAAAAGTTCCCTTTTTCTGTGAATTAGTGTCAATTAAAGTTGGTCAAAGTTTCGTTGTGTTTTATACAGGATGTAGCATAATGCTTCCAGTATATGGGAAACATTTTTATCATCAAAGTTAGAAATAATTATTTATAGAATATTTCTGAATATCGGAAAACTTAAACATCGATTTGACATGTCACGTGATCAACCAATATTGCGGCAAGTTTTAAAATTTATTAGGAATGGGCAAAACGTTGGAATAATAACAAAAACAAATTTTTTTCAGTTATTAAAAGTTGTTAACAATTTAATTTTCTAACTTTATGCGAAATATGTGTCACTACTTTTTAAATCTCCCTACAATGATTAACAAATACAACAGTTAGCTCCAAATTTGATAGTTGCAACGATATCTCCCAAACTGAGTATTCAGTATAATGCAAAAATGGTCTTAATTGGGTTTCATTTGAAATAAGAAAGTTGGCATGCACTTTGATACACCATGTACTGAAAGTAATTTGGGTTGAACGGGCATCTTTGATAATGACTGCTTACTAAATATCAACTTTCTATTTCAACCGCTAGATGAAAAATTTCTAATTCACACTCATGTAAATCAAATATTTCAATCTCTATTATTCCCTTTTTTTTTTCTTATTTTTAGAATTAAAATGCTATCTATGTATAATTTTTTAGTGCATATCGAATGATATTTTTACCAAGTGCATTCTGTTTATCAAATCAAAAGTGGCATCTATTATTTTTTTGTGCTTCGTCTTCAGTAGAAGTTTGAAATATTTTTTAATGTTCATTAATCTTTTTTCAAGCTATTTTAGTCTTTTTTAAAATGCATTTAATTCCAACCCTTTTACCATCCACTAGTCGCTATTTCAGTAAATAATATATAAAACTCGCCCTCGTCCAAAAATACGATAATAATCTGTAAAAACCTTTTTTTTTTTCTCCGTAGCCGTGCCCTCCCGCCACCGCCAGCCCACCATTCCAGCGCCAGGCCGGTACTGGCCAGCCACGCCAGCCACCCGCTGCCGGCCCACTTGCAATTTCCTTCGCACGCCCAAGTAGCGGCGGCCTCGTACGGTTTCGCTCCCCTTAGCCCGGTTAAGAGCCACCAGTATCAGCCTGCGAGTCTGTGGTTCGCGGAATAATAAAGAATCATTTTTTTTGTTTACGTCGTCACCGTACGCGTGTACGGATGCCTGTAACGGGACGTATTTTAGTTGGTGTACCGTTGTTTGGAAAGGATAGTAGGCGTTAGTGAGCGACGACCGGGCTTGGTTCCGTAGTAGAGTTGTTTCGACTGAAGATGGTCGGGTTTGTAGGTATTTTAGAGAGAGATTAAACTTTTTTGATCGGGTCACCGTCAAACAGAACACTTGGTGTGTATAAGAACATCTGTATCACAAAAGAGTACGTGCATTTTCCTATAGAGGTTCATTTTGTTGATGATTCATTTTTGCACCACGACCTAAAATTGAAGCATCTGGAAATATCACAAAGAAACCTGATTGGAATAAATCGTTTCTTAGGTCACAGTATTACTGTCACTTTTACCAAAAAGAACACTTGACAAAATAGTACGTTTATTTTCCTATAGAGGTTAATTTTGTTGATGATTAATTTTTCGTACCACGACCTAAAACGGAGGCATCTATTTCGGAAATATTGCACAAAGAAACCTGACTAGAATTAATCGTTTCTTTAGGTCTATAGGATTACTGTCGCAAAAACGAATTAATAACTATAAGTGAACAAAGTGGTTTGACGATAAGAGCAGTGCTTTTGTTGATATAAGATAGGTAGTTCCTTTTCATGTAAATTTTCCGACGAATCTCGTGGACCATTTATTATATTTTAGCTTCCCTCGGATCACACTCTGACGTGCTTGTTTCTTTTCATACAGTCGTCTAACATTTGTGTATTAACACAGTAATGGCCGTCATACATCACGGTCTCATCACAATGATAGTTTTAGACCATCACTGCATCAATCAATATAGTAATATTTCAATATGCTGGAGTTTTTTCCTAACACCAAACCGCCACTTTTAACACCCCGACACGTTTTCTTAATCACCAAGTGATCATCTTCAAGCGGGAAGATTAAATTTCATGATCACTTGGTGGTTGGAACACATGTCAAAATGTTAAAAATAGTGGTATGGTGTTGGGATAAAACTCCAGTATATTGATTACTACACCAAAGGTCCCAAAAAGTGCAAATAGCAATGTTTGTTAAACATTTCTATGTCAATATGTTGATAGTTGTCATATGTGTGAGAATACGCTATACAGACACGGCATTGCTGTGTCAATTGGCATTAAGATTGTTCGAGCTTCACAGAGTCTATACGATTTGTCTATCATCTAATAAACTTTCTGTTAATAAAGCAGTTTAGGGCTTCTTTTAAACATCGCTATGTCAATATGGTGATAGTTGTAATATATGTATTAATGATCCTATATCAATACGGACGTTTCAAATGGAAGTTAGGAAGGTATTGGCTCCATTCCTAATTCACTAATGCATACCGTTTATTGCAAGTTTAGTACTTAGTCAAATATCGAGTTTATTTTATTTTTTCGTATGAAATATTGTCACGTTTACAATCGGTCTTGTTCTTTATTGATACTAACGATGTTCACATTTTCGAATTGACTAGGAATAATTGTAGGTTAAAGTCAAATGTTTATCAATTTATTCATCGATTGTAAAATCAGCCACGGACTTTCGTTTCTTTTTTAGGGCGAGTTGTGCAACACCTGCTCAACAACGGTTCAAGTGAACCGCGTTCAGTTGTTACGAAACTAGGAATTTCATTGGCTAATCCCTAGCAACGTAACTTGATTCACTTGAACTGTTGGTGAACTTGTCTTGTACTAGTCGCCCTGAGTGTAAGATGAGCACATGAATGTGGGTGCGAATTTTCAGACACCCTGTAAATAGTATTTGCCAGTATATCACTAAGGAATCTGGATCACTTATGTTTTGCGTTTGTGTAGCGTCCGGTTTAAATAAATGTTTTCCTTACAATTACTGGTCAACAAAAATGAAAACAAAAGTAAGTTTGGATTTTGGGAATTATTCTCAAGGTTTTGATGTTTTAAAATACTTTATCAAGATGTGGGGTATTTAAAGGGATTTAAAATAATCTCAATATTTTTTTTGGTTTGATTTTTTTTTGTGTTAGGATTGTAAAAATATTGATCTAATTCGGCTCTTTTCAGTTAACTGAATCAAGTTGATGAAATATATTGATTATGATTTGTGATTATAGTTCTCCTAAAACAAAATATGTTAATATGAATATGAAAATTTTTTTTATTAGATATATTAATATTAATTCTGTTATTTATTTCACCAAACGTATCATGATTGGATTTAATTATTTTTCAGTAAATCAATTTCTCTCGAAAGTATCTATAAATTACACTCTACTATGAAAAGCCTGGTTTGATGCTCTTGCAAAGTTTTATGTTTAACAATTTTGGATTTGTATGAAGATTGCATATAGCGTAATTTTAACCAATTCGGTTCTGTTTCTTTGTGTCAGTTTTAAAGTTTAAGCAAAGTAACCTATTACTTTTACGCAATATTGTGGTACTTCATTTTTGTGCAATTATTTGTAAGCGTTCTGTATATTTTAATTTAATTTAATTTTCTTTTTTTTTTTTTCAACCAATGGGGTGTGTACTATTTTTTTTTGTTGAAGATACTGGCTTATCTTCATGTATTAATCTGTGTTACGTCAATCAATATTTTTAGTGTAATTTTATTATCTTTTTTAAAAAAAATTTAGGTACTTTTAGTATTGGGTACGTTATAATTCTCTTTAAGTTTCTTCTAACATGTGTTTTTAAGTGTGTAGTGTATTTTGTGTAAATATTAGATAAATGTTCTCGCGGGATAATGACTTCATTGAAGTTTGCCGCGAGAACTTTTCATTAATTTTCTTTAAATTATTATTATGGAAAAAGTCACATATTTATATACTGCCTTCATATCAAAAGTATAATTAGCTTTTAGTGAAATAAGAATAGAGTGATAATAGGTTCAATAGTTGAAGAACGGAAGTCTTATATTTATATATCTGCTAATTTTATATATATTTTTTTTTAATTAATCAGGTGGCTACCTACATTGAATTTTTAGAAACTCTGAATTCTCATGGTAATGAGATATATTTTCTTTATATTTTTTTAGAGCGAGTAGAAAGGACAGTTGAATTATTTTTGAATTCAGATTGAACTATTGATGTCTTGACTTGGTGAACATATCTAGACTTTGTTACAACTTAAGTACAGTTAACATCCAAGGATTCAGTTGGTTCGTAATTTGAGTATAAACTGAAACTGAAACTGAAGTATTCCAAACTTCCATTTGAAATACTTGCATTGTGCAAAATTAATATTGTTGTTATGGTTGAGTAATTTTACAGAATTAATTTTTTTGTTCCAATTTCAATATTATAGTTAGTTAATTCATCGAAATATTTCGTAGTCCACTAGTTTTTTTATCGTTAGTGTGGCTTTTCCTTATCTTTTTTTTTTTGTATTTTCTTCGTCAGAAGTTGGTGGAAATTTTTTTTGTAATGTGGGTAGCAGTAATCATATCGCTTACGTATTGGTGGATAACAAGATGCATTTTTGTTATAAAGTGGTTTTATAATGTTATTGTGTGTATAGTTTTTTCTCTGGTGAAGATGGGGGATTGCTTTTTTTCGATTATTAGTAGTATAGGCTTGTTTTAAAGCTTCAAATTAATTTTAATTATAATTGATACACGTTTGTCTTATTATCACAGACAGTGGTAGGCTATACCCATTATTATTATTATTTTTTTTAATTAACGAAATGAAATTTTCGAAAGGGCAGGTGAGTCATTGAAATATTAATATTTCAATGAATTCCGGGTTACAGGCCAATATTTACTTGGAGCTGGAGTTGATGCCACATCTTATAATAATAATAGTCGTACTCTACCCACACAGGCTATGCCTTTGGGTACACTCTAAGAGTGTTTCTGAGGGAGTATTATTATAGTTATAGTTCTGGGTATCACTTGTGAGTCAAAATCTAATTAATCATTGTCTCAAGTCGAAATTCCTTTGAATATAGGTTTATAAGTCGATATTTAATAAATACCAGCTTACAAGTCGTTATTTAGTTAAATGTCGGGTTACAAGTCGTTATTTAGTTAAATTTCTGCTTACAAGTCGTTATTTAGTTAAATTTCGGCTTACACGTCGTTATTTAGTTAAATATCAGCTTACAAGTCCATATTTAGTTGAATATGTAATTACTGAAGATACGATATTTATCAGCTTATGAATCGAAATTTAGCCAAATATTGGTTTGAGTTATTTACTTATACATTACATACTTATATTAAATTTTAGAAAATGTCGGCTTGAGTCGATATTCAGCTAAATATTCAGTTAAATATTGGCTTGTATGATATTTACATAAATATCGGCTTGTAAGTCGAAATTTGGTTGAATATTGTCTTAATTTTTAGTAATTTTTATGTGGCTCTTCTGTCCTTCTGTAAATATTTGTTAAATATGTATTGATGAATAAAATGGACCCTATTCTCTAATTTACCGAGAACTGGCTCAATGATAGGTCCTAGTTCCTTTCTTTTGGCCGATCGGTGGACATATGTCCCTAGACTCACGTGTAATATAGCTTCTAATTGATGTATTTTATACAGGGTGTTCCGCTCTGCATCTCAATTCGGCTACTTACATGAAAATTAACAAAAATACTGAATAATAGATGGTAGCTAGTCTTTGAACAGCTGCTTCGGATTTGCATTTTAGTTTGTCCGGCAGCTGTTGCAATTAGGGGTTTGGGTTTTTGGTAAACAATAAACATTTCGTAGTTTCTAAATGTATGAAGAAAATCTAGTGTTTTGAAATATTTGATGTGCCTGTAAATGTAATAATCTTTCGTACACTCTATGTTTGACGTAAAAAAAGAACTGTGCACTTTTCGTCTTTTAAATGTTTTTCAACGGGGATTTTTGCGTCACTAGAGTCGTGAAATATATAGTTGTGATATTTATTAATGAGAAATAATCATTTTTATTGTATATACTACATAATGCCTAAAGATGTGGAATAATTGTCGATTATTTAACACCAATGTTCAAATATATTTTTACATGTTAGTATTTAAATTAGATTTGATGTTTCAAAAAATGAGTTTTGATGTGGAGCTCCTCTGACATACGATTTGAAGACTGCTTCGGTTGAGGGTATGTATATTTTATTTTTAATATAGCAGCATTTCAAAATTTTTATTTAATTGAGGTTGCTAGATTATGAAATTCGATTCAAATAAAATCAAGAGAGTATTGTTTCTCCGGCATATTTTTTTTTGAGTATTTCGAGTATTTTTATTTTTTATTAAATTTCCTGATTTTCTACAAATAACCAATGCTTTAATTTGAATAAAATAATTCAGTAACAACCTGTCAACAATCAACCAAAATCATTGTTCTTGAAATATTATTGAGTTGGGGTAATTTTTATTTAGGAATTTTTGAATTATCAAAATGGTTATTGAAGCTTTTTATTTTTCATGGTTCAATTCATTATATTTGGTTGCCCTAAATTAAAAAGATAAATATGAAAAATATTATTTCTTGTGGTTGTTGAGAAGCAGAACAATTTTATAGTTTTATTGAAAAATATTAAAATTATTTTAAATTTCTCAAGTTTGATATTTTAATTTCAACTTTGATTCTGACTAATTTATTTTTCAAAAAATAATTAGGCTGGAGGATGAAATTGTACATGATTTCGTAAGAAGCAGTGCGGTGGAATAGGGAAGAATATCGAGTATAAATTGAAATGTATGGTTTTGATGTTGAATTAATGAAAATTTTGAAATTGGTGTGAAGAATTAACAAAATTTTCCAAAAAGTTTCAATTAGTTAGAAGGTACTTCAAACCTTATACTCTAGATAGAGTTAGATATATGGTAGATGTAACAAAATATTTTTGGATTGTGTAGAATAGTATTTGGGTAATTAATTAAATATAATAATGATAATACAAATAATAATCAGGTGTTTTCTCGCTATCTCTAGGGATTCTTTCAAAAGAAGCTGTCCAAGTATTTGAATAATAATATAAATCTGCATGTTGATGTACAGAATTTTGAATATTTTAGTTCCTTTGCACACAGTTTTAACCTATTCAACAAATTTGTACATATTTTTTGAATATTGTTTGTTCCTTCTGTGATCATCAAAATTTCTTTTGTATATAATTTCCTACGTCTATGCTCATATTGGGCTGAATGGAAAACGATGTCAAACTTAAAATTTTGAAATTTCAGGAATGCTGAAATTGATCTATATTATGTAGTTGATTGAAATTGAGATATTCAAGATGTCTGTGATGGGAATTATAAAGTGATACGTAGTTTTCTTTTAGCTCAATATGAGGATCCCTTGCTTTAACTAGTTTTTAAAATATTGTAACCGCCTTATTAAGACAAATATTAGTATTTTAGACTCCAGGGTCTTTTGAATATATATTATTTGGACCTTTTGCTCTAATTTCAGATAATGCACAGGGTTTCATATAGATAGTTAATGTTAAAATGAATAAACAGCGAATTAGCGTAGTTGCCAAAATTTATTATATCATCGTATAAGTTGCACATTTATTTCATCGCTTACCTATTGCCTTCGCGTTTGGGGCCACTCGCAATACATGGTTTTATTCGCTTTAACCTCAGTATTATATATAACATATGGCTTACGTTGTTACATTATTGCTTTCGTTGGATTCAATACATTAAATGCAGTTCTTGACTCGTACATTGATGTTACAACTGTACTATTAGTGGTAATATTTAGTTCACATGGGCGTTGTAAATTTGCAGATTCAACTGAGAATTTGGGTTAATGCACAGTTTCTACTGAATTTATAAACCGGGCAACGGTTTCAACTGATCTTTACTACTGAACTTGGTAACTATTTTTTACTGGTCACAGTTTTAACAGATGTATTTTACTCTTAACAGTTTCAACAAATTTTTTGTTACTCACTGTTTAGTTTGTTTTTTACTGTTCACGTTTTCGACTTTTTTTGCTAGTCTCAGTTTAAACTTGGCTGTGCAAATTCACAGTTCAATTGAGATATTATTCGACAGAAATAAAGACTTTTAGGCTTTAATAAAATGTTAATTCACAGTTTCTTTACAATAATTATATTGAATAACAGTTTTAATAATTCACAGTTTCAATTGAAAGTATTAGTTAATGCACAGTTTCAACTTGATGTTCAAACAGACTGATTGTTTCAACTGATCACAGTCTCGACTTATTTTTTACGGTTCACAGTTTCCATTTGAATATGCGAATACACAGTTCAATTGAGATATTATGAAATTCACAGATTTTTATTGAATTTTCATTTACAGTTTCCTTAGGAGAATTGTTTATATCTGTTTTAATAATTCGCAATTCCAACAGAAAATTTTGGTTAATGGATATTCAAATCGAGTGCAGTTTCAACTAATCTTCTTTGACATATCAGTTTCAACTTATTTTCTACTGTTCACAGTTTCTTTATATTGTTTACAGTTTCTTAATGCTGTTCTCAGTTTTTATTTGGATATGCAAATACACAGTTTAATTGGGATATTCAACTGAAATTTCAACTTTTGAGCTTTACTTCAATTTTCATTCATAGTTTCTTCAGAAGAATTATATCAGTTTTAATAATTCGCAATTTCAACTGAAAATTTTGGTTAATGCACAGTTTTAACTGTGACCGTTCAACTGATATTCTTTCACTGATCACAGTTTCAACTTACTTTTTACTGTTCACAGTTTTAACTTATTTTTTACTGTTTACAGTTTCAACTTAGATAAGCTAATAAACAGTTCAATGGAGATACTCAACAGAAATTTGCAGTTTTGAGCTTGAATTGAAGTTTCAGTCACAGTTCCTTATTTTTATACAAATATCTATACTTCATTTTGATTTTTTTGTTTGAAAATATGAATATAATATTCATAAAATCTGTTGTGGAATCATCTGCCGCTGAAAGACAAACTTTAGTCGCTATTTTCCATGTTTCAAGATGAATACATTTTCAATGAAAACTAGAGATAATTAAAAAAAATCAATTATCTGAATGAAAATGCGAATTTTCACTTTCAGATTTTTTCTTTTCAGTTAGAGTATTTTCACAATATCTATCAGATGTAGTTCAATCTCCGACGTGGCTTTAGTTGTTTTCTGTCAGATATTACAAAAAAATCACATTTTTCGTTTTTCAATTTTCATGGAGAATGTTTCCATTTTCAACATACTTCAGTTTCAACTAGAATTACAGTTCATATTCTGAATTTGTATAAAAATACAGTTTTAATTTGAATTGGTTTTCGATTCTCAGTTTTGTTGAATGGTAGTTGTTCTGATTCACAGGTCTACACAGGAACTGGTATAAAATTCCCAGATTTAATTTTTTTTTTCTAATTTTCAGTTTAGTTAGTTATTTCAAGTGTGAAGAAAAGTATCATCAATCAATTCTAACGAAACATTCACACATTCTAAAAGAACCATTTTTCAATATATTCATGTTTACTTTATTATTGTTCAATGGTCATTCTACGTCTGCATTTGATGAATTGAATTCAGTTGTCATCTGTCGGTAATCTGTCAGCTGTGTAAGTGTTGATAATAACTTTAATGAATTGTGCAGAATATCGAATCAAAACCTCGAAGTTCCTTCGCTTTTCTTGGCTCAATATTCGTGAAATTACCGAAAAACACGTTAGTTATTCGAGAACCGTTACAATCACTAAATCTGTATCACTAAATTTAGGAAAAAAGTGCACCTCGAGGCAAACACTTTGTATGGTGAAATATCAAAATATCAAGCACAATAATAACTGAAGTTTACCTCATAATATTTAATATAATCGTAGATCTCCCTTCGCCTCAAAATATCTGTCTGATGGCAAAATATAATTTTGTCTACTTGCACTTGGTATATAATTTGTTTGTGTATAAACTTGGGTTGGTCATATATTTATATATTAGTTACCATATATAGAAATGCGCTTATAAGGGTTGTAGTTAATTATGTTTTGCGATAATTAGAAAATCATTTTTCTCATAGATATCAAAGGAATAGTTTAATAATCATTATTCACTTCCAATATGAAAATGTAACAAATATTTAAGATTTTTACTATATTATCTAAAGATTCTAAAGGCTGCACTCAATAGAGTTTCGGATTTTCTTCAATCGTTTACACATAAGTTCTGAACTCCGTAATAACCAAGAAAAATGATGTCTTCATGTTGTGAGTGTCACGGCAAATAATAATAGCAGTCGTCCTTCAACCGAACAGGCTCTGCCTTCAGGTAAGAAGGAGTATTATTATTATCGAACTGTGACTGGGATTGAGAAAGTTCAATGTCTGAAATGTGATATCTTGAAAGTTTGTAAGATTATTTTACCTTTTGGTGAATTCATTCCATTTATTTACTTCGAACATTTTTTTTTCAAACATTATTTCTAAATAAGTGCCAAAATTACCTTCTGTTTTCCAAAAAGATAATTGCGTTATGAATTTGGAACCTTGGTGTGAATACAACTTACAAACGAAAGTGTAGCAAAATTTAATGTTTGTAAGAAATTAATTCTGTATAAGATCAATTGATATTTAAACATGTTCCCAAAAAATATATTTCATTGTGTTCAAGAAAATTTGTTAGTCTGGATAATGTCTTTGTTATTTCGTGACGAATGACAGGGTTTTATGTGTAAACGGTGCAGAAAATTCTGGTAGATGTAACTATTATATTATTAGTGTTACACAAAGACTGGTGTAGAATCATGTCAATATTTTAGCTAACTAGTGGTGTTGACACACCTTATTAAATGGTGATAGGCTATTTAGTAGTTACTAGTGATTGTATATTAACTGAAAATAACCATGGATTGTCGTATTTTTTTGTATTTCCTTTCTGGAACAAAATGTAACTTTAATGGGTTTTTTTGCATCGGAAAAAATACAAAACGATAGTACAAAAAGATTCGTTACAAGTGATTTGTAAATATGCTATTTATTGTTCATTGTATATAGTTTTAATTGTTTTTGATCAGATCATTTCTTTGACGGTTGATTCAGTCTTTATAGAGGCCTTAGTAGTTGGAAAACTACACCATGAAAGATCTGTTTTTGTCCAAAAATCCTGAAATTTTATAGATATGTACAGGTTATTTTTTTATCGGTACCATGCAAGCTTGATAACATCAAAAGATAGGGGTGAGTTAAACAAAAGTTGAGATACGACGTAGCACTCTGCTTTTCTCTAACTCTGCCAAATATTTGTTTGTATCAGTAAAAATGGCCTGTGGATGGACGGCACTTCAAAAATGTCATTTTTTGAATTAAAATTGAATTTGTGTGTATATATATCATTTGTTTTAAAATTATACAAGTGATGAGAACAGGTGCAAAAAAGTTCATTAACTTTATCTCTTTGTATTATAAAGAGAATAGTTTTATTTCTGTACAAATAATTAAACTCTTAAAAATTATAATGCTGTTTCACATTTGCCAGTCACGTGCCAGTCATAATGTAGCTAGCTGTTTTCTATAAAAAATATTCAATACCTTCCATTTTGGCATGAATTTTTCCAATTGGACTTTTGATATTTAGACAATCGTTGTAGAATTGCAAGACGTTTCAGTGAAATTCTTGGAAATGGGAGCTTTGGAAATTACAAAAATGAGATACAGGAGTTTATTTGAAATAGTAAAATCGACTATGTCGAAGTACCCTTCTTTCCAAATATTTCCACCATGTGAAAAATATGAGGCAAACAACCTACAGAAAACAACTACGTCCCTAGCTAATAACACTACGGACATTAAATTACATCGCAGTTGCAAATGCTTTCGTAATTGTACAGCATTGATTGGCTGGGGAAGACCACCTGCGCACGCTTTTCGCGGTTCTTGCCGCTCGTCAGTGCTAGGGTAGGTCGGACAACATAGTCGTCCTGCCCGAGCCCAATTAATTATAATCCACTGTATAAATAATATTTCCTCACAAATGAAGCAGCTACCTACAGTAAGAGTCAGTCGCAGTCAGATGTAATTCAGTGTCCGTCGTGGTATTAGACAGGGAAAAGTAGTTGTTTTTTGTCAGATGTGTGCCTAATATTTTCCACATGGTGGGAATATTTGGAGAGAAGGGTACTTCGACATTGTCGACTTTACTATTTCATTTATTTGAGAGCTCATTTCTCATGGTATTCTGAAAAGTAAATTAATTTACAAGGTTTTTAATACAGTCCACAAAAATTTTATGGTTGAATTGATTGAATTTTCAAAATAGTGTTTCTCTTGTACAAATTTCATCCAAAATTTAATTTTTGTTCTGGGATGTGGAGATACAGGGTGTTGAAATTCTTCCCAAATAAAATAATTTAGTATCAGCAAATAATGATTGGTAATTTTTCAGATCACTTTTGAGAAATTTGTGAAGAAACCTTTTTTTATATTTATACACTGAAACTTATAGTGGTTATTATGTTAATGGATATCTTAGCAAAAAGCTAATAAATTTTATAAACGTAAATAGTAACATTTCCAAATTAAATTCTGACACTCGACCAAAATTTGAGGTCATTATTTTAGGTGAAACATTATTTTATTAAAAGCTGTTGAAATTTTACTAATAAATATTTCGGCATCCTGTGTTTGATTCCAAATAGAAGCCACCAATTTGTAATTAAAAATTGTATCGGTATTTTCTGTGATAACTAGTAATGGATATAAAAAACTTGAAATGTGTGTTAATTTAATATTAATTCATGATTTGGATGGTCTTCTTTTCTCAAATTTCTCAAATTAAGTTAGGGCAACTTTTGGCATATGTCGTTATCATAATATTTTACTGGATAGGAGAGTAAATAGGATTGACATTCTGTGAAGTTTTGTAGGATTTTCTATACATCTTGTTTCTCACAATTTTTTTTGAACTCTAAATAGATCTGATAATGTACATAAACTTCAGCATTTTTGGCGTTCAAACGATAATAATAGTAATAGTAAATGGTAATTTTTTCTTACTGTATTGATCTGTGGTTGACTCCTATTTGTAAACATTAGCAGGGTACTAAATAATTTCGTGTGACTGTTAGTGAAACGTCCATATTTTCTGAACTCCGTGTAATATGCTATATGCACCTTAAATCCGGGCGATTCAGAAGAATATGTTCTAAATTTTTGACTGCACATATTGACTGTATCCGTAACCTGCCACAAAAACTGTTAGTTGGACCAAAACAATAAGTGTGAACTGTTTAAAAAATTCGGGTTGGACAGTCGCTTACGAAAAATCATAAATAATTTTTAGTTAACCAAGAAAACTTGTGAAATATCTCAAGAATATTTTTTCAGCTGTTGCAGTTTGTTAATAATTGTTGAATTTTAAAATTCGTCAAAGAATTTAGCATTATTGTAAGTCACAAGTTTGTTTGGTTACAATAAATTTTTTTTATGATTGTCACAAACGACAAGTTTTAACTACCGTTTTTTTTTTGACTAGATGTTTTCATGTTCGTACAAATCAGTTGTCGATGTTGTTCGAAGAACTAGATACTAATTGTGATTTGGCCTGAAAAATAATGTTTGTAAACTTAATGTAACATAGACTACTATCTGCATGTATCATAGATTTATAATTGTCAAAGCTTGCATAGGGGTTTTATCAAATATTTTAGTATGTTTTTCTCTATATGAAAATGAATTAATGTTGCATTTTGTCGAGAATTAACCTATAACTTTACTGGTGCGAACACACGGGGGGTTCGGGGTTGATACCCGAATGTCACTGTTTTTGCAGTAATAAAGATTGTTCAAGGCTTGAGTTTGTTTTATTTTCTCCGAATTCGGTTTACAAGAATTTCTTGTGCCTCTAGATGTAGGTCTTTAACAAAAACTCTCATCTTTTATAAATCTTTATCAAACTTCTTGATTTTGTCCATTGAAAAAAAATATTTGTATACTTTGTCTAAATGTTTATTGAAACATAAAACGTGAGTAGTTAGTAGTAGAAAAAGTATAGAGTATAGTACACAAAATAGCAAATTTGCATTCATTATGAATTACAGCTTTATTCTTCAATTCGTGTTAACAAAGTGAACCTTGATTTGTGCTTGTTCCATAAATTAAACTCGTATGATCTGGGTTTACCTGCTACTTCCATGATTATTGTCATGCCGCAGTTTTAAAGTAGAAATTGTAATAGTTTTTTCATAGTACATACCTTATGAAGTTTCATAAGAAGACGAATACGCCTAAAATGGGTTGCCTATCAAAATCTGTTGCCTATCAAAATCTGTTTCAGACTATATACAGTGAGTTTAAAAAATTTGCACAATATGGAAAACTTTTTTATTATCGATTGGTCAGAATATGTCATCATAAAAATTAGTGCATTGCAAAATACTTGCATACAAGTTGTCAAAATTTCAAATTTCCAAACGTTGTACAGGGGGAACAAAAAATAGGAATTTTGATTAAGTGTAAACTACCCCTTGTTATTGACATTATCAAAAAGTTCATTCAAGGAGGTTGTTCAGAATTGAAAACTATACAAATTTGGAATCACAGCCAGAGCATAGTATACTCTTGATCAAAATTCTATTTTTTGTTCCCCCCTGTACACCGTTAGAAAATTTGAGATTTTGACAACTCATATGCAAGTATTCTGCAATGCACTAATTTTTATGAAGAACAAAATTTTGTGACAAATCGATAATAAAAAAGTTTTCCATATGGAGCAAATTTTTTAAACTCACTGTATATAGTCTGGACCACATTTTGATAGGCAATCCATTTAAGGCGTATTCGTCTACTTATGAAACTTCATAAGAAGTATGTTTCATCCGTTAAACAGAACAGTGAAGGTCGACCTCTCTTCGGCTCCTGTACTATAATGAAACATAACAATGCTAGTCAAGATGCCTTCGAAGTTAACATAAGTCTGGTTTTGAGGATCTGCAAATAGTTCAAACTAACTAAAAATATAAATATAAAAGGTTGAGTGGAAGAAAGCACACTTGTCTGATTCCTTGTGGCTTAGACAGGAGCTAACTCTGCCTTTTTCAAAAACGTGGGCGTTTCGGAGATATCTGTCTCCGTTGTCAAAAAAGATCTCGTTTGAAGGTACAACGGTCAGGATGTTCTAGGAGTACGTTTCGAATTAGATGAAAAAAGTAGTAGTTTCAGTTACGAATTGGAAAAAAAAGCAACAAAAATTCCAAATTCTGAGTATGTTACCTAGCTTATCGGATGGTAACGTTTATTGGCAAATAAAAATATTTCAGAACGGAAAGACGTCATTTCCCTGAGATGTAGTCATCGCCATCTCTTAAATGGTAGACTACAATATATATATATTTTGATTGGACTGAGTTGTTGCTGCACAGGGAACTTTAGCTAAAAGTAAAAAAGTTGGTATCTTATTGCTAGATGAGGTTCTCTAGTATTCGCAGTCTGCGCGAAGGGTGTGACATCTATAATTATTTGGTTGAACTTATACAATGTAGATCTGGCCTTTCTTACCATAACCAGTAAATGTATCCATTTCAACCACAATTACTATGAGATTTCAACTGTTTTCTGATTATTATTCGATTTTTGGACGATACACTGAGTTTGGTGATATTCTTTAGTGTTCATATTTTTAGAATAAGTCAACTTGAAATGACGACAGAAGTTTCGTTACTGTGTATTTGCTCAGTGCCAAAGACAAAGTTTCTTTACATTGAGTTTTGCTAGATTTGGTAATATCGACCTAGATAAAAATGTCTGATAAACTCATTTCAACTTTCGATATCGCGAGTACTTCAATCAAATTTGAATAAGATTGAAAATTGAAATTAAACACTATGGTCTTTATATGGAGTTTAGCAGCCGATCACCATTATATTGTTTGGCGCCTAAATTTTTAGCGTCACCTAGCGGGAATGCATTTCGCGATATTCGCATTCTGCGCAATAAGGGTTCGACATCTATAATTATTTGGTTGAACTGATAAAAAGTAGATCGGGTCTTTCTTGCCATAAGCGGTAGTGTATCTATTTTAATTGTTTTCTCATTATTAATCGATTTTTGGAAAATAAATTGAGTTCAGTGATATTCTCTGGTGTTCATAGTTTCAGCATCAGTCAACTTGAAATGGCGTCAGTAGTCAAAAGTTCCAATAGGTAATAAGCATATTTTTGCTCAGTGCTGCAATGCTGAATATGTACTATCAATAGTAGCAAAGACAAAGTTTATTTTCATTATTTTCCATTAAAAAACAAAGAGTTTTGTTAGATATGATAATGTAGTCTTAGATAAAAATGTCTCATTTCAACTTTCGACATCTCGAGTACCTACTTCCATCAAATTTGAATGAGACTGAAATTAAACACTATGGTATCTTATGGAGTTTATCCGCTGATCACCATTACACAATATGTGTCTTATACTGTACCACAGTAGCTATAAACTGTGACTGTACCATTCTCAGAGTAATAAAAGACATACCTACCTACACAAATACCTGTTTGAAGTGAACATAAACTATCCTTTTCTATACAACTTGTGGATGAGGAGGTGACGGGTGGTGAAATGTTATGGGCAGTTTGTTTACATTCAGAGTAAGAAGTAAAAAGGACCGTAATACAAACAAAGAATGACAACTCGATCCGAATGAAATGAGCGGGCATACACGAAACGACCCGAATGAATACAGACTTAACATGTATAAGCCCTCGCTCGTAAACCAACAAAGTTGTTGACTTCAAGACAAGGATAGAAAAGGCATCTCTGTGGTCTTTTATTACTCTGAGCTACCATTTTTAGCGCCACCTAGTGGCAACGCATTTCATGCCAAGTTTCATTAGAATCCGTCGAATACTCCAAATTGATTTCTACTGTTTACAAGAAGTTCCTCAAATATATACTTCCTTAATTAAATTTATTTTGGTTTAAATTTATATGTGCCATCTGTTGCGTTGGTTAGCGCTTACGATCTAGAAACTCATTTTTGACTTTGTTGAAGGAACCTGCAATAACGAATTTTCAAATGAAACTGATACTTTCCGATTCCTGCACTAGACGGCATCAAGCTATTTTTTTCATTCAATTACTAATGGAATTGTTTTCTGAAATGAAATCGAAATAACTTTCAAAATTCAAAACATCACCGGAATGTCACTTCTAAAGTTAAATGAATATTTTCGAATTTTTTTTTTGTCGGAATATAACGATTAAGGTTTAAAACGAAATTGTTCCATGAATTAACAAGTAGGCCTATGGAATCTAGTTCAGAGCAAGCTAGAGATCTCATTTGGCATCAAGCAGTCTGGATTTCATCAACTATTCTGCTTATTTGTCATCTTAATTGATTGGCAGGCGAGCGAGCGGTCTTAAGAGCTAATAAGTCACTTTTCCTTTTCTAATTTTGTAATTGGCCGCCAGTTTCCCGCGCGTGCAGGGTTCTGGCTCGTCGATAAGCGGACAGAGCATCGACCGGTATTTGCGGGCAAGGGAGTGGTAGCAGACAGAACCAATACGTACCGTGTTTGTGTGTAGTGCGTCGCGACCATTGGTCTACAATTTGCCGACCAATCATTGGGAAAGTGCACACTAAAATATCCAATGTAAGTTCACAAATTATCAAACATATTCTATGTTACATTCGGGGGTTGAACCAACAGTTGACTTTAATGTTTATTGCTCATTTGGAAAAAGAAACTGCACGAGAATCTTCCACGGCTCGAACGGCTTGTTATCGTAATGGCGAGCACAAAGCACGTCGTCGATGTGACTTCGGTTTCCATCATGGGATCTTTTCAAACGAGTAGTCGGCATTTTCTGATGCAGAAGTGCTGGTGAAAATTTAGAAATTCTATTTTCGGACTTGTCAGTTTCCGGAATGTCATTAAGAATTATTCTGTAGTCATTATAACATTTACATAATTACCATTTAGCTGTAATTTCAGGGTATTACCGTCATTAGTGTGTTGTTTTGTTCAGTTTGCGATTGTACACGATTCAAACCAAATGATGTTATTGTTACATAAGCGCTTTTTTTTCTTGTTGTTCCTTTAACATTATAGTCCAGTGCATAATGTTAAAAAGTTGAGAAATGAATGATACTTTTTTGAAACAACACGCTTTGTTCTCAATTACTTGTCGTTTCGCAGAAAGTCGTTTTTTACTTTTCGTGTATTAAAGAGGTAGGTAGATTGGAGGCTTGTGGTTGAATTCTAAGGGGGAAGTTAATATAACTATAGATAGTAGATGTAGAGAATCCGAATTAGAGACCACCTTCACCTATCTCTCTTATGAATAAAAAAGTATCAAATTTAGTATGTTAGTGGGTTTGCATACAAAACTCCCTGGCCAGACTATAATTATTTACAAATACAAACATGACTTTTTAAACATTAAACTCATTAGATTAGCGAACAAATTTTTCTGCCAATGGAATAAGCCTATAGAATACACAAACGTTAGGTTAATGAAACCTCTCCTTCTCTCCACACTATATTGTCTAGTTTTTCCTGGTGTAATTAGTAACTGTCAAGTTGGCATTCTTAAAAACCTACCGTCAAACTAAATAGGTACCTACCTATTTAACCCTTTGTGGTCTTTTGTCGGGACAGCCCCGACAGTGAAATTTTAACGTTCTGGTCCGATATCAGGCAATCCCCGGCAGTATCACTTTCCGGTCCGATGTCGGGTTAGCCCCGACATAGATGGCTATGGTTGAAGTCGCTACTCGTTTGTTTTGAAAGGGGGGAACATTCTCCATGAAAATGAAAAATGTGATTTATTTGTAATATATAACAGAAAACAACTACTTCCCCGGCACAAGCCACGCTGGACATTGAACTACATCTGATAGATAGTGTGAAAAGACTCTAACTGAAAAGGAAAGAAAAAATCTGAAAGGGAAAAATTCGCATTTTCATTCAGATAACTGATTTTTTTTATTCTCTCTAGTTTTCATTGAAAAATAGGGACTAAAGTTTGTCTTTCAGTCGCAGATAATTCCACAACAGATTTTATGAATGTCCTATTCATATTTTCGAACTAAAATCAAAATTGTTTGTTTTAGTTTCGCCCCTGTTTTTTTCCTGTGCATATTTTGAAAAGACTGTTTTTCATTTCCTTGATTATGACAATATAATAGGACCGTAAAGGGTTAATACTATTGTACTGCGTTGTGGCCCTAGCTCTAAACCTAAAATTATGAAATGACATCAAGGAAAGGTGATATATGCTTAATATGGAAAATGATATTTCAATATGTTACACGTATAAACCAACAATAAATTGATATACCTTAGATATTTTTTGTTGTATAAGTGTTTCAGATTTATCTACGCAAGAATATTTAAACTCGAGAATCCCAGTTCGAACGTTTACTCTTCTCAAATGTGGATTCATGCAGCACCAATCAACAATCACCGAGTAATAATTATCTCTTAACAATTATCAAGTATAAGTTGTTGAACTTCTTGTCTTATAATGAATGTTTTCGTACAGATAATGTAACAAGTGATAGTAGCAGTTAGTCAACTTTTTATTTTATTGTTTAATTGAACAAGATTTTTTTCTAATGCGCAGATGATCACGAATTGGTCAGTCCATTGGTTAAAATTGACCTATCTTTTTAAAATTTGTCTGGCATTTTGTATTATCCTGTTGTGTTTTCGTTCATATCGCCTTCAAATGGTAGGTAGGTAATTGATGAACTGAACTTCCTGTGGTTTTCGGTTTCGTTGTTCGTGATCTCGATGTAACTTTTCTTGACGTTTCGTCTACATCTGCGGTAGACATTTTCAAAGGCGGTGCGGTAACGGACGATGCGTTCGGGTCGTTCCTTTAAGCCTGACTGATTCGGTGTCTATGCTGATTCTTTCTTTTATTGTAATTACCCTTATAGGGGGTGTGGCGTCATCAAGTCTTGATTCCGTTTGTTCACTGCTGACTCCATTTTATTGAATACTTAACTGTGGTTACTGTTCAATTTCAGTGGTTAAAAACCCGCCTGACAGAGAAAGTGTTGGTCTGTCAGTTGGAAGAGTCATGATAACCTAAAAGAAATCAGCTAGAATAATAGTTATTTATGGTACTAGTGTGTTATGTTGAAAATAAGTCACGCGAAAGTGACTTAGGAAACATAACACATGAGTGGCATACAATGTTTTATCCAACACATGATAGTTATGACCCATTATTAATGTCATTTTAGACAAGTAAACTAACTCACTAGTGAGTTATAGATTATAACTCACTAGTGTGTTATTTGATAGTTTACTTCTATACAATGACATTAATAATGACAGTCATAACTGTCATGTGTTGGATAAATACATTTTTTTAAATATGATCGTACTTAAAATATCCGTTGCTACTAAAAAGACGTTCATAACACTTGTTACATAATTGGGGATTCAACATTAGATGCCAGCGCCAAAGTGGCAAAAATTGAATTACTCTCGAGTACATTATGTCAAGAACAACCATTTATGTGTACCAGAATGTCATCACTTATCAATAGCTTAAAAGAATATTACAGACGAAAAATTGCTGGCACGTTTTCTAAAATGTAAAATTCCATGTTTACAAATTTTATATAAGGTTATGCGCACTGTATAAAGATAGTCAGGTATTCGAAGATATCGACGTATTTCCGAGGAAAAGTCCACACCTAATATTTTAAACCAATTAAAGGCCTGTATTTCATAGCGTTACCATAGCAGCTAATAAAATTTCCGGAAATTTTTGTCTTCTCCTTGGCGTAAGGAGCATGAAATTACACTGGACATTTTTTGACGTTTATAGTTAAGGTGACATTTAAAGAGTGAGTTCGAATCCCAATGCTGGAACTTTTTTAATTTTTTCCCCTGAAGCATTTAGTTATTCATTTGTAATTGTTATTGTACCTTATATTGCTTTTGAATTAACATACGAAGACTATTGAAATTTCAAAACCATCAAAAACCGTCATTATCCTAGTATTTGGTGTGAAATTTTCTTACCGAATTCCACTCTAGCTTCAATTAAAAAGAGAACCATTTTTTTCGGCAACCGTCCGGGAAGTATCTATTTTTCTTTGAGAAAGTATCACTTCCCGGACTAGTCCGGGAAATGCTCGAATTTTAATATAAATAAGAATTAGAATGTTTCTGTTAGTACCTATCTTTTGTTTGCATTTCAATATTTAATACAAATAAGAAATAAAATGTTCGAAATTTTCTTCTACAAAGAAATATAATAAATAAATGTGTCTCGATTTGTTATTCTACACGGTTGACGAAAAAATTGTGTACGCAACACGTCCGAAAACAGTTTTTTTAGACTCTCAGACTTAGAATCTTGTCAGTGTTTTCCGGACTTGTTACGTAAATTACTATTCTCGAATATTTTTTAGAAAATTCGTGTTCTCGAAAAAATTTCCGGTAATAATTGAAGCTTTACTGGTATTACAAGTGAAAATATTAGGAGTTGATTAGAATCACACATAAACAATATTTAGGTATCTGTTGTAAACACAATAGCCTTGCAAACATTGTAAACCGTATTATGGTCGTGGTCGAAGAATATCTATAGTACGAGAACAAATAAGTGTTATCAATCAATACATATTATAAATCGTACCAAACGGAATAAAACAGTCACTAGATTTCGAAACCTTCCACTAAATTACTTTAATATCATTTGTGCATGTGTTTTTTTTGTTTTCTGCACTCTATCAATTTTTAGAGGAAAATGTTCATAATTGCATGAATACTTCAAAAGAATACGATTATTTCTCAGTAAAATATTCGTCAATTTAAAAAAAAAATATTTACTAATCCGTGATCCGGCACGAAGGACCAATTTTGTATAGGTATATTTTTCATTTCAGCTCATCATTCTCGGTATAATTTTATCGAACTTCTGTAAATAACCGGCAGTGCCACAATGGAACAGCAATTAACCACAACGGCCGATGGCCAAGTAGTCCTCCAACCCATACAGAGCGTCGCTCCTGGACAGGTTCGTTATAAATACATAAATAAGTATTTCGTGAAGATAGTACTAGTGAAATCGAGAAATTGCATGAAGATTGTCCGAGTCCACTTAATATCAAGTTTAAAGTGCTCTAAATAAAAAAAATTAATAATTGTTCTTGTATAATTGTCATTAAAATGACATTTTCAATTGCTGTCAAGAGTGTTAAAAGATGACTTTTACGAAAAAGCATGTTAAAAATATTTTTTTTACAACTATAGTCCAATACATTCTTTTCTGCATAGGTTTACGTTCGCCAACATGATCATTTCTCGCAATAACTGAAATATGAAGTGTGCCAAAAAGTGACCCTTCTGTGACAGAAAGTTATATCTTTGTGCCGGAAAGTTGCCTCCTGAAGAGATTCATAATATTCTGTACAATAATCATAGACATATTATGTCAACAACAAACGTCAAGCATGAAGTATTTGTAAAATATTTCTGTTTCATTCATTTCAAACATAACATTTAAATAAAATGGATAGGAACAGTTCTAACATTGACAAGAGTCCACCAGAACTTAGAGAACAAGATACTTCATTGTCATTGAATATATTGCCTTCAACTTATCAATTTATTACTTTTATATATAGCAGAAAGTTGTGTGATATTATTTTCAAAAAAAATTACTTTTAACAGATAGTGAAAATCACGTGACCTCGTCCGAGTAACCACTTTTCACCTTTTTCAAAGCACGACTTAACGCCCAAGTTGAATTTCATAATAAATTATTAATAAAAGTTTTTCCCATATGATGCTGATTTTTTGAGGGACACTGTATATAGTATTATTGGAAAAAATACCTAACTTATATCCAACAACTGCAAGACAGATTGAAAAAATATAAATAAAACCCTGATTACGATTTTTCTAATGGAACACGTCTTGCTGATATATAATTGCATGGAACACAATTGATCGAACATATAATAGGTGATCAAGGAAATTGATTTATACGAATTATTTTGTACATATCGGGTGACCACGACTACTACGAGGTGAGGTATACCCTTCAACTTTTCTATAGTTTAGAAGATACAGATTTCAAATTTGGTATGTCACAATAGTATTTGACTACGGACTACGCATATTTTGATGCCACTACTTAAAATTCACTATTTCCGGTTTAGCAATTTTTTTTTCAAATGTCACCCTGTACATTTTTTTTATTATTCAGAAGAACAGGTCATTTCTCAAACGGCAACATGTTCTTTTCACTTCTTCATGATGAAAAATTATAAATTATCAGTTTACTCGTATAAAAGTATTCGAAAATTCCTTAAGGAACCGAAGATACAATCAGGTTCCATTACTAGTGTTCCCAAAATTGAATGTTTTTCAACGTAGGCGCCGTAGAACATAATAAGGAAAGCAATACAAAAAAGCTCATTTATTCAACAAAGTGACAGTTTGTTCTCCTCATGCCATAAATGCTGCTTTTTGTTTCGCTTTCATATGTTCATGACCGCCTTCGTTGAAAAAAATCCAATTTTGAGAACACTCAACATCTTGTATTCCTTTCGGAATTCTCAGAAACTTTTCACACGACTATAGTCTGATAATTCAACATTTTTCATCATGATGGAGTGAAAAGAATATGTTGGAATTCGAGAAATGGCAGTTTTCTTTATGCGGGCACTATTTCGTTTTGTGGCAATTTTTTATACTTGTTGGAATATAAGGGAGCTGCAATTACTTGAGAACCTCAGTTTTCAACTGTATCGCACTTCGAAGCATCCTCTGGTAACTTCTGATGTTCAATTAAACAATCAACTCAATGTCCGCAATTTTTGAACCAATTTTCAATTTTGAAGAACAGTACACAAATTGTGTGCTCTTCTGGATGACTAGAAAAAATGTACAGTGTCATTTAAAAATGACCATAGCCGTCGATAACAACACACCAAGGAAAAAAAATAGTATAAACTTACGTTTGTGGGTGTTTTTTTTTTCAAATTCAATGTTTGTGCAAGTTCCCCATTGAAAAAGGTGTAGTTATTGAGTTTGTCTGTAAGGATTCGTCATACTTCATTTCACGCCTCACTCTACCTGATTCTACCAGACCCTACCTTCTTCCTCAAAACCCTTATAGATCCCCAGGTCATATCCAGTAACTTCCCTTGTTTTCAACCATAATAAAAAATAAAATAATGTAGGAAATTAAACAATGAAATGTCTCCTCAGGTTCAAGTGATGCAGATGAACGCGGGCCAGGTGATCCAGGGGGCCAACGGCCAGCAGATAATGGTCCACGCGGTGCCGCCCGGAGGGCAGATACAAGTCTCCGCTCCGGGCGGGACGCAGGGGCTGCAGCAGATCCAGGTCGTCCCGGTGAGCAGCTTGCAGCAGGGGCAGGTGCTGGTGCAGCAGCCGCAGCAGCAGGCGCAGCTCGTACAGACGCCCGACGGACAGACGTTCCTCTACCACCCCATGACTATAGACAGCTCGAGCCTCCAGCAAACCACGCCAACGGGTGAGTTTTGCATTTGAGTTTTTTTTACAGTAATACACACATAGCTCCAAATTCGAAAATATTCACGCCCACGATGCGCAGTAGTCGTATGACGTATGACCTAGTGCATGGTAAGGCAAACGTTTGTGCAGGAAACAACTTGGTACAGTCTGTGAAAAATTAATACACAGTATAACAATGGACATTCAGTCTAATCTTAAGGGAAAAGTTTTTAGTGGCCAGACACGGGAAGTGATAGCTATTTTTATTCATTGTATGAGAAAGAGGCGACACACTATGAAATATTTTGTATCAAAATTATTTTATTCTGTATATTCTTCCACTTACATTTGATTGTACCCGTTTTTGCTCACTGACGCAATGCAGTCTTTCCTTTTCCTTCTGATTGTATCTATGTATCGTGAAATTTTTATATTCTCATGACTGTTTGTGACATTTTTGACCTGCCAATTGTACTCTGTATGTAAATATGGCCAATAAAAATACTACTACTACTACTACTACTATTGCCTTCTCACGTTATTTGTGTAAACGAAAATAGCTCGATACTTCATATTTATAAGAACACTATTTTCATTGCACTATTAGGTAATATATGGGGTAATATAGTTCAATATTGTTAGTAAATTTGCAACGTTTCATGTAATTGAATAGTCAACTTGCTCATGCACAAGGTTTCACCTTTTATGGGCAACAACTCTATTTATTTGCTGAGATTGTGTTGTACTCGTAGTTTTTAAATTGTGGTTTTTATATTTATTGATGACAAATAAATGTATCATTATAATAAAAACTATCAACAACTTTTTTTTAGTACTAAACATAAACGGCAACTTGGTGCAGATAGCAGGGACAGCACAGGCAACTACATCGAACGGAGTTACTCAGACGACGGTCTCATCTCCGACAACACAAGTCGTAAACCAAACACTGAACACCGGATCTCCCAACCAACTGGCTATGTCTAACGGAAACTTGGTCATGGTGAGAAATGTTGCGGATGTAGGTAGTTTTTAAGTTCTATTCGAATGGTTCTCTTTCTATATTACTCGAACCCGTAGACTGAATTTTCACTATGAATAAATCACTCAAACCCAATAAACAATACAACAACTTGAGATCACTCCTATCCCTATCGAAGCTTGAAGCCATAATGAGTAAATATAATTTCTCCACAGAGCTACCACAAGTATGCTTGAAATTTGAATGCAATCAGAAAACAGCCTACTTGCAGGGACTGATTAAAAAAACTATATCAATAAGGATCGAAATGTTGGTTGGAATGTTTGGGTGTAAGCGGTGCAAAGCTGGGTGATAGATCAAAATTGTTAAGAACAATTTGACACGTTAGAAATTATCGGAAATTCGTTTTGATAGCTGACAAAACAAAACTGACTGTCGGCCCGGCATGACATTCATAGAAAATACACAAATTTAATCACCTTCGACCGTACCGCCATCTATTGACAAATATCTGACTTTCCACTTTAGCCTCGTATATGGATAGTTTTCTAGAGCTTCAATCCCCTGTGGAACAGTCTCCGATATTGAAGCCTGGTCAACATACCAACAACTCCAGAAACTGCATTATCTCTACCATGTGAGACGGCAATGATATGTCTGAAAGACTAGACGACAACAGAGCGTCTGAAGACGCTACTACAGAGAAATCTGAATCATGATCAAAATCATCCAAAAGCAGAGAAAATTCATTTCGATAAGTAAGCATAACATTGCCCTGTGATAGTTTTTGCCCTTTAAGCCTGGTGAATCCCCAAATGTCAAAGCCATGGCCTCTCCGACCAATGAAACAGTTTCTGCTTTTTTGAAAAACGTCCGTTTGGAGTAATGCACAGATTTGACTGTTTTTTCATTGCTGGGGTATAATGGTATATCAAATTCGTTAGCAGTAATGTAATGCTGTAAAAATTTGCTTAGATTGCACTTGAACAAGTCTAAACAATGTTGACATTTTCGTTAAAATCTCACTTAGCGAAGTGGCTCTTGTTCTAGAACGTAAAAGACTTTTGCGTCCTGTTTATTATTTATTACGTTGCTACCGTTATACGATAGTCATGCAAACAATCATCTAGATCAGTGTTTTTCAACCTGGGGTCGCCAAGCCTTACGCAAGGGGTCGCGGGTCAAAGAAAAAAGGCAAGTGTTTATAGGTCCTACACTACAAAAAAACTGTGCTGTGTCTATTTATTTTTTATTGATTTGTCGATATGTGGGTGAGCTAGCTAACAATACGTTTTCGCGTTTATGCAAAATGGTCGTCTGTTCTTTAGAAAAAACTGATCATATCACAGCCATGGCTTTAAGAGAACTGTAGAAGATCATTCCACAATGACAATGCGAGTTCAGCTACATTGGCCGAAATAATTGCCTTTTTGAGTACTCAAAACTTTGACTTAAATCCTGATTGGACACCCAGTGTTTTTTTTTTGTTTCCGTCTACGACGGCGGTTGAAGTCTTCAAAATCCATGTTTGACCTTACAAGGGTGGTGTAAGAACTGTTTCCAGCATAATGCAAAAGGGAAATTGAAAAACTAAACATCTGTTTTCGTCGGTAAAAAAATAAATGAATATACGTAGTTATACACCCGCTTACAGATCCTAGAATTAAAAAAAAAAACACCAATTTTTATTCTGTTGATATTTATGATGTTCTTTGAGCATAACAGAGTTCTTTTTTCAGTAGGAACCAAAAGAAAAAACACACCCTTAACCCTGAATAGAATAATACAGATAGATATTCATCCTATTGTATCCCTACAGTTAGGCAAAATAACTTGATTGTGATTTTGATTTTTTTTTTGTCTTTTTTAGATGGTTCCCAGCACAAGCAATCAGCAATTCCCCAGAGTACAAATTCCCGGAACTGAGTTTCTGGAAGAAGAACCTCTTTATGTAAATGCTAAGCAATACAGGCGGATTTTGAAAAGGCGACAAGCCAGAGCGAAGTTGGAGGCCGAAGGAAAAATTCCGAAAGAACGACCTGTAAGTCGGTGTTTTAGAAAAATTCAGCCAGAATGAATTCGTACTGTTTTGCATGTCGTTAATATATAGGATGAATGGATTTGCAAAGGAACGATTTTACATTGAGGCAATGCAGTACAATTCAAATTGTGACTTGGTATTTTGATGACAGTCCTCTCCTTCTGTACAGTTCGCGTCAGTATATATTTTATGATTTTTTCCAGAAATATCTCCATGAATCTCGACATCGACATGCCATGAACAGGATAAGAGGCGAAGGCGGTCGATTCCATTCTGGATCAGTAAAAAAAAGAAGGTATGTTTTTAATTTATAACCACTACAAATGTTTATTTACCATATTTATTTCATGATTTGAAAATTTAATCGATTATTTTCGATGCGCTTAACAATTTTCAAATTTCATTTAATTCATTTCATTTCTAACGAATAAAATAGGCTTCTCAGGGAACAAGAAGCGCTGAGATTGCAGCAGCAACAACAGCAGCAGCAACAGCAGCAGCAACAGCAGCATCATCAGCAACAGCAAACACACCATGAAGTTCAAGGAACGATAGGTGTTTCATACGGCAATATGGAATTAGCGGGTACGCCTATTATTATCGAGGTAAAGTTTTTGCTCATTCAGGCTTTGATAATAGTCATTTATGCAACAAGTGCAAAAAGTGAGTGTTTATTGCACGCAATGAGGTCGAGTTGGACAGCAATACACACTTTTGCACGAGTTGCATACAATATTTTTTCTACGTTCATACAAAAACAAAAAAATCTGTTATATAGGTGTAGGAAAATAATTAGCTTATCACCATTTGTTTTTAACCTTGAGCGAGTATGTAATTTGTTAGGCAACAACATTAAATACAAAAATAATTTTATTTAAAATAAAATGCATTTTCTAGTAATTTCATAATCCTGTATACACTGAGGACTAAAAGTCCGTCGCCCCCATCCCCGTAATAACATTATTTTACAGTATTCTGCAAGTAATGTTGTTTCAAATAGTATTTTAAGACACTTAATATAGTGTAGTGGACACACTTTTGAATTTGTCAACTCATACTCAATTTCCAATTTCGACATAATAATCACTTGGATGAGGTATTTGTCCACGAGAACAACAAAATATTCCAATTTCTTTGCAGAAATCCATCACACTTAATGAATTGAAATAAGCCTCGATATTGGAACTAATTTTTGAAATAATCAAATTGTTGTACTTCAACTACAGCAAAGTACAAAAATAGTGGTAAACTCCAGTATTATTGTATGCTTTGGCTATCTTACTTTTTGATGAATCAGGAAAGTTGAAACATTTTTGAGGGGCAAACTTGGTCGACTCTAAATATTAGTTTCAAGGTGCACCCTATACTCTTCAAATATTCCAAAGTCCCCTGAAATAACCAAAAATTTTTCTTTTTCAGGGTGTGATGCCTGATATAATCAAACCGGATCCGCTATAGAAGGAGTTAGTAGAGAATTATTAGAGTTTTTATTTATTTGATTTGAATGTTAAATGTTGTTGTATATAGCTTTACAAAACGCTGGTTTTCCCTTTGGGTCGGTTTCTGAACTCTGACCTATGTGATCTTAGGAGTAATTATCAACACTATCTCAATATTGTACAGCATATTTCATAACCCTCATGACACCAATATTTGTGATTGATTGAAAAGAAACTCTGTTCAAATAGTTTTAGATTATTATTCGCGAGGTTACGTCAATTTCCTTGCCCAGACTCTGCCTTAAATAAATAACACCAATTGTCTTCAGGATGCCAGTTATCGTGGACTTGAAGATGACAAAACTGTAATTCCGAAAAATGTATAAAACTTACTTTTGACAATTTAACTCATGTATAAAAAATCGTATATGTCACAGTGCAATTGTCACTTTGGACAGTGGCAAAAGTTTGCTGTAACTTTTACAGCGACAGTTTTTTCACTTATTCATTTGATTTTCAATTATCGCGGTGTTGGTTGCCAATGATATGACATTGATATATTTCCAAATTTCTTATTCAATAAATTGTCTTGCGAATTACACTCGATGTTTGAACTGATATCGGGAAAATTTATTTTGTTCAAATTCTAAACTGTTTCCTTCAGCAATTTGACTCGAAAAACCGTCAACCTAAAAACACGACACCGAGGGTGGAGCATTTTTAGGTTGGCAGTTTTTCTCGTCTAATTGGTAGGAAACAGTTTCTCAGTAAACAACCCAAATTTACCCGATAAAATACAAAACTCGCGTGAAAAAAAAATAGTTGAAGTTTCATCCATTTAGTAGTTAAAGTATTTTTTTTTGTATGTCATAAGTGAATTAAATTATTCAAATATGACATTTGATATAATCGTATATTTTTTTTTTTCAAAATTAGCTCTTGAAAATAAATATTGAATTTGATATACTAGAACTGAAGTAATTAAACAATGTTTCAGGTACATTCTTTTCCTTTGAAATTTTGTTTTTTTCTTTTCAATTCTTTTATGAAAACGGAAGTTATAGACTGGTTTGTTTAGTTCAGAGTAACACCTAGTTTTATTGAGCTCCAGGTTATTGTGAACATTTATTCAACATTTTTCACCAATTCTCTCCTCATATCCATATAATCCTGACCTACTCCCCCGACTATTTGATCCATGTTTCCATTTCAAACTCCTTCGCAATGACAAAACGAAAAATTACGTGATATCCTTGGCTTTGTCTTATAAATGATAGAAGTTTTTAAATGGAAATAGGCGTGATAATCTATATTTCTTGTTCATAGTGTGAAAGTTCATAAGCCCTCCCTGATTAGTTATTGGGTCTTCTGGACGTTCTTTTTTGTTTTTATACGTGATTTAGTGTTAGTATAAGACCTCTTTTTGTACAATTGTTAATACTTTCTGACTGATCGATTTATACTTAGTTGTATTTAGAAAAAATGGAACATAATCAGTATGTTGAAAATAAAGATTTTTTATATCTAGGTAGTTTTTTTATTGGAGATGGAATAGCCACATTTCTTCAATAATTCGAATATTGAAAACTAGGAGAAAAAAAAAAAAGATTGAAATACGGAAACTTTTTTTGAATTCTGTGTTCTGAGATATTTTCCGACAGAACTGTGGTCTGTAATAACTCGTGAGAAATATAATGAAATACACGTTTTTTTTTGACAGGACCAAAGTAACTTTTTTTCAAAAGCCTTCAAAGGTCAAAGAAATGATTTTATGGTGCTTCTGAGCAGAGAAACGGACAGCAAGAGAAGTCATGTAAATGAGACATTGAAAAAAAATGAAAAATACAAATATGAATATAATAGTAAATTAAACAAGTTAGAAAAGCAAAGTTTTACTAAATGAGTATAGCTTTTGACAAGCGAGCGCTACGAGTTTAGTGAAACTGTTTTTTTACGAACTTTTCCTTGCATTTTAACTGTCTTCTTGCTGTAGGTAATGTCTTTAAATAGTTTTGAATTTAGTGACTGTATTAAATAACGTGCATGCAAAATTTTCGAAAATTGTGAAATGAATTATTAGTGAGTGCTAATCATGGTTTTGGTCAAAGTTCGGTGTTGTGTCATTATAGCAGGTTGCTGGTGGCAAGTTAAAACAACAAATCGAAGCGAACTACAAAATCGAAAACACATCAAATATATATCTAATAATCAAGAGCCGAATTACAAAACCGAAGAAACTGTTAGCCTGATTAATAAATTTTAACATAAATTCATAAAGCATTCCTCAATTGTCCAATGAACTTCGATTGTCCATCCACACTTATTCCACACTTATTAAACACTGTTTTATAAACAATCGGGTCAATTCTGTTTCTTACTAGCAATATTTTTATCATAGCAAGACAATTTTAACAGCAAAATATATCTCAACTTTGTAGAAGGCTTGATATCTACATTGCTTTATTGGCAGGAGATGATGTGGCAGGAACATCTGCCGATATTTTTCAAGCCTTCTACAAAATTGAGATATATTTTGCTGTGAAAGTTGTCTTGCTATGATAACAATCTTGCTACTGAGAAACAGAATTGACCCGGATGGCTGCAAAATATATAATAATGTCTCAAAATATCGAGACAATATATTTTATCAACAATTGAATTCCATAAAAGTTCATTCAAGTATTCAATCAATTATTACAAGAAACAAAAGCATACATATTTATTAACGTTTATAAATACTTAGGTAGGCATATGTAAAAAAAATTATACTAACTAAATTTCTTAGAACAAACACCCTTGCAAGTCGCTTGGCAACATCTCATCATATTCGGCTCTCCCAATTCAAAAACTCCCTTGAAAGTACCGGATCGTTTGTTGGAATCATTAGTGCTGGTACTATCGCGCCTACAAGTACGCAACTCCTCCGTGGAACCCGATCGACTAGTCGTCTTCTTTGGACTCGTTGTTTGAACACCGGAAGAGGTCGTGACTGTTTTTTCGGGGTCCGTCTTCTCGTCTGAAATCTACCAATATAAACTGTAGAAACATGTAGAAAATATGAGGAAAAAATCTGACAGAAAACAACTACTTCCCTGGCTAATACCACGACGGAAAGTGAATTACATCTGACAGATATTTGTGCAACGTTCTTCCAAGAAGAGTCTTCTTAGAAGACCCAGTTGCAATTGCTTATTGTAATTATCCACCATATTATCCTTCATTTGGCTGGGGAAGACCACCTGCAGACGCGTTTCGCGGTTCTTGCCGCTCGTCAGTGACAGGGTAGGTCAGACAACATTAAAGTCGTCCTGCCCCAGCCCTATCCCTACGGATTATAATGCACTGTATAACTAATATTTCCTCACAAATGAAGCAGCGACTTACAGTAAAAGTCAGTCGCAGCGCCACCTGCGGTGAAACCAATAAGCAACCCTCGTAGCAAAGAAACCAGGAAGTAAACAGAGTTCAAGAATTTTTGACGGTGAGTATCAAATAAATTAAATAGTTTACTATTTCACCGCAAGTGGCACTTGGACTGACTTTTACTGTTTTATTAATAAAGATCAGTGTTAATAAACAGTTTTAATTGTCACAGAATAGCACGAAACCATTCAAGGGAAGTAGACAAAATAATCATAACTCACTCTTTGGTTCCTGCTCTGCCAGCCAAATGGACAACACCAGCATCTCTCTTTTCCACAACTTCCGAAAGTAATCTTGTGTTTGTCCGTCTTCACTCCAACATTCCTCGTACACGGTTGAAATTTCGTGAATTTGTCGACCGTTTGCGTTTGCGTACCCTTTTCGTTCTTCCTACCATCCCTTTCATAGACAACATTTTTCTCGAGTTTTTTTGTAGTATTTTTATTGCCCTCGTAATTTTTTGATGCGTATTCTTTTTTGTCGGTTTCCTCGTTCTCGTCGTCGCGTTGTCGGTGTTTTCCAAAGTCCTTGAGGTTAGACTCAACTGATCGGAAAACAGGTCGTGGAAGTGGGCTAGGAATGTTATTATTTTCGGGATTTTGGATTGGCGGAGGTTTGGATCTAGGGAAAAAATATGTAAATTCAAACTACAGGAGAACAGTGACAAGGAAGTTCTTGGAAAATCAGCCCTTCGTTCAAAAACCAGCAGCGCACACTGTCTGCTCCTCTCTCATATTTGTTTGTTTATACTTGGAGATTAGAAGAAAACATCGAAAATGAATATTTGCAATCTTTGGTGTGAATACAACTCAAGAAATAGAAGCTACCCAAAACACTAAAGCTTCACGCGCACTTAGCCGAAGCGTCGCGAAGGGAAGCGGCGCGAGACGAAACGTCATTTAGCTGATGTCCGCGCACTGGTGCGAAGCGTCGCGTCACGTCCCGAACAACGCGGCGCAAATGTTATTCATTTCAGAATTTGATGCAACGCAGTGCGTTGTCAAGTGAGGTACGATGAGCAGTTCGTCAGAAGAGGATCTCTTTGTTTCGAGTTTAATTGCCACTATGGAAGAGGAAAAAGACAAGAACTGGTGGGTTCATCATATAAATCAAAAGAGAGGCACTTATGGTGAATTTCATCATCTATTCAACGATGCTAGACAAGACAAAAAAAAATTTCAAATATTTCCGTATGTCAAAGGAAAAGTTTTTTGTATTTTCACTGATGAGCATATTGCTGTATCTTGTATCCGTTAAATCGTATAAGAAGCGATAATCTTGAACATGTAGGATAAGTTCTTCTTCATTCATTTTCCACTTCCTAAAAATGATTTTATTTATGTATTATTTTTTTCTGTACCAACATAATCAAAACTAAAGCACATGCACCTATTTAAAATCTCAATCTGAATACCCATTTTCACAATCATATCAAAAATTATTAAATGGTAAAAATTTGGTTTACTGGAAATCTGTTATGAAAAAAAAAATTGAACATCGCGATTCTGTGGCATTAGGCGATTCATATGGTACCATTTTTGTTTTGCAGAAATGCGCTGTTGCCAAGTTGACCTCTTCGGATTACTGGAAATCTGATATGAAAAAAACAATTGAACGTCGCCATTGTGGACCCTCAACTAATTCTAGTGGTACTATTTTTGTTTTGCGGAAATGCGCTGTTGCCAAGTTTTGGACACTTTGGAGATGTGGAAATCTGATATGACAAAAACAATTGAACGTCGCGATTGTGGACCCTCAACTAATTCTAATGGTACTATTTTGTTTTTGCGGAAATGCGCTGTTGCCAGGTTAGTCAATTCGGATTACTAGCAACCTGGAAATTTGTATTGATATGGATAAGTCAGTCGAGAATGCATGAAATCGTTTTTCGCTCGCAATTGACACACAAACCTAACCTGAGCAAGCTAACCTAGCCTGCGAGTCAGTCGAGAATTCATGAAATCGTTTTTTGCTCGCGATTGACACACAAACCTAACCTGAGCAAGCTAACCTAGCTTGCGAGTCAGTCGAGAATTCATGAAATCGTTTTTCGCTTGCGATTGACACACAAACCTAACCTGAACAAGCTAACCTAGCTTGCGAGTCAGTCGAGAATTCATGAAATCGTTTTTCGCTCGCGATTGACACACAAACCTAACCTGAGCAAGCTAACCTAGCTTGCGAGTCAGTCGAGAATGCATGAAATCGTTTTTCGCTCGCAATTGACACACAAACCTAACCTGAGCAAGCTAACCTAGCTTGCGAGTCAGTCGAGAATGCATGAAATCGTTTTTCGCTCGCAATTGATACACAAACCTAACCTGAGCAAGCTAATCTAGCTTGCGAGTCAGTCGAGAATTCATGAAATCGTTTTTCGCTCGGGATTGACACACAAACCTAACCTGAGCAATGCATGAAATCGTTTTTCGCTCGCAATTGACACACAAACCTAACCTGAGCAAGCTAACCTAGCTTGCGAGTCAGTCGAGAATGCATGAATTAGTTTTTCGTTCGCAATTGACACACAAACCTAATCTGAGCAAGCTAACCTAGCTTGCAAGTCAGTCAAACTTGGCAACAGCGCATTTCCGCAAAACAAAAATAGTACCACTAGAATTAGTTGGGGGTCCACAATGGCGACGTTCAATTGTTTTTTTTTATATCAGATTTCCAGTAATCCGAAGAGGTCAACTTGGCAACAGCGCATTTCCGCAAAACAAAAATGGTGCCGTTACAATTGGCTGAGGGCCCACAATCGTGACGTTCAATTGTTTTTTCCATATCAGATTTCCAGTAAACCAAAGTTCAGCCATTAAATTACCATTGTAATTAATATTTCGGTATGACTGAACAAAATTTGTCACCAACTTCAGCACCACTGTCTATCAAATACTGCAAAAATCTGACATATTTGACAAGAATCAACAAATATTTGAATCTTCTCGCCGTCTATCACCGCGCACTGAGGCGAAGCGTCAAGAAAAACGACTCCTAGTTGGTTCGAGGAGAATTCGCCCGTCGACGGACGCGCCTCTTCGCTTCGCACCGCCGTAGTGCACTGGCTGACGGCTGTCATATAACTTAATGTAAATTGCTCGGGCGAAAAAGCCACAATTTTCTTCGCGACGCTTCGGCTAAAGGTTCACACGCACTTAGCCGAAGCGTCGCGAACAGAAGCGGCGCGAGACGAAGCGCCACTTACCTGATGTCCGCACACTGGGACGAAGCGTCGCGTCACGTCTCGAACAGCGCGGCGTGAATTTTATTCATTTCATATGAATAAACGCACTACGTTGTGTAACGATAAAATTATTTCATTTATGTACTAAATATTTCTGTTTAAACATAATCAAAACTAAAGCACATGCACCCATTTGAAATTTCAATCTTGTGAAGATAAGTTCACAATCATTTCAAAAATAGTTTGTAATGAATGTCTCAGTATCACGGCTATATACTGCAGAAGAACAAAATTTGCCACCAACTTAGCACCACTTCCTACCAAATACTGCTAAAAACTGAAATATGAGACATGACACAACAAATAATTGAATATTCTCGCCGCCTGTCACCGTGCATTGAGTCAAGAGAAACGACTCCTAGTTGGTCCGAAGAGAATTCGCGCGTCAACTGACGCGCCTCTTCGCTTCGAGCCGCCGCGCGCCGTAGTGCGCGGCCTACCATATTACTTAATGTAAATCTCGAGCGAAAAATCCAGAATATTCTTCGCGCCGTTTCCGTTCGCGACGCTTCGGTTAAGTGCGCGTGAACCTTTAGTGCGCGTGCACCTTAAAACTAGTTGTTGTCTGTTAGATATAACAAAAAAACACATTTTTCATTTTTCAATTTTCATGGAGAATGTTCCCCTTTTCAACAAGAATACCTCCCAAGAGGTTATCTTGAACGATGGAAAATAGCGACTAGAGTTCGTCTTTCAGCCGCAGATGATTCCACAACTGACTTTATGAACATACTGGGATAGCATATATACTATCCCAGTCGGGACCTATCTCCCAAGCTCCGATACTTCTGGAGGGCGCGCTGGTGTCATTCACCCGAATAACCTCCTCACGTTCGTGGGGTAAGTGATTATTGGGTCCGGGAATAACGTGCCCTGAGCAAACGAAATGAACAAAGAATGGCGACCTTCTGCATTCGTCCAGCTAAGGTCTCTGCCTCACCACTGTTTTCAAAATCGAGAGCAGTGTGTCCATCATTCCACGTATGACCCCTATGAACAGAACCACCATTGCAACCGAATGGTTTGGGTGAAGCTCATCAATTTCCGAAGGAATGTGGGTTTGAAAGGTGAAAAAATAACTACGAATTGATAATTTTATTTTAAAAAATATATAAAAATAGATAAATGGCAAACAGACAAAATTTTATATAAACTTTTGAATTATTGGTAAATATAAAATTATATTACTATATCGCCAGGATATTTTCTCAATGTGACTAACATTATAAAAAATTTATTACGTTTCAATCGATTCAGCAACTTAGATCATGATAAAGTGTGTACTGACTGCCCAGAGTAAAACAGTGGAACTTTATACCTTGAGGTAACTGACAGGACTACCTGTTTTCTGAATTGGCCATACGCATGGTAATGGTAATTAATTAAATTCTAGGAGTCCCTATACATCCTAGCCAAGAACGCTTTCAGTCAGGTCGAATCTAGGATAATACAAACGATAAGGGCCCCCTACCCATTACCATGCTTAAGTATCAACAATCAAGAAAACAGGTTATCCTGATATTTCCTCCCATTCCTCCCATTTACTCTGGCGGTTACTACACACTTGATAACGATTGGAAATTCTGAATCGATTGAAACGTCGCGTCGTGCTCTCAGTAACAATCCAGACAATGGAAGTTCGAAATAAAAGTAATCAATTTAAATCATTTTCTAAAACTTTTATACAAACATGATACAGGGTGGCCAACGAGGTTTTGGACAGGAAATATCTCGGAACACAATAGTAGTAGATAATTGTAATTTTGTTGTTGTACATTAAAGCAATTGGTGTAGCTATTTTTGATTTTAAGTTACCCTATGAGCTTTTTGTTTTTGTCACGTAACAAGATTCAAAATTATTAATGGGACAACCTGTATATATTGGCATTTCTATATTTCTTCCGATAAAACGATTCTAACAAACTATCACACTTGTGTTCTAAAACGATTAATTTAAGAACTACAGGTACTTCAATACCCTTTGGCCCACAACGTCTGAAACAAGCAATTGCCAAATTATTTGAGTTTAGGGTCACCCTGTATTTTTCGACAGTCCTACATTTTTTGTGATGATTAAAACAAGACAAAATTATAAACGTCGTGACACAAAGGATATTGAAGTACCTGTAGTTCTTAAATCAATCGTTTTAGACCACAAGTGTGCTCTAGTAACTAAAATGCTCATTGGGTAACATAAATTAAAAAAAGGTACACTAATTGCTTCAATTTACAAATCCGAAATTACAATTCTCTAATACTCTCAAGTTCCGAGAAAGACCCTGTTCAAACCCTCTTGGGCCACCCTGTATATAAAACTATAGAAATATTTCGATATAAAGAAATCATTATTGAAAGTCATCATGTACTTTTTTCGATATAGAATTGTTGATAGTTTATGAAGGGAACGTCAGCATCTATGGAATGTTAAAAAGTTATTTAATAATAAAAAACTACCAAATTACCTATCATGGTCACCAACAATCACAACCAACATTTCAAAAATACCATTAATCTAAGTCATAATGCATAAAAATTGGGAGATTCTGAAAATATATTCAACATTCGGAATTGACATCCCACTTCTAAAATAAATATCCCACTTCTGAAGTGGACTAGAAATAACTTTTCAAAAGGACGGATATTTCTTAGTATCATCCTCTTTAGCTCTGGTGAAGCGCTCATTGGCAATTTCTCTACGTAACTGTTTATTTTGTTGAATATACTCGAACGCTTTCTCCTGATACAAATCTAATTGTTCCGTTGCGGAAGTTCTGTAAGTACAAGACAACAAAAATGAAAAACAAAAATATTTTTGTACACACTTTATATAATTATAATGAAAATATGATCTCTAGTCTAGCCTAGTAGATGATGCTTAGAACAGAATATATGCGAAAGACCACAGTGTTTTTTATTCAGTGACCATTTCAATTGTCAATTATAAAAACAACATAGTATATAAATGATATATGATATATAGTTAATGACCCCAGGTCTAAAAGTTGTAGAACTTGAAATATGTTTTGACCAGACTTTGACAAATGAATTGATACTTCAGTCAAAAATTCCCCTACTTCTCTGATCGATACTATTCTCAAATATGTCCATTCGTTCAGTCTTCAACAATTTCACTGACCTCAGTATTCCCACCTCTGATCATTGGGATAAAAAACAATGTATAGCCTCGGATAGGCTTCCCCACCATATAACACATTCTCAACTGTCAAATCTACTCAACAGTGATCCACAATATTGATTAGTTATAGCTGTAAATATTCTATGAACTGAACTTGAAATTTTTCAGTTACAGAATAAAAACATCCTCAGTCTTTCAGCGGTTTCGTAGATTACTAAAATTTAATTTCACAGCCCAAAAATTATACATTCAATTCGATTTCATTACGGAGTTCAATAATAATAAAGAGATACTGACTTACAGTCCCTCTTGCATTTCGTTGATTTTTGCCTTCGTCCTGGCCAATTCAGACTGGAGATCTTGATTTAGTAATCTCTGCTCGACCACTTCCTGTCTAGCATCGTTCAGCAATTTCTCCAATCCATCCAGATCGTTCTTATCTTTGTCCAGAGCTCTCCTCAATTCCTTATTTTCTCTTGAAAGCGAGTCGACATTTCTGTCGATCTAACGAAAAAGTAGATAATTGAAAATGATATTCTAAATTAGATATAGTGAAAATAATCTATTATTTTTGACGAACAGAAATGGCAAAAAACTATTAAACTGACTATGAGAAAATTGGTGCCTGCCTGCATTCAATTGAAAATTATGATTCCCAATCGTGGTGTATGCTGATTTTGAATTTTGAAAAATATTCATACTATAATAATAAAGTATGTAATCATGATCATTTCACAGGCAATTTTAGAGGGTAAACGCAGTGTAACCTAAATTTAAATAAGAAGCATTTATGATCAAAGTTTGAGTTGCACCATGACGATTATCTTCTTAATTATTGAAAATGGGATATTGGACGCCTGTGGTGTCACTCAATGAGAACAAAAAGTATTTTACCCCTTCACCACACAAGTAATTTAATTCCTAGATGCGCATTTCGATAACAAAGTTACCTTCATCAGTAGGATTACTAAACTAACTAACCCAGTTAGTAACACACAAGTAATTTAATTCCTAGATGCGCATTTCGATAACAAAGTTACCTTCATCAGTAGGATTACTAAACTAACTTGTGTGGTGAAGGGGTAAAATACTTTTTGTTCTCATTCTTAATTATTATTATTTTTTAGAAAATTTGAGCGGCAACGTTCATTCTACCGAAGGGTATAATGAAACTAGAAATAATTTCAGTTGTGGAACACAAATGACTACTACGTACCATGCCTTTTTGGTCGTCCCTGCTTTGTAATTCGCGCCTCAATTCATCCTTTTCATTATCGAGTCTGATACACAAATCTTTCAATCGTTTCAACTCGGTAGCGACTCTATCACTTTGCGAATCGCCCTGTTTCATCTGAATCTCCAAACTGGCTACCTGAGTCGTAAGTTCAGAAATCTGAAAAAAAAAAAAAACAAATTTCAACAAAAGTTATATTCTTCAGTTGTTACTTGATATTTAAACATTTTGAAGGAGTCTATGAAATCAGAGTTTTCGTCTTTTGACATCCTCTTTTGGATTTTAACCGTCCACAATTGAAAATTGAAAAAATCAAGGAAATCTATGGAAAACCATGTCAAAAAACGAATTTCCTCCACAAAATCAAACTTTTAATCTATACCTTTCGTTATATTTTCAATGAATAACATATGGAAAAACACTTATCAAATGAAAATTGCAACAGATTTAGATATGAACATTACATGATTTTCATTTACGTGAGAAAAAATCAACTTTTTATAGATTGCAATTTCGACTCACCTGTCTCTCATAACTCTTTATGATGCCCTCCTGATTCTCCAGCTTCCTCTCCAGATCGGCGGCGTGGTCCAACGCTACAGAAAGTTGCACTTTGCACTGAGTCGCTTCGTTTTCGAGCGTGTGATTGCTGCTCTCCAAAATATTGGCCTCCTCTGACAGACACTTGAACTGGTCGAGAATTCCCGTCCTTTCCATCTCCTAAATATCCAAATGAAATTGTATTGCTGTTTAAAAGTGTGTAGTATAGTTCAATTTCAGTCTGTAGGTAATACTGTATCATGTTTGAGTTTTGTTCAATATTAAGTAGGCAACACAGTTTTCATCCATAGTTTATGTAGAAGAGAAGGTTTCATTGAATGGCCTACTTGATCTTCCGACCTAACTCCATTGGACTTTTTCCTCTAGTAGTATATCTGAGATATATAAACTGACCCGTCGAAGAAATTACAACTAAATTCACCAGAGACAGCCGATATCAACAAAATATTCCGTTTAAGTTGTTCAATATGACATTTTATTTTATTATATATGTATCTGTTCTAAGCTCTCTTTGAATTTTTAAAATCTTGTAAATCTGTTTTATCGATACTGCCGTTGAATTTCTTCTGGAATATAACAATAACTACGTGAAAGGTACTAGTGAACAAAGGAAAGTAGGTTGACGAATTTTTTCACGTCCGAGTTTACCTGGTCATGGGAATTTTTTGTGGAGTGTAAATTATAGCTATTAATGTAACGAGATTATTATGCAATTTATAATAATCTAGGATGTTGCCAGGCGATGAGGCGCTCTGTGCCGAATCACCTGTGCAACTTCCAAGATTTATTTGAATTGCATAATAATCTAGTTACATTCAAAGCTTTATCATTGACAACAATGATGTGAAAATAAAATCACAACTTTGGTTGTGTCACGTTATTGTGAATTTGTGCATATTGACTCTGAAAGTATTTAGACTATTGCCAAGAATTTTCGTAAAATCACAATTATAAAATTCCGTTCGTCGTCACACTCACCTTTTGAGATATGAGATCCTCAGTTCTTTTAACTTCTGCGACGTAATGTTGGAGCTGCCTCGTCAAATCTTCCACCTGTCTTTTCGATATTTCCAGTTCTTTACGGGCATCCCTGACATCACATGTCAAACTGGCCATATCATCTTGAAGTCTCCTGCGGAAAAATTGAATTCAGTATGAAAATATTATATATCTCGAAATAACTTCAGAGCAGAATCGTCATATACAGTATAGACAAAGTATCGACCAGTCGATATTTCTAGAACCATTGAAACTATGATACTAAACAGTTGTGAGGCTTGATCATTTTCAGTATCGATACATCACATTTCTCATGAGTGGCTAGCGAAGTCACCAGATTTTGCGCATCCTGATTTTTTTTCTGCGTTATCACCTCTAGAGAATTCGAAAATACGCTCCACTATTGTCCACAAAACAATGGGCATTAACATAATCTGTATTGAATATACTTATTATTCATAATGAAACTATAGATTCAATAGTTATATGGGAATTATCGAAATCAATGGAACCGATAATTACTTACAGGGCAGTGGTCTGGGGCAGCGGAACATAGCTAGCCAGTACAAGGGCAAAACTAGCTTGAGAACGTGCCCGTCGGCCGCTACGGAGGCAATCATAAGCCTTGCATCCCTCCATATAGTAGTGGAGAGTATACCGATAAGGACAAATACAGAATGACCAGAGAGAGAACAACCAAACGCAAGTTTCAACTCCTATTTGGAAACCACCAATGTGGAATATGCCCCAAGATGAGATGACCAAATAGTTTAGCTTTGTGAAAGAAATAAACACAAAACGAAGTATCAAATGTGAATGGGACAAATACACCAACAATCCCAAGACCCCAGAGAAGAGAAGAGCAGAAGGAACTGGGCTTGGAACCAAATATTTCGATGGTCTAGGCAAATCTCCTAGCATTTTCCAAGCGGCAATCTACGCATTCGCAAAATGCGTCCAGTTCAATATAGGAAAAAAAATTCGCAAAGAAGAGATAATCATCATGTCAGATAACCAAGCACCAATTAATGCTCTGAACTCCCATGTAATCAACCAGAAGATGGTGAGAGAGTGTCTAGAGAAACCAAATGAACTAGGAAAGAACAACACTGTTACCACCCTGTGTGTTCCAGGACACACTGGAGTGGAGGGTAAGGAAAAAGCAGACGAAATGACAAAAAGAGTGGCTTAAACAACATTTCTGGTACCTGCTGAACCCTTCCCAGCCATAAGATATCCTGAACTTTTTAAAAGCCATAGGACAGAAATAACTGCTCTGGTCGTTGAGATATCCTGGATTGGCAGCAGAAGAAGAAGACACAACAGATATTATAGGTCGCAGTGTATCGACACCCCCACCAAGCAGAACAGGGCAGAATATCAGTGAAAAGCTTCTCAAGATGAATCACAAATAGGAGGGGTGGTAACATCAATTAGAATACCTCCAATACATTTAGGAACAATTCCTGATATTTCTTTTAGTTCTGGAGATACAGCCGATTTACGTTCTTAATTTGTCACCCCGTATAAGGTACCTACTCTACAAATATTTGCTTCATGTGATATTATTCGAACATTCCAGCTAGGAAATGTCAACTCCGATATCTTTGAATTTGTCTTACCTGTTTTCTCGTAAGGCCGATTCCTTCAATTTCTTTTCGTTTTCGTAGTCTTGCTGGAGCATAGACAGCTCTTGTTTTGAGGACCTGATCTGGACTTCTCGGCTTGAAGTTTCATCGGTGACTTTACTGAAAGGGAGAAATTATAAAATAAAAAACAAATACTATTATTTTCCTGAAGAATGGACAACAACTACTTGACGGAAGACCATTATTAAAATAGAAAAATCAAGCAAGAATCCAACAGAAAACAACTACTGCCCCCAACGACAGTTGCATTATACCTGTTTGCTACTTTGCAAAATTTTCTACAAGAACAACTTTGCAGTGCTTTTTTCCATGTATTTAAAAAGCATTGCATTGGGGGGGGGGGGCAGTAGTTGGTTTCTGTTGGATATTGCCGACGAACTATCTATTGTATAGGGTTTATTGCGGAAGATTGGATTATATGACCCATTGACCATTATTAATATTATTTTCATTGAATATTTCTTAATTATTCAACGAACTAATGAAAATTAACATGAATAACCTTTTAATTTAAATTTGAATACAGATTTGATTCAAGATGCAAAAAGTGAGGTATATGAGTTATGATGGATTTCATAGCATTTTGTGATCCAAGAAAAACATGTATTTTCATTGTTTACATAATGAAACACATTCAATAAACTTCTTATGATATTTATACAAAAATATGCGTGGTGCCTGTTAATATATTTCATAATAACGATTGGATTACATGATTTTAATCTATTCCACTTTTTATCACAACAGAATGAAAAAAATAGAAAACTGTAGACTGGTTTCAATCAGCACCATAGAAGCAACACACGTAGGTCACAGGTCACCGTCAAAACCAATGACTTTCACTGATTCCGTGTGGTTTGAACGAAACAATTTTACAGATTCCATTGAAAAGATCCACGTCTATTGATCTACAGGGCGGGTAAATATAGAGATATTTTCCCGAAAGGTACAATTCAACAGCATCTTGGGAAAAATATGTCTACTGCGTTAAGCTTCTCAAAAAAACTCAAAAATTTGGTTTTCTGTTCCGCACAGAAACTTGCCCACTTCTCTAAAATACCTCAAAAAAAACTCTTTTACATTTCCATAGTACATGTTCTTCGGAATACTTTCGTTTCATCATTAGTAGTTTCATCGAAACTAACACAACAATTTCATTCTTCCTACCCCTTCGCCGCTAGCGTGGACAAACATCAAATATCCAGTATACAGAATTCCATTCAATGAAAATCAAAGCTTTCTTTAGAACTCGTTGTCTGAGGATTCAAGGAATATACCTACCGATTTCAATCTAACTTTCCATTGGCTCTAAAGATATTTTTGTAATCGGCTTTTCAAGTGTCCATAAATGATTTTATTATGACAAATTTGTATAAGGCGAAGGGTCGACATGATATTATGAACATGTTTTTCAATCAATAGCGTGCACAATAGTTTTCTAATTTACTTTTGCAGAAGTGGGGAGAGATAAGATATCGACAAGTAATGTTTTTTTCTACACCTTGATTACCTTGTTTTATCAAATATGTTGTAGGTTACGGGTTACTCAATGCATTTGAATCTAATTTTTTTCTGAAATGGTGTTTTATTTTAAGAAAGATCTTAGTAATTTATTCAAGTTTTTTTAACAAAAGTTTGTTTGAAACCTAACAATTAAAAAAAATAGTAATACAAATTTTAAAACTAAATTGTATAATTGTACAATGGTTAGAACTTGAATTAGTGATTAAAACATTTCCATAGCCCGCTAGGGTAAAAAATAAATAAAAAAAAAATCAAAAATCGAAAGATTATATCACTTTCAGTGAGACTGGAAGTTGCATGAAGCTGAGTCAAAAAATTCAGTTATAGATCGTATACAAATCATCCAAATTTTTTTTCCTGACCGGCGAGCCACGATTATATTGCTTTTAAAAAAAATAAAATAAAATAAATAAATAATAAAAAAATCAAATTTTAAACAGCAGATGCATTTCAACCGAAAACCGTAAAGTTGTATTTTTGCCAATACTTTAGGACTAAAATTAACAATTTGAACGTATATCCATAGCCCTTTAAACATTAAATTTCAGAATAAAAAGAAAAAATTTGGTTGCAAAAAGTAACAAGTGATTGATAGTTGTATTCAGGTAAATATACCGAATGTATCACTTAAAAATAAGTCACTGGTCAGAAAATAAAGTTTGATGTCTCATACAGATCCTCAAAATTTCATTTCAATATCTGCAAAACCAAGAAAGTTATAGGGGCGAGCTATACTTTCCGTGGACACCCGGTATACAGTATCGTAAATACTAGCTTGATATATGTGGAGAGAGCATTACAATTCCTCCTCTACTCACTCGAGGCAGGGATATCGATGTGAGCTGTGTGCAGTGTGTCGCATTGCCACGTGGTCCTTTAATGCGTCGGGTGGGGTAACAGGAGAGAGCACTGATGCCATCGAACGATTGACGGCTAGCTATATACCTAATGATTCTTCACGCCCACACCGTTGGGGTCTTAACTGCTTTCGATGACTAGTCGGATATTTAAGAATCTAAGTAGGCACACTACACTACAGGTTCAAGCTATTACATGTTTGGAAATGGTACACAAATTAAATATTTTCCAAGTATTTGTCAAATTATTATAGTGCAGGACAAAACATTTCAAGAGAATAACCTGTTTGAATTTTAAATGTTATTGTAGGAAAAACCCTAAATACTATTTTGTAACAAAGTAAGCCACATAACTTTCATTTGAAATATCTTCAAATATTCTTTATGACGAGAGATATATTGTACTTCCTAACACTAATGGACCACCCTGTATACTTACTTCGTAGGTGGTAATTATAAGAAATGGTCTTTATTTTCCTTTGCGAAGATTAGATCATAGCTATTCCACTCAACAAAGAGTAGATACTCAATTACAAAGTACTTCCTCATCTCAAGTTTTCCAGGAAAAACAAAAAAAAATCCGTAACCGTGAAAAATCCGGAAATGCCATTCTTGAATCCACCTTGTACTCGGGTCAATTATTATCGCGTAAAAGGCGAAAGTAAACAAAGGCCAACGGAGGATTGCGTCACAGTATGTTGTATCACACATTCTCACAAACATTCAAACATACACACACGCGGATCACGCACCGCATCCTTACGAGGTACGAATTAATTACGCAGCCGGAAAGTGATTCGAAAGGGAAGAAAGAAGAGAAAAGGTGCCGTGTCTTATTAGCGTACATATACAGGGTGTAACCTAAGTACGTTAAAATATTCAAGTGTCTATTCCTGAGACAATTTTAAGAACAAAGTTTAAATATACTTGTGTCCGGAAATGCTTCGTTTCGGACATACAGGGCGTTGAAATTGAATTTTTTTGTACGCTTTTTAAAAATAACTTTTGCAAAAATTCAGTTATTTGCACGAAATTTGGTACCCGGGTTTTTTTTGACGTGGGAAATCATAATTTCGTATTATTTTTCATGTAACATCTAGAGGGCGCTGCGTACGCTGTTATTATTTATTTCAAATTGCCCTAACATTTTTGACAGTAAACTTTTGGTACTTTTCATAAAAAAGTCTTATTCCCACACCTTTTCCAATTAAAAAAGGTATACTTCCTCAACAACGCTGGAGGTGATCTTTTTCGAGATATTTACAATTTTCTATATCAATGCATGTTACTTAGCTCCTAGGGCGCTAAGTGAAGTTGCTTAGAAAAATTTCAACAATCTGTATCTCGAAAACGAATCATTTTCCGATATACATTTTATAGGAAAAAAGTTGTTTATTTTGACGAGATCCACCACATACTTAGTTTTTGGAATGTTCTCACCAACTTCACTTAGCGCCTTAGGAGCTGAGTAACAAGCATCAATATAGAAAATTACAAATATCTCGAAAACGATCACCTCCAGCATTGTTGAGAAAGTGTACCTTTTTTACTTGAAAAGGGTGTGGGAATGAGGTTTTTTCATGAAAAGTACCAAAAGTTTACTGTCAAAAATATTAAGGCAATTTGAAATGAATAATGACAGCGTACGCAACGCCCTCTGTATGTTACATGAAAATTGATGCGAAATTATGATTTCCCACGCAAAAAAACACCGGATACCAAATTTCGTGCAAATAACTTATTTCTTGCAAAAGTTATTTGCAAAAAGCGAAAAAAAAATTCAATTTCTACACCCTGTATGTCCGAAACGAAGCATTTCCGGACACAAGTTTATATAGACTTTTTTTCTTAAAATTGTCTCAGGAATACGTCACTTGAATATTTTAACGTACTTATGTTACACCCTATACGTATATTTTCCATTGGGTTATTTCCTTAAAGACGATTAATTCGTAGGAAACGTTCCGTTCTCTGAAGTCACTTGTCAAAGGTCAAATTAATTCATATGGTAAGGAAGTATTTGAACTCTATCGAAAAAAACATCGTTAAACATATACGAATAAAACCATCGTGCCTATATCAAAAACTTACAGTTGGAAAAGCTAAACAAACACGCATTTATAGTAATAGGCACTCAAAAGTATAAAATAACCTGTTAAAAAAGGGAAGCGCTTGATAACATTGATCTATTTTTTTTTCATTCAGAATTACAGAACGGGTTACCTACGTTCTGTAATTATGAAACTTGAGTGAAAAGCACCTCACGCTTTTTTAACATTAAATATGATATTTCAAGATTACTTTTTAATTCTTAGTAAATACTACTATTATATTAAAATATAATTTATTTTTCCAACACACAACAGTTATGACTGTCATTATTAATGTCATTTTAGACAAGTAAACTATTAAATAACACACTAGTGAGTTATAATCCATCAGTCACTAGTGAGTTCAGAACCCTTGCTGTTACATTGGTTCGTATCTAATAGATATATTACAATTCCACTATTATTGCGATGATAGGGTGATCCAAAAATATCGGGTTGTTCAGATTATAATCAATTTTTGATGATAATCGTGCACGAACGTTTCACTTCGCACATAATCTTAAAAATAGTGCGTCAAATTAGAGAAGCTTGAGTTTTCAACATTGCATGCGAAGTGAAACGCTCTGGCACGATTATCATCGAAACTTGATTATAATCTGGAAAACATCATGTTTCTGGAGTGTCATGTCATCACAATGGTCGTGGAATTCTGATATAACTGTTAGATACGAACCAATGTAACAGCCAGGGTTTTAACAAAATCCAATTTTTTCAATTTAGTGCTTACTGGTGTAGAGAAAATGAGAAAGTTTTGTCATTATCATTGAAATACAAATGTTTCAGTATGGTCAAGCTATTCATATGATAATAATTTGATATTTTTATACAGCTAGGAAAATATTTAAACAAAATTTCTATTTTCAATTTTCTCTCATTATCTTTTCAAACTTCGTATATGTGTATAAAATTTAATTCTAAGCAACTTTTTCAAATCACTTTTTTTGATATCTTGCCATTTTACCCCACTTTTTGCGTTCTCATAGTAATTTTTTTCAATTTGCCGCCATACCAGCGATCACGTGACATGTGTCAAAATCGATTTTTAGGTTATCGGACATGCACAAACTTTTCCCAAGAATCTTTTTTCAATACTCTAATAATAAACTTTTTCCCCATGTGGTACATACTTTTTGGCGGTCACTGTATAAGGGCGCAAAGCTCAGAGTTTTTGGTAGATCGTTTAGTAACGATTCTCTCGATGTTTCATCCTTTTCACTCTCAAATACACCGATGTAGGCTTATTATGGCAAATACCTGTCAAAAGATTATTACTTTCCTGGCAAATACCACGACGGGTATTGCATTATATCTATAAGATACTTGTGCGATGTTCCTCATTGCAGAGGTCACAATTACAAGTGCTCCATATAACCAACAAGCAGAATTTTGTTTAGGTTACATGTTGAAATGGTAAAATCGACGTTGTGGAAGTACCCTTCTCTTCAAATATTTCCACCATGTGGAAAATATGAGGCAAACATCTGACAGAAAACAACCACTTCTCTGGCTAATTCGACGTCGGACATCTTAATTATGCACATATTTTAATTGTGCGAATATTGTAATTGTGCAGTATATCTGTTAGTCAAGGTATTAGCCAAGGGAGTAATTGTTTTCTGCCATAATAAGCCTACGTCGTAGGTGTATATGAGAGTGAAAAAGGGGAACCATCAGTCGAAAAGGACTAACGTTCAATTAGATTGTTAATACTCAGTAAACAAAAATAGCTTTCGTCACACTGAAGAAGATTAACAATGTGCGACTTGTATGAAGGAGAAAAACTGAAACATCGATTTAAATCTCCAAAATTCAAGTCGGAAAACTAAAATTCCGACATTAAAGTCGGAAATTCCGCGTTTGAAGTCAGAAAAATAAAAAAACCCTTAGACCCTTTCGTAGATTGTGGATGAACTCTATTTTTTGGGTATCGTTCCAATTTAAACAACGTCATACCGCGATGTTGAAATTCCGACATTGAGAAAATCCAAATCGATAATTCGCCAGAAACGATTATATATACCAAAGCTGAAGGCTCTCTGTATGAGTTTGTGAAATTGGCTTGATGCAATTGAGTAAGTAACGCGTATCACGGCTGCGAAGGATGTCTTCTTTTTTTTATAACGTTCCGTTTCGATTATTCATCGATACTTTGGGCATTTGTAATTCGTCGCGCAAGCTCGTTATGTCATTAACATGCCCGAGGGGACGTTTTGTTATTGTAATAAAAGACACACTGGATACAATAACGAGAATCTTTATGCAGAGGTGTATTCCATGTCATGACTTTATATTTCCTGAATAAAAAATTACAAATTGCTTCTTGGTACCAAACAGAAAACCAAGTTTCTGAGAGACACTTTTGGCAATGGACCTCACATTATTTTCCCATGAAAGGGTGACATAGTTACGCTGGCCAGTTTGAAATCGGCCTTTCTAGAGAAAAGACATGCTCTAGTTTTATTCGCAATTAATTCTACCAAGTTGTTGGATCCCCATTCTAGAATTTTTGCTGAGTACGTATTTATTTCATTCCCGATTCTTCCCCGTTCATTTCTGATTCACTGGCTCTTATCGGAGCTTTGGAAGAGAAAGCGGTATGAAGAGTCCAATCATCAGCAAAGCTATGCACCGGACATGCGGTAGCTCCCAACAAATCATTAAGGTTAAGAAGAAACAGGTTTGGTACTAGAATGGATCCATGTGAATCACTACCATGTATTGGAAGAGTATCAGATGATACTCTATGGACCACCACGTGAAGAAGCACCAAAGAGTTTCAGGACTACCGATCCGTGATTAAAATTTTTAACTTGCTAGTCAGGCCGATACTTGAATACTGTAGCACTATATGGAATCCTGCGAATGATAAATACATTAAAAGTATAGAATTTGTTCAGAAAAAGCTTGTTAATGTTCTCAATTACAGGTTTCATCGGTACAGACATTACTTTTCATACCCAAGAAATTTGATTTTTTATAGGCTAGAGAATCTCACCATGAAACGTGATTTTATTGACATTGATCTTGTGTTCAAAATTTTTAATGATCTTGTAGACTGTCCACACTTAACTGATCGCTTCTATCTTAGATGTAACCCCTATAATACTCGTGTTAAACAAACCTTCCATATTCCTTACCACACAAATAATTACTCAGGCAATGCACCCATCACACGCTGTATTTTAACATTCAATACCATGGTAAGTGACTCCTCCATTGATATATTTCGAGCCTCAAAATCCATTAAGAAAAAATTACAGGAACTTCTCGTTTCGATGTATGTTGCTCTTCCCTGACGAATGTGATGAATTTATCAAGTTCGCATATGTTCGTATTTAGTGAATAGTTCACGAATTAATATTTTGTCGGCATGTGTATTTTTATTATCATGTTTTGCTTAATTTTTCTCTTTCCTAGTTTTGCACAATTATTATAAATACTGTATACTTACATATAACTTACAAAATGTTCATTCATAATAGTTATTTACCTTTTGTTTATTCTTAGGATTCTAGATTTAGGTACGCATATGTATTATTTTTGTAATATGTGCCTCCTTGTCATTAGGCTTGCGCCTGTTAGGGGGCCTGCACATAAATAAATAAATAAAAAAATAAATAAATAAATAGTGATAATAGACACTTGTGCATTCTCATACGCATCCATAATCATATACCCATCGCATCGAATTACGTTAATGGGGAAATAAGCCCTTAAAGCCACTCGTCAATCCAAACATATACGAAACCTTCAAATGTCATATAGGATCAACTGATTATTTTTGACAGATTCGTCTCCGGATACGTATACCGAAACGGTCCGTATCGATACGTAGGCCGTAACACACATCTGTCACCGTATCGAGTTTGCGCATGCGCAGATCGATACGGATACGGATAGGGTTGGAATTCTGACTTGGCTTTAAGTGTCTATTATCTTTCGTTTCGTGGAATAAAATAGCTAAATGTTTCTGACCTACCCTTGTCCTGATGTGAGGCAAGAACTTCGATACATGATGTATGCCGATGGGTCATTTCCAACCATATGAATGAGAGTATTCAATTAGCAATGACAATTATTGTATCCGTAAGGAACGCTGCACAAACGGACGTCAAATATATTTCAAACTTTGTCACGGTAAGTATTTGTCTTCTGTCAGATATTCGCCTCATATTTTCCACTCTGTGTAATTTTCTGATTTTGTTAAAACCCTGTTTACTATCTTCTCACACGACCAGAGGTATCCCAGGCAGTTCCAGATCAAAGAACCTATCAGATATTCATGTTTATTGACCATAATCTAGTAATTCACCGTTAAACATTCCTTGATACAAAACATCCATGGGTGTTACAACTTCTTACATTATAAACGAGTTTATTTCGTAAATTGTGTAATCAACACAGTTCAATCTCGACTTGACCGTTGTCCTTTAAAGCCGAAGTGAAACTGTTGAATAATAACTAGAAAAACGCCTGACTCGAACTGATGAATATTCATTTACATTGAAAAATATCGAGAAAAACCATTCGTTATTGAAACTCGGCTCTTTTTTTGAATGAGTTTTCAGCCAGAACACGTAATATCATACCACGCGTATGCTAGTTCCACTTTCGATCTTTAATACATTGCTTATACAGTATTAATTTTCCATTACGCAACGGCTTGAAGTTAACGAGGTCTTGCAACAATACCATTGAGTAGGTAGGTATTAGTATTTTTTTTTTCTACGGTATAAACCTCATTCAATACAGCTTATACACTGTTAAAACACGTTGACATATACAACATACCAAACGTAATTTGAGATCCAATTTGTATAAATAATAATCTGAAAGCAAACATACTAACGACTGAATAAAATATACAACAAATAGTATAAAGTTAAGTACATACTTACTAAAACAACATTTCAACAGAAATTTTGAATTTCAAAATTTCTTCACCAAAACTTCTTAATTTTATCCATTCATCTTCAATGATCTAGCAACAGAGGAATTTTGTCTATAATTTCTTAATGCGTTCAAATTACATGTTTTGGAGGTACCTCAATCGAAATGGAAAAAGTGCTTCGAAAATTTGTTCAAACGCATGCAAAAGTGTATTGATCTTGATGGAGAATATTATGAAAATCAATAAAGCTATTTCTGATATAAATATTCGTTTTTAGGTTTTAGGTTATAGAAGACCATAAATATAATAATAATAATGATAATACTATCCCATAAACACTAATCGAGTGTAACCAATGCATAGCCTGTGCATGTAGAGAACAGCTTTTTTTATTATTTGCCTTGGTAAAGATATGTATGTATAGTTACAAGTATTGAACACAACTTATTTTTGAATTACTCGCTCTCAAGTGTTATTTTATAAGCAAGAAAAACCGACTTCACTTGTCTGCATACCACCAATATTATATCCTTAGTCTAGGTAAAATATCTTCTAGATTTTACTTGTTGTAACCGTATAAGGGGGTTAGTGGCTTTGCTTACTTTCGCTGACTAGGAGGAGGGGGTGGATTAAAATAGTTAAAACTCCGATTACGTATATACTTGGAAATATCCGAAAATATCATTACTTTGAAATATCATATCGACACCTTTTACTTCGTCCATCAAACAGAATATATCACAGAATGAGCTCAAAATAAATCGAATCATTGTTATACAGGGTGTTTCCAAAATTGAAGCGATAAATGAAGTGGGAAGTAGAGGATGACAAAACAATTTAAAGCGAAATGAAAGAATACTTTTTTGTCGAAAAAAAAAATATATTGAATTTTAAGGTTTTAAACAAACTGCGCCGAAACACTGGGAGCGGGCAGACACGCTGTGGCTTGGAGAATCAGACCAGTGAAAGCGATTTCAAAAAATTTCATAATAATTTTCCACAAATTTTGACTGCTTCAAAAAGGAAAATTCTTGCCATTTATTGTTACATTATGCTCCATATAACAACTCATTTTCTCAATCGCTCCAATTTCGGAAACACCCTGTATATAATAAAATTTACAAAATATATCACTGTATATCAGCCGAGAAAAATTTTGTATACATAAAAATAATGCAACTATTTCATAAGTTTTCTTCCAGTTCGTAAAATTTTTCAGCTGTACAAAACAAAATTCAGCGCTTTCCTCCAAAGACAGCGAACATATTCGCGTCCCCTCGTACAACCGATAGTTTCCCTTTCAGTGGATGCAGATGACCAGAAGCTTCGACAAATAATGCACCAAGAGTACCGTTACGTTGACCTTCGGATCTTCAATCAAATATTATTTTAGGATGCAGACCGTTAGGTGAAAGTGCCATTGACCATTGCCTAATACCTTAAGTTCGGGAAAATATCGAGGGTACTCCACATTGATTGCCGTCGGTGAGAACTTGCCATGTTACCTTTTCAAGGTTTATTGACTAATATGCGGAGATGTTAATTACATTCCAGTTACGGCATTTTATTGTAATTTTCACCGAAACACTATTGGGACATTTTGGGTTCTAGTTGGAAAGAGCAACATTCTTTTTCAACAACTTTTTCCACATAGCAGAATATGCATGTTCATACGTGGAGAAAACTTTTTTGTCAATACCGACTCGTGTTAATTGATGTGTATATTTATTTTTGATCCACCGACTAACCCTTCCAATTTATTTTTCTACTACCTCATGGAAATATGCCCAAACACGTTTTCATTTCTACATTGTAAACTGTATAATGTAATGATCAATTTCATTTCCAAAGACTTTCATGAACTACTAGACTGTCATTTTTATGATCATAAATAATATAAGATCGAATCAAGTTTGTTAACGTTCTAATAATTTGACATTTTCCATCAGTATTTACAAAATTCGTTGAAAAAAAATAAGTAATCGAAAATGAGTAGTAATTGTAAGGATGATTTGCCATTGACACCGCAATTTCAATATAAAGATTGATGACAATCAAATTCCGTATTTTCGAATAGTTGGCACGAAGTTTCTATAACAGTTAATTTCCTCATATTATTGTGAGCTCGAGTGAAGAGTGAGGGAACGTTCAGGTTTGAGATAGTGGGGGTGAGAGTTCAAATCGATTAGTGTTAAATTTTTATTATAATCTTCAATATTTGTATCTTCAATTCCTTTTTTAGGTTATATATTATGGGAATCATAACGGCAGGAAAGTTTATGATAAAAAGTGTTATTAGCCTCAAAGCCCCCCCTTGGCTGCCCCACTGCCTTTAACAACCAAGTAAACTTTGGTATTTATTGAAGGCTTTCATCTAACTTGCCCTGTATGTATGTTTGGGTAAAATCTTGCAACTGAATTTTGACCCACTTCTAGTTGTCCGAAATTTGGCAGGTGTTCATAATTCCGGTGACAACACATTATGAAGTGTTTGTTAGAGAAAATTTAAAGATGGTGGCTCCAATATGGCGGATGAGTTTCGTGATTATGGCCCGATTCGTTTATAAATTTGTGCGTGGAAGTTTTCGAGTTAGGTTAAAAATCACAAATCAAATATAGCGGCTGCAATATTGAAGACGAGTTTGGTCATTTTGGTCTGATTCGATTCAAATTTGGTATGTAGGGGTTTTAGGGGCGGCACTTATGAATTTTTGGTTAAACATTCATAAATTCAATATGATGGCTTCAAGATGGCGGACGAGTTTTATGGTCTGACTCTTCAAAATTGGTATGTGGGAATATTTGATATAGAAGATCATAGACGTTTTGCTAAAATTCCCAAATTGAAGATGGCTGCTTCAGGATGGCTGACGAGTAAATATTTACATGGCCTCCTCATTCAAGAGCTAGATAGCTCAAAACTCACAGGCCTTGTAATAAAAATCAGAAATCTATAAATTAATAGGTACTCTAAAAAAATGTAAAAAATGCGCTAAAAAAATATAATTTATTTAGACGTCTAATGTAGATTATTCACAGAATAACCTACTTTAGACATCTGAAGAAATTATTTTGTACTTTTTACAAAAAAAACCACAAAGTTACATTGCATTCTAGCGTAGATTATACTCGTGACGAGAAAAAATTGGTTACCATTTGAACACCCTATATGGCCTAGTCTATCAAGTCCTAAACGCGCGGCGCTGAGCCCACTTATGCAATGATCCGCCACTGCTGTACAGAAAAAACCAAACAAAAAAAAAACTCCAAACTCCAAACGTGAACAACCAACGTGCGCCAAGCGCTTGACAAAAACGGGTTCGCGGCCCCCAAGACTCGAGCCCACCCTCGCGAATACGACAGGACCGCTTCTGGACCTCCTCGACAACGGCAAATTCGTCTCGGCCTTCGATCAGAGCGAACGCACGCTCCGTAACAATCGACTCTCGTTCGCGGCATCCGCGATCGCCGATCGACGAGAAAGAAGAAAAAAATGAACGACGGCGTTACGATTCCGCAAAACGGCCAGCTACGACCTTGACGGGTAACAGCGGATAATTGACGGCGCTCGCTCGGTATAATATTCGTCACTGTCGCGGCGAAAATGAGGAAAGGTGGTTGGTGGTGCTCGTGCGTGATGTGACATTTCGAACCGAGAGGATATCTGGGATTTATTATGGTTGGATTCAAAGGATTTTGGGTGAGTTTTCCACATTCTGCATTTGTACAAAAAAAAAACAAGAAAAATCAATGACTGTATTTATTAGAGCCGCTTAAAAAAACTGATGTTGGTTGTTCGATAACGAAACGTAGGGCAGCACCTCTTATATTATAAAATGTTGCTGTGGAAAAAACTTTCTTATTTTGATTCAACTCTGACAATAAAACCAAAGAGAAATAAACTTTTTTCACTCTTCGGTTACGCAACTTTTTTCCCCATTAACACCGGAACCGTTGAGGAGTGAACGAATCCAATCTTCCGCTAAAAATTACCCCAACCACACAGGGACATCCCAGGTATGTTCCTTTTAGGTCCCAAAGTGTGACTTCAGAACAAGGATGCTTGGGACTTCCCAGAGATGTCCCGCAAAGGACATCCAGTGTATGCCGTAGCTGGTACATCCTTAGGACAACCCAGGGATGTCCTTTGTACCAAATTTATCATGCAACACATTGGTCCTTTTCGATGGCCAGCGGATATCCGTGGAACGTCCCAGGTCAAAATTAGGGACGTCTGCGGAATGTACCTGTGTTGTTAGGACACTAACAAAATAACTGATATAGAGCAAATAAAGACAATTTTTTATTCAAGTGCGATAAAAAAAATCTGTGTGTTATAAATTCAAATGCTGTGATTCACATAATAATCTACATTACACATCTAATCGAATAATTTTTTACTTTCCTACAGCCACCATCTCGAATTTCTGAAGTTTAAAAAAATAAATCATGATTTACAACCCCAAATACCCTCACATACTAATTTTGAAGAGTATAGAACCATAATTACAAAACTCCGTCCGTCATCTTCGATTTAGGAATTTGGACAAAAAATTCATGATCTTTGACCTCGAAAACTCCCACATACCAAATTCAAATAGAATCGAACTACAATCACAATAATCGTCTGTCATATTGGAATTATGAATATTGACAAAAAATTTATAATCTTCGATACCGAAAACCCCACATACTAATTTTGACTCGGATCGGACCATAATCAAAAAACTAGTCCGCCATCTTGATCGGCCATCTTTAATTATGAACACCTGCCTCATTTCGAATTAATCGGACGAATAGAAGTGGGTCAAAATTCATTTGCAAGATTTGGTTACAGACAAAAGAAGCTTGTAAAATATACAGGGTGTTTCCGAAATTGGAGCGATTAAGAAAATGGGTTGTTATATGGAACAATGTAACAATAAATGGCAAGAATTTTCGTTTTTGAAACAATAAAAAATTTTCGAATTTTTATGAAATATTATGAAATCGCTTTCAGTTACCTTTGTTTGGGAAGCACTGGTTTGATTCTCCAAGCCACAGCGTGTCTGCCCTCTGGCAGTGTTTCAGCGCGGTTTGCGCAGCCTGCAGACCTCTGATCAGTGATTACCAAAAAAGTCTTGAAAACTTTAAAATTCAATATCTCCCGAAATTATTTTTATTCATTTCGTTTTGTTTTGTCATTTCCTACTTCCCATTTATCGCCCCAATTCGCAAACACCCTGTATACTATCAAAGTAATGCTACACGTATTAAATGCCAAAACTATAGAATTATACGGAAGTTAGTTTCGTCGACAAGTCTTCAACAAAAAACAAGTACTGCCCCATACGATCTTTGAATTATATCTGTTAAACCAAAACGTCTAATTTATTTTGTAGAAATGCGTCTTCACTATGAATAGAACACTTTTGCACTGATAGTTTTATAATTTGTAACTGGTTTCGATTATTACATCATCTTCATAACTTACAAATATGAAGATGATGTAATAATAAACAAACTTTGAAAATATGAGTAGACGAGTATTTCATTCTCTTCTCAATGTACATTTGCTAGAATCTTGGCATTGTTTTCTAGAAGAACTACTTTGTAATGCCTCTCAATCTTAAAGTGTGTAATGCCTCTCAATCTGAAAGTGTTTCGATTCGAATCAGTGGCGCCTCAGCATTTTCTACGGAGTTGACGAATTTTTTTATTTCCTAAATCTTTAGTACACCTTATGAGGATATTTTCAGTGATTGATCACGTGGTATTGATAAATTTCGGAGGGATAAACCCCTGAAGCTCTCTCTCTCCTTGTGTGCGACTTTCATCATAAGCGAAGGTCGAAAGTTAGTTCATCCAATTCACCCAATTGAACCGATAAATTCTTTCTTGAGCCTGACATTCCGAAGGTAAACACTGAAGTATATCCAGCGTCATCTTTAGACTCCAAAAACAACTCAGACTATTGTGTCGATTTCAAAATGAAGCCAAAAACATTCTATAATGAGTGAACAACACTTCCACAAGGAACTCCAATCAATCGCAAAACCAGCTTCAAGGATAACATTCGCAATCACAATGGTGAAATGTCTTACTAGAAGACACGTTTTCAATTTCAAAAAAATTCTAGAATTTATTTCGACCTACCTACCTTCGATATTATCTCAATTTACTAAGCGTACCAATCACGTGCATCATATTCAGTTTCGTTTATAGAACAATGCTTACAGAATGAGAATAATAGCCATTCGTTCATCGAGAGATCACTTTTTCAATGATTCAATATCATTCACCAGAGAACGGTAACAAGAGTCATTCATACTAATCGATGGCGGTAAATATTACGGTGTATAATAATGAGGGTGGTGCAAGAGTACACGCAGGCTATCGGAATGAAGTTTCGGATCGGCAAATGTGCCACGGTTCATCTCAAAAGAGGAAAATGGGAAGAATAAGGAGATGATGTACAGCTCGTAGATGGAAGCATCCTACAGCATCTCGATGCTGATGATAAAAACTCTCTCCGCAGCAAGTAAACTGGGGAAGATCAAAGTTGCTGCAACTAATATGCTTGCCGTTCCGATCCTCTTACTCCTTTGGGGTGATGAAATGGACCTCAAAATGATGCACCCGAGGGGGAAACTACTCTTTCATTAGGTGTACATCATAACATTTTCATTAATTCAATATTAATTTTAATTAAATTCATTATTCGAAATGTCAAAACTCGCCAGAAATTATTTTTACGCAAAATAAAATATTTGAAAACTGATTCAGAGCTGACTAACTCGAGAGCGGTTAGAGATAGACGAATTCTGCGAATGCCAGTCGATTCAAAATAGCCGAATTAGTATATACTGAGAATTTGAACTAAAAAAATCTACGGACATAAAAGTCGAGTAATGATAGATAATTTTTTAAAATTCTTTATTTTTCACTTTTTGAATTTCAAATTTTTGTCCCCGAACGTATTTTGACGTGCTGATTTCGAATCTTTGAACGAAAATATCGAAAACTCATCAGAAATATTTTTGGCGCCAAAAAAACGATTTGAAGACTGATTCAGAGTTCACCAACTCGAGAACGTTTAGAGATAGACGAATTCTGCTAACGCCAATCGATTCAGAATGGCCGAATTAGTATATACTGAGAATTTGAACTAAAAAAATCTACGGACATAAAAGTCGAGTAATGATAGATAATTTTTTAAAATTCTTTATTTTTCACTTTTTGAATTTCAAAATTTTGTCCCCGAACGTATTGTGACGTGCTGATTCCGAATCTGCGAACGAAAATATCGAAAACTCATCAGAAATATTTTTGGCGCCAAAAAAACGATTTGAAAACTGATTCAGAGTTCACCAACTCGAGAACGTTTAGAGATAGACGAATTCTGCTAACGCCAATCGATTCAGAATGGCCGAATTAGTATATACTGAGAATTTGAACTAAAAAAATCTACGGACATAAAAGTCGAGTAATGATAGATAATTTTTTAAAATTCTTTATTTTTCACTTTTTGAATTTCAAATTTTTGTCCCCGAACGTATTTTGACGTGCTGATTTCGAATCTTTGAACGAAAATATCGAAAACTCATCAGAAATATTTTTGGCGCCAAAAAAACGATTTGAAAACTGATTCAGAGTTCACCAACTCGAGAACGTTTAGAGATAGACGAATTCTGCTAACGCCAATCGATTCAGAATGGCCCGAATTACTATATACTGAGAATTTGAACGAAAAAAATCTACGGACATAAAAGTCGAGTAATGATAATTTTTTAAAATTCTTTATTTTTCACTTTTTGAATTTAAAATTTTTGTCCCCGAACGTATTTTGACATGCTGATTCCGATTGGGAATTTGACCGAAAAAAATCGACGAGCAAAAAAGACAAGTAATTATATAATGATAAATAATTTTTTGAACTTTATAAATTTTAATTTTTCAAATTTCAAATTTTTATCCCCGAACGTATTTCGACGTGCTGATTCCGAATCTTTGAACGAAAATGTCGAAAACTCATCAAAAATATTTTTCGCGCCAAAAAAAACATTTAAAAACTAATTCAGAGCTGACCAACTCGAGAACGGTTAGAGATAGACAAATTCTGCGAACGCCATTCAATTGAAAGAAATTAAAAATTACTCGAAAAAGTTGCAAGGGGTTCACCCCTAAAAATCATCAAAAATACCAATTCGTCACATCGACTTGAAATTCGCACTGTATACGTAAAATTTTATGCTCATTCCAAAAATGTATGATTTTTATATGCTCAGATATAAGATTTAGGCGGAAAAAGGTGTTTAAGATGAAAAATAAAATTTTCTGAGATTTTTATTTTTCATTTTTGAATTTCAAATTTTTGTCCTCGATCCTAATTTGACGTGCTGATTCTGAATCTTTTAACAATAATGTCGAAAACTAATTCAGAGCTGACCAACTCGAGAACAGTTAGAGATAGACCAATTCTGCGAACGCCAATCGATTCAGAATGGCTGAATTAGTATGTATTGGGTATGTATTTGGGAATTATTTTATGACTTTCTGGATCTTATTTTTATACATAAGAGTTAAATTATGTCCATACAACGTATCCGCGTAATTGAATGGTAATTATCTTTCAATGCCCCCTAAAACTTGTGTACAAAAAATGACTAGTTGTTTCCCCCTCGGATGCACCTTTATATGATCTTGTATCTTTAATCGCCCTTTCTACGTGTGTACTACCCCAGGTAACAGGAAGGTCGTGGATTATTGAGTTTGGAGTATCTACATAACAGAATGGTACTGAGTGAGGCATGTAAAGTATTCAGAACTTCAGATCTTCTCTGCTTGGTCTGCGACCATGAAAAAGCAGAGATCGGAGCAGAGTTCTTTTTGAGGCAGCAGCCCGTGCAGCCGATGAACTTGGTCTCCTTTTCGGTTCTGAACGGGGTGACCCAAACTGTCACTGAATTGGAGATTTATGTGCAGCTGCGGTCTTCTTCAAGAACATTGTAGTCCTTGGCTTATCAAAAAACTTGACCTTAGCATTTCTCAGTTCAAGCGTGCTGAAGTCGGAGTATTATGATCTTGAAAATGGGCTGTGTGGAATAGGGCCCTTATCAACATTCACACCATGTTGTGCTCTTTTAACCGTACTCTCATGGCCCTTCTAGTTTGGCCTACATACTTCCTACAGTCCATAAAGTTCATAAATCCCCGACTTCTCATTTTCTTCCGCTTTAACGTCGATTATAAGCTAGCCAAATTGCAATACCGACAAAACATTTTTCAGCAGGAAGATTCGAACTTCAGCCAATCCGGTATGAAAGAAGAACGCCATCTTACCGAGACTCTCAACACTAGACCGCCCTGTAAGAACGGTACGTTCTCATCCTCAACTAGAGACGCGAAGTTTCACACCAAACTAGTTATCACTTTCCGTAACAATGTCTGTAATCCAACGCCTCCCGCGCCTCGTTACATAACAATCGACGATAGACGCAACGATCTCGTTACATCGCCTCCTTAATTATTTCTTCAATAATTAGCGTGCGACGCGCGAAAATGAGCAACAATGAATCCCATAAATGCATTATATTTTAACGGGAGCGGATCAAAGACAATGCGATTCTGTATGGGATAGGGCCCTCATCGGCATTCCTCCTATAATGTGTTCTTTGAACCATACTATCATTACCCTTCTAGTGTGACCTACATACTTAATATTTTAGCAGAAATAGTCCAATTTAGAAGATCTCTAGACCACCCGGTAAGAACGGTACGTTCTCATCCTCGACTAGAGACGCGAAGTTTCGCACCAATTCGAAACTAGTTATCACTCTCCGGAACAATGTCTGGATAGGGCCCTTATCGGCATTCCTCCTATAATGTGTTCTTTGAACCATACTATCATTACCCTTCTAGTGTGACCTACATACTTAATATTTTAGCAGAAATAGTCCAATTTAGATCTCTAGACCACCCGGTAAGAACGGTACGTTCTCATCCTCGACTATAGAGACGCGAAGTTTCGCACCAAACTAGTTATCACTTTCCGTAACAATGTCTGCAATCCAACGCCTCCCGCGCCTCGTTACATAACAATCGACGATAGACGCAACGATCTCGTTACATCGCCTCCTTAATTATTTCTTCAATAATTAGCGTGCGACGCGCGAAAATGAGCAACAATGAATCCCACAAATGCGTTATATTTTAACGGGAGCGGATCAAAGACAATGCGATTCTGTATGGGATAGGGCCCTCATCGGCATTCCTCCTATAATGTGTTCTTTGAACCATACTATCATTACCCTTCTAGTGTGACCTACATACTTAATATTTTAGCAGAAATAGTCCAATTTAGAAGATCTCTAGACCACCCGGTAAGAACTGTACGTTCTCATCCTCGACTAGAGACGCGAAGTTTCGCACCAATTCGAAACTAGTTATCACTCTCCGGAACAATGTCTGGATAGGGCCCTCATCGGCATTTCTCCTATAATGTGGTCTTTGAACCGTACTATCATTACCCTTCTAGTGTGACCTACATACTTAATCTTTTAGCAGAAATAGTCCAATTTAGAAGATCTCTAGACCACCCGGTAAGAACGGTACGTTCTCATCCTCGACTAGAGACGCGAAGTTTCGCACCAATTCGAAACTAGTTATCACTCTCCGGAACAATGTCTGGATAGGGCCCTCATCGGCATTTCTCCTATAATGTGGTCTTTGAACCGTACTATCATTACCCTTCTAGTGTGACCTACATACTTAATCTTTTAGCAGAAATAGTCCAATTTAGAAGATCTCTAGACCACCCGGTAAGAACGGTACGTTCTCATCCTCGACTAGAGACGCGAAGTTTCGCACCAATTCGAAACTAGTTATCACTCTCCGGAACAATGTCTGCAATCCTACGCCTCCCGCGCCATATTACATAACAATCGACGATCGACGCAACGATCTCGTTACATCGCCTTCAATTATTTCGTCAATTAGCGTGCGACGCGCCAAAATGAGCAACAATGAATCCCATAAATGCATTATATTAAAGGGAGCGGATCAAAGACAATGCGATACTGTGTGAGATAGCGATGATTCGGAACGAGACTTTCTAGGCGGACACAAAAAAAACGGCGCGATATTATATCGAGATTTTGCAACGGTTGTATAATGTCACTTTACGGAGAATGATTTCGAAGCTAGTCGGGGTAATGGTTCAACCGTTCTTCATGAGGTTGAATTACGTTATAATTAAAAATTAAAGTAAGTTAGTTCAAATATTCAACAGCGATAACGCAAAAATTGAAGTCATACAAAATATAGCATTCATGAACTCAAATTAACAATTATGGTATTTAGTTAATCTTTCTTCCATACATTTTAGTTTCAGATGGTATTTGGTCATTGTAAATAAACAGTTTTTTAAATTCAGAATATACTAGTTGCTAATTGTTAATCTATAATTGTTAATTGTTAATTGGTGCTGCATGAATCCACACTAACTAAAATAATACTTTATGAATTTTTCAACCGTACAGAAACTACCTATTTAATGATTTACCTACAGGGACAATATAATTCTAAAGAATCTAGCAAAGCCACACACGAATTTCGGGATGGGTTACATAATTTTAGGCTCATTTTAGGCTAATTTATTACCATATTCCCGAATTTTTTGCTCTCCTCCTTCATAGAAAAATCCGTGGCTTTGCTAGCTTTGCCCGAACTCAGCAGAGCCAAACTTTAAAAATAAAAATAAATGTAATTTGATATAGCCAAATTGTAGAGCCTATTTTAGGCTAATTTATTACCCTATTTAATTTTTTTTTACTCCTTTCCTTCACAGAAAAATCTGTGGCTTTGCTAGCTTCGTCCGAACTCAGCAAAGTCATTTTTTGAAACACAACATTTTTCAGCGATTCGAAATCGTGATATTTCAGGAATATTTTTAGAATATTTACCCTAGTTTCATATTTTTTTCTCATCGCGTTTTCGAAAAAAACTTGATTTACTGACTATCGCATAGGCGATGATGTGATTATTCCAAACTATAATTAATTGACTATTTGACATGCCGAAACGATGATTACCATCGAATGATCGATGAATAATAGCCAACATAAAATTTTTATGATCAACGTTTTTTTTTAAAAAACCTGTGGCTTTGCTTAGCTTCGGGCGAACTCAGCAGAGCCATTTTTGTAAAAACGACATTTTTCAAAGATTTGAAATAGAAATATTCAATGAACAAATTTTGGCTAATTAAATACCCTAGCTAGTTTTATATTTTTTGCTCCTCGCGTTTTCGAAAAAAAAACTGGTTTGATGGATTTGGCGATGATGTGATTATTCCAAACTATGATCATTTGGTAATTTGACATTTCGAAACGATGATTACCATCGAATGATCGATGAATAGCCAACACAATTTTTTTTTGATCGACGTTTTTTTAAAACAAACCTGTGGCTTTGCTTGTAAATACATACATGAATAAAAATATACATATAAAAACAACAAAGAAATAAATGAAAATAAATAAATATATGCTATAAGTATGCGACTGATGTACATTAAAGAAAATTTCAAGCGCTAACACTGTTCAAAACTATTCTATTCAGTATTTTGATTTCAAATATTCAATCAAACGATCCTTGAATTTTCTGACCGACCAAGACTGCTCGACTTCTACTGGAAGCTTATTCCCGAAACTCGTTTCAATTACTAAATCATCAATTTGGAACTTGATACATTTATTATTGTCCTAGACAGAAAATCGGAATAGAAAATAGAAAAACACTAACGTACTATGCATTATTCTCAGCGAATATTCATAACCTCATTCTCCTGACCTACTACAAGCGGAACTTTCGATCTATGACGTAACCATTGTCTCGCGATTGCATATTTTGGGGCAATCAACCACGACTCGACTATTATCCATTATGCATGTCTGAACGATAATTTCAATTACTATTTACTAACATCACATGCTGTTGAAATACGACCTGTTTCCAATTTCAATATCAACTGCAATCCATTGGTGATATTTTGGAAAGCAACTAAAAGGACGGAAAGGGCAGAATTTAGCAAAAACGGAATGAAAAAAATTACTCAATTTCCTGAATCAGGAAAAAATGTATATCTTTATCTTTTTCAACGCGTGAATGTAAATTTTTGTGAAATTTCCTTTTTACCCAAAAAAAAATTAATGGCGTCAATAAATCAGAATATCTGCAAAAACTATATCTATCGATAGATTGCCGTCAAATATGGGAGACATAAGCAAGCAGGTCACCAGTTGATCTCAGGTGTCGATTATTGATTATTCCTGAGGGTTTTAGATATTTCATGAGTTGGATGTTGATTGCTTTATTCATGACCTTCGAGTCAACAGAATGTAGTGCGATAGGTACGTAGTTGCTGGAAAGGGGCTTTTTGCCTTTTTTTTTTGAATTTTCAAGTTGGACGGAAATACCCCCAATATATCTTCTCCCTGAGCGTTCGTTGATAGAGTTCCGTCTTCCTTGGTTAGGGGAGGAAATGAGCTGGAAGTAAAATTTCTTCCCACAGCTTTAGCAAATGACCAAAGAGGGCAGGCCCGTATGGTACTCATGGCAGGGTTATTTTGTTTATGGTACTCACGGCAGGGTTATTATAACATATACTGATGTTCATCGAATGTCTTCCCAAGTTATCCGGTGTTATTCTTGCCTTTCGCTCCTCGTGATTAATATGAGCTAATCGCAGGCGCGTACCTGAGGGAGGGACGTAATGGGGTAATTACCCCCCTCATGACGACCTTAAAGTGATCGAAATTTGAATTTTTCGAACGTAAATGATACCTTTATAGTAAATAATATGCCCGAAAACAGTGATTACCCCCCCCCCCCCCATGAAGATGATTACCCCTCCCATGAAATGACCCTAAGCACTAGCCTGGTTATCCGTGTGACTATTCATTTTAATTTGTACATTTTCCATAAAACAAAAATGAAAAATAAATGTTGTGCTCCGACCTACCAGTAGAGTAGCTCCAGTCAATATAAACAACATCGATTTCCCAAACATGATCCAGAAATGAGGGCCAAGTAGTTCAGTGGTTGAGAGTGTAGCGTTCAAAACCATTGACTGCTGGTCGGCTAGTTTCGAATCCTAGCGACTACAGATTTTTATCTGATGTCCGAGAAAGTGCTAGGAATCGCACGTTGAAAGGTAAGATCTCGTTAATCCTTGGCTCGCACAAGTTTCGACTTTTGAGAGCTGCCGTTCGTAAGCGTAAGGGGACGACAACTGGTTAACGGAAAAAACAATTTATAACAATAAAATATTTGCTGAATGGATAGTCAACATTCAATGCGATAAACTCAAGAATATGCCATATGAGAAAATGTATGACAATGTTCGCGTTTTTGCGCTAAACATTTCAGAATATACCCCGAATTTCGAGTTCGTCGTTGAGAAATTATTATTACTATTATTTATTCTTCGGATCTTAAAATAACTAAATGGTGTACTCTTCGATCATTCAACGTTATCAATAGATTATGGGCCGTGGTGGTGCGTGGGTAAAGAGCCCGCTTATTAATTCATGGTACGTGGGCTCGATACCCATCGAGGTCACGGGTATCGTGCATGGCATCACACGTTCAAAGGTAAGGGCTACGTCTTCTCTAGCTTGCACAAGTGTCTCCAAGACTTCTGAGAGTTGCTCATAAAGGTGGAGCCCGTTGACGGAAATAATAATTTCAGTAATGTTAACAATTACAATACAAAATGCAAACATCCTCTGTGTTAAAAACAAATAAACATCGATGAATTTTCAAATCGGCGTAAAAAACTATTATTCCATATGAGTAATCAACGCTAACAAAGTTAATTGCCGCTAATTAGAATTAATTTATGTAGTTTAACTTTCCAATCAATCGGGGTCGGTAAAAAGAATGTCATGCAGATTATAATCCGCCATCATCTGAAGTTCAAGGTAGTCTGTGTTGCGATGTTACGCAAGGCAGTCATAACATTCCCTCGATTAGTGACTGATTACGCATATGGCGATTTTATCTACAGGGGGAGTCACAAATGAACGTACCAGTTGATATCTTCGATATTCACTGCAGGAAACGGAGAAAGTGTTACTGTTTGGTTTCTGTATGCCCATATCACTTTAAAAAAACTGGAAATATGTTATGTAACCTGTAACGGTTGGTCAAGTTTTCGACCTTTGGCCCCTCCGAAATTTAGTTTCCCAGCCCAAAAACTACAATTTTTTGGAACTTTTTTCAGTTTTCGGCCATTTAGGCAATGAAGGAGTGTTCGACCAACACTATCAATAACTTGTTCAAACTAGGTAGATCGAATTCGTTCAAATTTGATTTTATTTTCGTTTCTGTAGACTGAATTGTTTTCGAGCTTGTCAAAGTTGCAAACTGGATGGGGAAGACCTGAGCCCGACACAGAGAGGATGGGAAATAGCACCCCAAGGCCTGGTCTCAAAATTGCTGAAACAGGAAGTTGCCACATCCCAGCTTCTGCAGATCATCTCCTGCAACTGCAGGAAAGGATGTGCAGTTGCAAAAAAGCTGGGCTGAGGTGCTTCATTGCCTGCGGCCAGTGCAGTAGGCATACGTGCGAGAATATCCCGAAGATCACCATCCAGACTGCAGACTTGGAGAAGAGCTTCGACGACGGGGAGTTATTCCTTCCTCGTCTGTTGGAGCTCCAAGACGACGTCGACGACCAAGATGACGACTAGTCTCCGTCTGAGGACGACGCCGACGATCATGTCGTCGAAGCGAACGAAGAGGTGTTGATTTCTCAAAGAGTTCTTCTTTATTGTAAATCACTGGATGTGAATGATATTCCGCTTTGTGTTCCGTACTGTATATTAAGACTTCCCCCGGGGTCCACCATGTGCCGTCGTGAGGCGCCCCGGACTGCTTGAAAGTCGGGAGTCCAGGGCTCGGGGTGCTGGGTACTCCCTGTCATTCCAGTCGGAGGCCTTTGCGGCTGGTAAAAGGTGAGGAGTCAACGGCGGCGACCTATCCAACGGTGTCGGAGAGGTTCGGCTTACGTGGAAACCTGGGGGGAATGGAGGTGGCCCCGTTACAAGTAACGACCCTGGCGCTTCTTCCACACTACGGTTGGCCTCCATGGGGCTGTGGAATCTTGAAGAATACCGTACTACGGTAGAGGTGACTGGGGGATTCGCTCATTGGGTTCGGAGTGGACAACCCCTGATCTTGCTCGGGAACTGACAGGGCAGAGCCAGTAGTATGCACTCCGTATACGGCCCCACCATTGGTTGTAATAAAAATGGTAGTTAAAGTTGAGTACATACTTGACGCGTTGATCCAGCGCATCCGGAATCTGCTCAGAGCCTATTCCTGGACTGTCGGTTGAGGCAATAGCTAGGAACCAGATCTCTGGGAACAGGGTGAGTTGCAAATGCAGTATCACTCTGATAAGTGCCTGTCTCTTCGTTCATGTATATTAATACTGTAATTAGTTTATACTGTTTTGTAATACCTAATTAAATCAATGAAGAAATTTTCAATGCCACTTCATTATGTAACATCGTTATGTGAAAATGCTATTTGGATTAAAAAAAATACATTCGTTCAAACTTTATTTCAATTAAATTCCCTATTCAAGAGAAATGTTTTGTACATTGAAATTTACTAGTCGTCAGAAGAAAGGATTGCTGAGCGGGGGGAGATTTTGATAACTCCTCATGGACTTGTTTTGTACAGGCTCAGAAAAAACTCACTTCGCTCAACCATATGATGAAAGTTATTTGTGATGATACGTACGGAAGCGTAGAAGGGCCATTATTTTTGTATTTTAAATTTTTCCTTAATTCCGAATTGCAACTCGGAAAATCACTAAATTCCGAGTTGCAACTCGAAAAATTATTAAATTCCAAGTTGCAACTCGGAAAATTATTTAATTCCGAGTTGCAACTCGGAAAATTACTAAATTCCGAGTTGCAACTCGGAATTTCATCGAAGTTGAAACTCGGAATTTAGTAATTTTCCGAGCTGCAACTCGGAATTTAGTAATTTTCCAAGTTGCAACTCGGAATTTAGTAATTTTTCGAGTTGCAACTTGGAATTTAGTAATTTTCCGAGTTGCAACTCGGAATTTAGTAATTTTCCGAGTTGCAACTCGGAATTTAGTAATTTTCCGAGTTGCAACTCGGAATTAGGAAGAAAAAATAAATAAAAAAATAATGGCCCTTCTACGCTTCCGTAGATACGAAGGCAATTTTATGAAAAAACTGACCGCTGAATCAAAGAAATAAGATGTAGTTAATTTCATACACATGGATACTGTTTAAATTCGAACAAAGTCCAAAGTCTAAGTATGCTGGAGAAATAAATGAAACGAAAATGTTTGACCGCATTATCCCACAAAGTGGAAAATTTGAGGCAAATATCTGTCAGAAAACTACTAAGAAACAAGAAGCACCTCTCGGTGTTATCGTTCTTTGGACAAGGATAAGTCTAATGTTGTACGTCCTATCTTTGCATTGATAAGTGGTAAACAAACCGTTAAACATGTCATGTCTGCAGGTGGTCATTTCCAGCCAATGGGGCATAATATTCAATTCTTAATTGCAAGTAGCACTTGCAATTTGTGTCCTCTTGGAAGAACGTTGCACAAATTGATAGCAGATGTAATTCAATGTTCGTAGGGGGAAGTATTTGTTTTCTGACAGATATTTGCCTCAAAATTCTGCTTCACTTTATGGGATAGGGTGGAGAGTTGAGAAATTCGAAATTTTTATACTGTTGATAAACCTAGGAAAAACGCCCTGTTAATGGGAGATTAGGGCAGAAATCCAGCATTTACACAAAAGTCCCACAAAACATCAGCCACATCTAAGATGCCTAGAAACCTTGGTGTAGCGACTCAGACTGCAAAACTGTGGGATAAAACGCAAGTCATTCGCCAGCTCGATTATTGGGAAAACAAATGAAATGATGATAGCACCCCCCATACCACTTATTCTTCCAAAGCTCCAATATCAGCCAGTGAAAGCAGACATTAACAGGGAAGAATCGTGAATGAAATAAATACGGACGGACGGAAATTCTAGAATGGGGATCCAACAACTCGATAGAATTCAATGCGAATAAAACCCAAGCATATCTTTCCTCGAGAAAGGCTGATCTGACAGTGGCCAGCGTAACTATGTCAGCTATATCCATAACAATGAAATCTCCATATTACTGCTGGACATTACCGTCAGCAGTAGCCTTTCATGGGAAAGCCACGTGAGGTCCATTGCCAAAAGTGCTTCTCAAAAACTTTCTGTTACGTGCCAAGAAGTATTATAAACTTCAAACACAGCCACCCGTCATCAAATCAAAGATCACTTCATGAAAGAACTCTGGTAACTTGCTACTCATGCATCAACAGCTTTTATTAAATTAACGTTGCAAAATATTTGACTGTTCCATAAAAACTATTTCGACTGCAATCCATAGAGCATATTCAATGCAAGAACTTCAAGTCATCAAATATTAATGGTATGACAAAAACTTAGCATCCTACTATGCCCATTTCCCAATCATCACCATCAACTAAATGTCATTGTATTAACTCGCCAGTAATAATAAAATTATAACGTCCCACACTGCCTTATTGACACTGGTTACCAACAACGCACTTAATAATAACTATTGATAACTCGAGGAACATAATCTCACGAACATAAAGATTATGCAACAGGTAATAATAACAATGCCTCGAAAGTTGTATCACTAATTAGCTGGCTTTTAACAATCGCAAAATTCAATACCTGTTTGATGATCAAACAATAATGGCATTATTATAAGTTATTCTTTGCGGCGGAATCAACTATTGTTTTCGGGGAAAGTAAAGAGAATCAGTCAGAACAAAATCGCCTTACCAATGCTGGATAATTAATTTGCAAAAACAATTCATAGTTAATAATAACAACTTTTATTGTATATAATAAATAGACTTCATATGCAAAGGCTTTATTTCACCCCTTCCATTGATTTGTATATCCAGTGGCGTAGCCAAGTTTTTAGTACAGTTGTGTGCATAAAAAAGTCGTACAGCTATTAAAGGCTATTGTGAGCCAGACTTGTCAATCTTAATTAAATTATCGACAGTAGAGTCAAATTCAAACTAATTTTGTCAGTAACGCGATTTCAACATTTCTTTAGCTCAATTAGTTAGTGCAATGCCTTGTTTTATGCAAACAACTGTACTAAAAACTACTCTCAAACAAATGTAATATGTGAACGAAGCAAGGCGAAAAATATCGCCTGTCGCCTTGCCTACGCCACAATGCATGTCCATGGCAACCATTGCAAAATAAGCCAAAGAGGAAGAAAAATGATATGAAAATGTTGCTTGAGGTTTTTTGTGGAAGAGTGGTGATACATATATCACCCAGTTTCATTTATTAGTAGTAGTAGTAGTAGTAGTAGTAGTAGTAGTAGTAGTAGTAGTACTTTATTTAAAATAGGTAAGCCTAATATACAAACATCTCGATTACACATAAAAAATGTTTACGTCACATATATACATATATAAAAATATCACAAGCAATTGATAGTTATACAGGACAGACAGTAGCAGATTCAGAAACCTATAACAATAATACTAAAATAATGAACAGATATCGATACTTAGTAATATAGAATGATTTTTCCACAAAGATGTTCTAAACACTCCAACTTACTTAATATGCCAATATGTCCAACAATCATAGATTTTTAATATACTCTGATAATGATGACTTAAAAGAAGATAAAAAAACTGATTGTTTTATATTCATAGGCAGTTTATTGAATTCATTTAACCCTTTGAAAAATAGAGATCTCATGCTCATACTAGAATTTGTTCTGTAAATATGAAAGTCAGTCCTCATTCTTGTGTCATAGTTGTTATGAATTTCATCATTTCTTATTAAGAATTCGTTGAAATAGGAAGGTAGTAGGTCTTTATTCAATTTATAAATGAAATTCATACTCATGTAAAATAAACGAGAAGTCGAGAACTAACTGAAAACCATTGCAGTGTATCCATTGGAGTATATCTATTACACTTCGGTATTAATCTCATTCCTCTGTTTTGTAGCTTTTGGAGTTGAGAAATTCGGTTTTGGTTAAACAAGTAAATTATTGTTGCACAATAGTCAAAGTCAGGTTTTATAATGGAATTATAAATGGTAACTCTGACAAACATGGACAGCTCTTTTGAAATTCTTGAAAAAAAGTACATTTTTTTAGATATTTTTCTAATGATATATTCTCCATGACAGTTGAATGTTAGATTATTATCGACCATAAATCCCAGATATTTGAATTTATCTACAATTTCCAAAGACGTATTTTCAATCGCTATATCAATCGAATTAACAAGTATATTATCATATTTATATTTAGTTGTTACAATCATTGATTTGGTTTTAGTTACATTTAATTTAAGTTCATTTGTCTGCAAATATCTTTCAATATTGGCCAATGTGTTGTTAATTTCTATAATAGCTTGGTCCAAACTGTGATTTGCACAATACACCAACGTATCATTGGCAAATGAGCTAATAAAGCAGTTCCCTGCAATTTGATGGATATCATTTATATAAAGAATGAACAGAAGGGGGCCCAATAAAAATAAAAATAATTCCCAAATTATTCTTCTATATTATCTTATTCAATAAACTTGGTTGGTTAATACATGGTTCTCAGAATAGACGCCTGCTGAAAAAAATATGTGAAGCAGTACTGATCCTTTCTTTTCAATTCCAGTCTTGGGTTTTCCAAATGAAGCTGTTCCTTTTCCTGTTCCAACCCCCAACGGAAGCTGCGGTTATGGCACCACCCTGGGCCAACCCCAAGTTGAACCCTTGCGCGTCCCAACCCAGCGGTTGGCAACTGCTGTTTTGGCCGCCAGATGGAAAGTGTTACAAAATATTCCAGGTGTGTATACTGTAGTCAAAAACATACTCATACAAAAGTACATTTTTCTGCAATCTTTTAAGGATAATAGCCCAAGATAGTGAACAGTTTTCCATCTTTTTTTCCAAACATTCTGAGCCTCACAGTAAAAATCAAAAAGCAAAAGTTACTACTAACTAAAATAACTGAAATCAATGGTATAGTTCGAGATAGCTCAAACGGTAGAGCGCGTGGGTATTGATATCCAAAGCCAAGCAAAGCACAGCGAAGTCGGAACTCTCTTTGGAAGGTAGTAGGACTTCCAACAGGAACCACCATAGAAAAAACACCTACTTGTGGGATACACTATGTAGGTTCGGTGATGGGGAGGAAGAAACAGCCTCCCACATTGTGTTTGAATGCGAAGCCATGGCTTGCATGAGGATGGATATCTTCGGACACTGTAGTGCAAAGATATCATCCCACAGGGCAACCTCGTGAGAAATTTCCAGGAGTTCATCAGAAGATCCGGAGTACTTGCGAAGAAGATCCGTACAATAATAATAATATTAATAATAATAATATCGAGTCACGTTCTCATAAACCAAGATGAGCTACCACCATTTTGGTCTAATGAAACGTTGCTTCTCGTTTATACGAGAGGATATTCAGTCCTTATCATTAAGGTCTAAAATTCCTAATAATTTTTTAACGATTTTAATCAGTACGCCTTTTGGAGGACAGTATTGTCCGTATATCCTCATGATAATAATGCATGAATCAAATAGTCGTCGTAGGTTCTTCATATTAAATAATGATAATTTAAAAAAATTATGTTTTTCCGTACGATTCCAATCAGGCTGCTCAGGGCACATGACTCTCGGACCCAGTAATCACTCACCCCGCGGACGTGGGAAGTGACTATCTGGGTAAATGACACCAGCGCGCACTCCGGATTTATCGGGGCTCCTAATGAAAAAAAAAATAATACTAGGATGGTGTCTTCAGTACCCTGGTCTACCGTAGTCTCGTGATGGGTATAAAGGTATCGGACACTGGATGCAGAGCGTTTCGTGGGGCTCCTGAGACCGTAATGCATTTGCTGTCCGCGTGTCAAGCTTATGAGGTCTCAGCCTATATCCACAGGCATAACGCGGCTCTAAGAGTGTTGTACTACCATTTACGACACTCGCACGGTACAGACGAGACACCGGTGGTATAATCTAAACCGATACAAAAAAAATAATAATAATAAAATGATATTTTTTTCAATATGAAGAATCTACGACGATTCTTTGATTCATGCCTCATTATCATGAAGATGTACGGACAGTACGATCCTCCCAAAGGCATACTGAGTAAAATCGTATCCAAAATCTGTCATCATCTCCGGTCTAATACAACAGTTAATCTGATGCAGTAAATACTATAATGCTGATGGTATCCTCAACCATCTGAGGATTATACTGGATGAATACTGTTTGTAAACAACTTGCCTTGTATATTTGTTTTGATTAATCCTAGATTTTTTTATTGATAACTTTTTGGGTCTTTATTGTCTTAGTCTGTATTGTGTATTGTGTTTATATTATGTATCTCACCATCATAGGTTAGATATTTACATCGACTTACTTCTTGTTATTGTACTTATAGATATATTTTTTGTACTTCTCAAGTGAAATAAACATATTATTATTATTATAAATTGATGGATGTAGCCGTTACTAGGTTTATTCGTTTACATCGAGGTGTAGCACTTTCCCACACCTGGTGTAATTTACACTCGATTTTCAGTGTTCGTTTGCAGATTAATCTGACACATTCCTTTGTTTGAACTGCACTCGCAGCTACACTCGATTCAAAATTTGGTGTAAATTACACTACACTACACTACACTACAGCTCGATCAATCCAATGGAGATCATCATGAAATATGAGAAATAAAAATTCCTAGTTTTTTTACCACTTTATAATTGTAACACTTACGTTACTGCAGTTTCGTCCTATATAATTTTCCCCAATCCAGTGCCGGATTTAGGGGGGGGGGGGGCTATAGGACTATCAGCCCCCCGGCGGTGAATTTTAAGAGGCGGTAAAGCAATCAGCAATATACTCGTCGCCGACGAGGCGACAAGTATATCATATTGCTTCATGCTTTTTATATGCCGGCTCTTAACTCGTCGCCTTTTGAAGCAAACGCGCAATTAGCGACCGCCGGCACCGAATCAAAAGGACTAGGTTGGGATAATGTTTTTGTGAAAATCATAACATTCACTAATCAAGCGTCAGCGGTGCCTTGAACGCTACAATACAAAAGCGGCTGAGGTAAATACTGCTGTAGCCCCCGGCGTGAGTGAGTATAAATCCGGCACTGCCTCAATCTAATGCTTTCTGTAGGTCTAACTTAATACCGAATCTTCTTGCAGGTCGGCCACCCGTGCCCGGACGGTATGGAACTCAGTCCGTCACTGAACAAGTCCGGCAAAAATTTGTCGGCCGAATGCCGCTGCACTCCAGAAACGGCTCAATCGGCCACGGACGGCAAATGTTACGCGTTATTCTCGATGGGACCGTGCGACGCAGGAGATTATTTCGGACCGGACACCCGATATAAAAGTGAGAAGTTAGTATACATTATATCGGATAAAAGCGAATGTTTGTTGGAAAGTTGCAGACGATGTAGTGACTTGATTACTTGCATTTCGGACGTCCATCGTCTTAATGGTTGAAATATACAGTGGGTGCACAAAGTAACCCTCCTCCCATCTGTTAAAAATGGCGTCTGGCCGCCATTTTGAAAGATTTTTTTAAACGGCATGGTGGGTCGAGTGATACCTTATTCGAAACGTCTTTCAATTCTCTATAAAAATTTGCGTTTTGTAAGAATATCAGGACAACACAAATTGATGTAACTGTTATTGCAACCATCTCATTCGATTTTCACTCAGTATCAAAACTTCTGGAATTAATTTACAGGGGCATTCAGACGCGTGCCTGAGCGGGGTATATCTCTCGACACTGGTTTCTGTCATCTTCAGGGAAGCTACAAGCGATAAGCAAGAATGTATTCTAAAATGGAGTGAAAGTCCAGTAACAACAATACTTACTGTGTCTTTGAGATTTATTTATTTATTTGTTTATTCATTTATTTATTTTGTATCCAAACAGACCTCAGAGGTCTCCTTATATGGATAAATAATATTATTATACATATTATCAAACACTGTAAATCACAATATTAGTTATTGTACATATCAATGAAAATTAAAATATTTATAAATTCTATCATATGTCTAGAATATGTTGTAGTACAATACGCCGTTTTGGATTTTCTCAATTTTCTGCAGTAAAATTTGACTCTCTCCATACCAAATTATCGATGCGTACTCCAATTTAGTTCTGACCAGTGTATAGTAGAGAAGTTTTATTGATTCTATATTATCAAAATACCTTGTTTGTCTTATTACATAACATAATGTCAAATCTCTGCTATGAGGATCCTCTCGAATCCTAACGAGTTCCAGTAAAATCATCAAATCTCTCAAGGTACCCTTCCACAAAAGTTCTCTGTACTTGAAATCGACTCATTATTATCAGCAGACGGATAACAAAGAAAACTGAATAATAGTAACGGATCCTCATGGCAGACCTCTAACGTTATGTACCGCCATTTCATTTTGCATTGGAATTATTGTCTGCAATTTTGTTATCGTATAGAAAATTGAAATACGATTCTAATAAGGTATCACTCGACTCCCAGTGTGATTTCAAAAAATCTTTCAAAATGGCGGGCTAACGCAATTTTGAAAAATAGAAATTTTTTTCAGTGGCAGAAAGTTAATGAAATATCATTCAAACAGATAAAATTTCAGAGCGAAATTCCAATCCTTTCAAAAGTTAACAGGGGTGGAGTTACTCAATAAGAGTTCTAATATTATGTACCGCCACTTTGTTTTGGCTGAATACTTTTGTTTGAAATTCTGCAGTCATATAGATAATTGAAAGACGTTTCGAATGAGTTATTAGACCCTCCATGCCATTTAAAATAATTTTACAAAAAAGCGTCTGGGCGCCATTTTGAAAGACAGATTTTTTTGTGTCAAAAAGTAGCTTATGACCTACAATTGCAGTAAAAAAAAATCAAAGAAAAATTCCAATCAGTTCAAAGGTTAACAGGGGGGTGGGGGTTACTTAATGGACACCTGTATATAAGGTAATTACACCACACAGACAGACCTACAGAAATGTCGCGCAGCATCTTAATTTGCCGGTATTCACCTGAATTGAAACGTTGTGTGATAAATTCAAAGAGGCAGAAATCTTTCAACCATTAAGTCATTAAGACGATGACGTCCAAAATGTTAGTAATCAAGAGTAAATGTGATAAACATTCGAATGATAGGAAAGCATGTAAGGGTTACAAGTTGATGACTTTATGACTGAAACTCGTGTTGAGGTGATAAAAATAGGTGTGCAAGCAAACATTAATAACAGATCTATTATTGATTAACTGACTTCCACTCGAAACTTTGATATTTTTATTTTTGAAATTATACATTTGCCTATATTATTTTTTTCTCGAATTCTTATGAAATTCGTTTTAAAAAACCTACATTGCCCTCTAACGCTGCCTCAATATTGGATGAGAGTGATTATGCGAAAAATTGTTTTTTCCTTTCTTCAAAAATTAGTTGATTTTATTCCTATGTTACAGTTCCAAACGCCAATGGGGAGTATGCAAACAGATGAAAAACTGTTCGGACGAGACAATGATCTATTGGCCGAAAGATGGAAAATGCTATGAATTACTGAGCAGAGGCCCATGTCCCAAGGGCCAACTACTCACGACTGACCTCAACGGAAGGATCTCAGTTTGCAAATGCAGTAATCAAGTTGAACTGAAAGATTACAGGTGAATTTTTGCAACAGACCTTCAAAAATTCATTGAAAATCAATTATTCAATTTTTCCATGAATGAATACCTTACTTCATAATAATAACACATGTTCTTCAAGAATAGTATATTCTGTAACAAGATTAGAATAAAAATTCGATGCGAGCATCGAAATTATTGCTACAACAGTGTTAGAATATTCATTCCGTAACAAGTGAAATACACGCAAAATTCACAAGACAGCAAGTGTTGTAGAATATTTTTTTCTCCACAAACTTCACAGAATTTACCAATTCTGAAATCATATTTTATGACAGAATGGTAACATTCACGCTCTTGATATTGAATAAATATTCTAAAACACTTGATGTCTCATGCAATTTGCGTATATTTCATTCAATCACTTGTATAAGAATAATATTCCGACATTGTTGTAGCAATAATTACGTTAGCCTTGACTGGCATCATAGTGACAACATTTTATGAAATCGCTTTCAGTTACCTTTGTTTGGGAGACACTGCTTTTATTCTCCAGGCCACAGCGTGTCTGCTCGCTGGCAGTGTTTCAGCGCAATTTACGCAGGCTGGCAGACCTCTGATTAGTGATTACCAAATTACCAATTTTGAAAACTTTAAAATTCGTCAAAAATGTATTCTTTCAATTCGTGTTATTTTGCTTAAAGGCCTCGTTTGACAAATGTTCCATCTCATATCGTAATATGAATCTTTACGACACTTATATCGTAAATATCTATTACATACTTTGTTTATACATTACAGTAAGCATTTATTGTTTAAAACAGATTTGCAGACGGACAATGCTACCAGCATTTCACCAAAGGACCTTGTCTAGAGAAGGGACATTTATTCCTGCCTGATAAAACCTGCGGTTGCCATAATTATTTGCCACATTACCACGAAGATAGTCAGCAGTGTTTCGAAATAGGTGAGCTATTACTTTATAGGAAGCACACGATATAATTCAATTATCAAACATACTAGTGTCTACGAACGCTTCTTTTAGTCTTCCAGAAGCGACATTTCATAAGAAGATTAAAATAGTCTCAAACTCTATTCTTCGATGATATCTATTTCGAAGTACATTACAACTTATATAGTATATCATAATTGTCTTCATTTTAGGTACCCTTGGCCCATGCGCGTCGGGCCAGCACTTCCAACTCGACCCGAAGACCCAGCGGGCCGCCTGCCAATGCAAGCCGAACTACATCCGCTTCAAAAACTCCACCGCCTGCTACAGACCGTACACGCAAGGTCCTTGCCCAGCGCGCCACATACTCCTAGACTCATCCACCTGCTTATCCCAACCCTGCGAAAGGGGCTACCTCTACTACCCCGACGAACGCAGATGCTACAGAATAGGAACCCGCGGCCCCTGCCCCGAGAACAGGATAGTCACTTTTGATTTCGACACGCGACCTTCCATCGACGGCATCAGCTACAACGGGATGTGTGCGTGCGAGAAACGAGACTGCAACGAACAGACCGACGAACAGAGTCCCGAGCCGCCCCGGTGCGACAGGACGAAAGGATTAGTTCGGTTCGGAAACGAGTGCCATAAAATGTACACGCAAGGACCCTGCTTCAGGGGATCGTGGTTAGTGCCGAAGAGAGATGGTCGGGAGGGGAGACAGGGACAAGAGCTGTTCGCCGAGGGATGGAAGGAACGCGTCGGGTTGTGTGAGTGTATCCCGGGGTATCGGAGGAGCGTTCGGACGGTCGGACAAAAGAACGTTACGCTGTGCATGTCGCCTACGAGTATGTTGGCCGAGTATTTGAACGAAAATTATTCGGTGGCCAGGGTAGTGAGCGCTAGGTGATACAGTGACGAGGATACGGGGTTTCGGTCTTACCGAACAAACCAGCTGCATGTGTTCGAAAATTGTGATTTTTTTTTCAATAAAGTTTTGAAAGTTTGACAACTCTTTTATTTTCCCAAAAGAACTCAATTAGGTTCATTACTGTTTTGAAATGCTGAAAATTTTTCCTTGGCCAACCAACCCCTAGCGACCATCTAACAGAAAACGAATTAATTACAGTCTTACATATAAACATACAAGGTATCGCAAATAAGTGCGACTCACTCAGTGTTACCCTGTCATCGATGAATGTCGATCTGGTATGTATTGATGAACATTGGATGAACGATCAAGAAATAAACATGACCATGATCAAAAACTTTGAACTGATTTCATATTTTGCCAGAACCCATTACAAAAGAGGTGGAGTATGTATATATTCAAGACATGGACTCAATGTGGAACCTATCTCATTCAAGAGAAGCATTGAAAAAAGTTTTGAGGTATGTTTGGCTCGAATTAATTTGGAAAAAACGAAGAATAAAATTTGGATAATGGCAGTGTATAGAACCCCCGACAGTGACTTCAAAGACTACATATGTAACCTAGAATCACTGCTACATGAAATTTACAATAATAGTGATCAGTATATTATTTGCGGTGATGTCAATGTAAATTTTCTTGAAGATGGTACAATGAAATTTTCTCTTACAAATCTCTTGTTGGAATACAATATCACACACCATATAAATGAACCCACTAGAATAACCAATCAAAGTGCTACTTGTATTGATAACATATTCTCAAACTTAAAGGTGAGTAATGTAATTGTTAGCGATACTTTCATGTCTGACCACACCTACCAGGTATGTACATATGACACTGCTTCCCCAATACAGAATGACTCAAAATATATCTACAGAAGAAATTTCAATAACACAAACCTTGAAACTTTTCGCAATCTCTTGTCTCGCGAAAATTGGAGGGATATGTATGAAAGTGATACGTTTGAAAAAAAGTTCTTTACATTTCATAATACTTTTCTTTATCATTACAACTGTTCTTTTCCTTTCACAAGAAGCAAAACCAAGACAAATAACGAAAAAAAATGGTATTCACTTGAAATAAAACATATGCACAATCAGCTGTGTGAAATGAACAAAATTAGGAAGCAACTCAATGACCCCGACTATACAAAATATTATAAACAAACCAAAAAGGAATATAGACGACATGTGAAACAACATCAAAAGCAAAAAAACAATAATAGAATAATGGGTTCTACTAACATTATGAAGGAAAGTTGGAAAATAATAAATGAAGGCAAACCTAATAGTGATACAAAATCACATATCAATATTATCAATGATCGTGGTGAATCAATTACCAACACACTGGAGAAAAGTAATTTCATAAATGACTTCTTCATAGACTCTTTTAAAACAATATCCAAACCCGTCTATGAAACGAACATTGATAGATCCCCCATGACTTTCTTCCTATTACCTACCACCCCTGATGAAATTCTGAGAATATTGAACAAGACTACCTCAAAACCCGCTGCTGGTTGGGACGATATCAATGGGAAGGCCATTAAAATAGCGGGTGATGTTATTGCGGAGCCATTGTCATATTTGGTCAATGAATCGTTTAAATCTGGATCATTTCCAGATTTAAAGGAGTCCAAATGTATTCCTGTGTACAAAAACAAAGGCTCAAAATCTGAAATAAAAAATTACAGGTCAATATGTGTCCAGAGTCAAATTTCCAAGATCTTTGAAGCATCCTACTCCATAAGACTAATAAACTATCTTGAAAAATTCAAACTACTGTCTAATACTCAACACGGCTTCAGGAGCAAAAAATCGACAAAAACAGCAATCTTTGACTGCGTAGAATTCATTTATGCAGCACTAAATCATAAAGATCATGTGGTCAGTTTGTTCTACGATTTAAGTCGTGCATTCGACACTATCGATCATACGTTATTGCTGATGAAACTAGAATGCATTGGTGTACGAGGAGTAGCATATAACTGGGCAACTTCCTACTTAACAAATAGAAAACAGGCCACACTTGTTGATGGTGTTAGATCTGATACTGGGGACATACATATGGGTGTACCCCAAGGTTCCATCTTGGGTCCATTGTTCTTCATTATATTCATTAATGATGTTAATGGCTCCTGCATATCATCAAATCAAATGATTGTTTATGCTGATGATACAAACATACTAATGTCAAATAAAAATATCGAGTATCTTGTTGAAACAAGCAATAAGGCGTCTAAGGAATTGAATGAATACTGTTTAGATAATGGACTCAAGATGAATTTAACAAAAACCTACCACATGCGCTTCCTCCCAAAAAATGTCGCACCTGATTACGATCTATACCTCAATGTGTGTGGACAGTCTATTCAGAGTAAGGATACTATAAAGTTTCTAGGTCTCACTCTAGATCAAAAATTGACCTGGGAAGCACACATAAATGCATTATGTTCAAAACTAAGCACGACTTCCTACATAATACGAAACTTGAGAGAAACTGTATCAATTGACATTTTGAGAATTCTCTATTTTGGATTGGTCCAGTCAACACTCCAATACGGATTGATTTTCTGGGGGTCTTCCTGTTACTTCATAGATGCATTCCGCTCACAGAAAAAAATACTGAGGACTATTTACAAAGTCCCTCCATATTCACCTTGTAAACCACTATTCAAACAATTTCACATCCTAACATTACCGTGTCTCTATATATTCCAGTTGATTATGTATGTCAGAGAAAACGAAACAGAGTTCAATAGAAATTGTGATGTGCATTCATATTTTACGAGGAATAGCGAAGCTATCCACCAACCGTACTCTAGGCTTGGGGTGAGTCAAAATTCACCGAAATATATAGGCATTAAATGTTTCAACAAAATAAGAAGTTTTATTGATACAGGTAACACAACAACCATCTTCAAGAAAAGCTTGCATGCTTTTTTATGTGATAAACAATTTTATGATATTGACGAATTTCTTAATTTTTAATTTTAGTTTCGTATATTCAAATATACATTTAAATAATTCTGAATGAATCTTGTTGTTCTCTTTATTAGCGTATATTTAGTGTATTTTTAATATTTTAATTCGTTAGAGTATCTATATTTTCTACTTCCATGTGTATACAGGTATATCTATATATGTACTTGTGTTAAGATGTTTCATTATGCAAACCATTACCCCCTGACTAGTCCGATAAGTTTATATACATTTGTATTTTTTCTTACATTGTGTGTAATCTTTTGTGGCGAAATAAATATCTATCTATCTATCTATCTAAACTATCCGGGCACATCTGAAGAACATCACTCAATAAACCAAAAGAAGCATTGATGGTCTCCAAAAGAGTTGTATTAAAAAACTGGGGGGCCAAGTCACAAAGTATTAACAAAAGGTGTACAAGGTGTACATAACAGTAGTTAAACCAATGATTTCCTACGATTTCGATATAAATACAAATATCTAATTCAGACGAATGCCTTTCGGTCTCAACAGTGCCCATCCATCTTTCAACGGTATATTTTTCCCACTTGAATCCAACTACAGCTTCCTGAAGGTTTACAACCTTGAAAATCCTATTAGACGGAGCTGCATAGGCTATTCGACATGATTGAGTTATCTCTAGAATGAAAAGATTGCACTTAGTGTTTTTTGAGTAGGAGGGAGTACTATTCCCACTACTATGAAACATCTTGGTAGACAGCCTCCTGATAGACCTGAATTTTAATTTTACAATTCATAGAATGCTGTAATGGACATTTCTGTAAATAAATAAATAAACAGGAGCATCCAGGGGGTGCAAATGGTAAGGGCAGGGGCTTACAGGATTGACCTGACAGTGGAGAGCAGAAAGGTTCTACGCAAAACCACCTGCATTTTAGCCGCTGGTCAGCTCCGCCAAACAACAATTATAATAATAAAATTAATACGCGACCAAAAAGAAGTCTAGTAGCCGACACAACTGTTTTTGTGATGACATGTTTCCTTTTCAAATATTTTTTTTTTCTCAACAACAGTAATTCCAAAAATAAAATAGCTACTAACCATAAGTTCCAATGCAAACTGAAAGAACCTTCGAAAAAAGAATCAGTTCAAAAAAGTATATAACAAAATTTTGGAAGAAGTATTGAAAACACTCACCCCAACTTTCTCTTCAGTTCTTTCAACTCCCCCTCTAAACTCGCCAACAAATTCTTCTTTTCTTTAAGCTGGTTCTCCAGATAATCAATTTTTTCCGTCTTTTCATCGACGATATTCTGCAAAAAAGTCAGTTTCAATACCCATAGTCCACTATGAATAGAATATCCTTACCAACAACTCGTCCTTTTCTTTGTCAATTTTGGAAAGTTGAGACTTCATGACTTCCACGTCTCCCTGCAATCGCGCCATCTCTCTTTCGTAGCCGGCTGATTCTCTATGCGTCATACTCACTTTCGACTGGTAGCTTTGCAGCTCTGTTTCCGCTCTCAAAAGCTGACTCTGTGCCTCCGACAGGGCCCTGTCGGTTTGGTCGTGGAGGATTCTGTAAGGCAAGAGAGAGAAAGTTGGGGAAAAAAATCGATGGTCCGCAAGAAAGGGTTCTCAGCCCGTTAAAAAAACGAATTCTCATCGTGTATTTGAAATAAAAGAATTGTATGGCAAAAAGGACGTTGATGGAAGTCTAAGGAACCGGATCGGTCAGAAACTAGATAACTGTATACAGGGTGGGGCAATAGTGCGCCAGAGTCCGAGTAAACTAGTCAACTGAGTATAACTAGAACAAACGATAATTTACAGGGTCAATTGGTTTCATTTCTAAATGGAATGTTATTAATATTAGCACACTTATTAAGGCAATTTAGTGACCTCCATCCATCCCTCCAATATGGTTGACTATTTCCCAACCACTAGAAAGATATGATTTTTTTTTTGTCGAAATAATGCTACCTGCAGACAAAATGATTTTTATGACATTTGATAGACAGATGCTCGGACAGATGTGTGATATATTCCGCGGACCACGCTGAGGTAACCGGAATATCAGACTCACTTGATTGCTTACATTTCGGACGACCACCGTACTAATGGTTGAAAAATTTCTACCTATTTCAATTTTTCAAGTTTCAATTGCTTGAATCCGCAATCGTCTTCAAGTGGATACTGACAAATTGAGATGCTAAACGATGTTTTTATAGGTCTATTGGTGTGGTGTAATTACGCGCGGTCTTGTGGCACGCGTGATTTTGCGCTTTTTTATTTCTCCAAAACTGTCCATGAGCGATCGATCACCATACGTTTTTTATTTCCACGCTCGTCTGACTGACGGCATCATTGGCTTCGATATAGCCGGTTCCTATAGATTTTCGTTTGAACCAATGTTCTTCTCAATAAAGAACATTAGCCTCGTCCCAAAGAATTCGATGGTGCTCTGTCCATGCGCGGTCAGCAATTCCAGTTTTAGATGTTTCCTCTCGGTGGGTTATCTTTCTGTGTTCGGTTATTCTTACGGAAAATGGCATTTAGGCCTCTCCGATGTAGGAACTTCTACATTTTCATAAAGAGGAACATTGGTTCAAACGCAAATTCATAGACACCGCCTATATCCAATGGACAGTTTTGGAGGGATGAAAAAGCGCGAAACCACGAGCGCCACAACACGCGCGTAATTACACCACACCGACCCATAACGTCGCATAGCATCTTAATTTGTCAGTATTCACCTGAAGACGACTGTGGATTCAAGCAATTGAAACGTTGTGAAAATTCAAAAGAGGTAAATCTCTCAACCACCAAAACGATGGATGTCCGACTCACTAAATCATCTACAACCTCCAATCAGACTTACTTGAGTTGATTGTAATTGGCTTTCTGCGTGTTCAGCTCGTTCTGCGTAGCTCTCAGCTGTTCTTTGTACTGCTTACGTTCTTCTTCCAACTGAGTTAGGTTAGACCTACTCGTACTCTGACCAACTACCAAGTCCCTACGTTCGTTTTCCAGCTTCCTGATGTGCTCCTCCATTTCCCGGAAGGCCTTCTTCATCCTGTCTTGGTCGAAAACTGAAGATTCGGTAAGAGCCTGAAAAAAAATTTAAAATCTTGCTGAATATAAATAAATGAAATTATTAAGTCTTGATGCCGCCTGGTCACTGAATTCTGGTACCTGTTTTTGATCATTATTGCCTATTTCTGGAAAGGGTTTTGTTTAGGTCTCTTTGATTACCTGACTCCACATTTTGCTTATATTGAGGCCTTCTGCCTTTCAGTTGAAATACTTAGGGTGTTTCTGAATTTCAATGTCCTTTCTGAGGAGCTCCGGCGAGATTACTACCCATACCTTATATGTTTCAGGAACAAGGATTTCTACGAAATTAAACAGGCACGTGGCGGCCTTCAGCACCCACGTCAGCCAGTATTCAAGCCATTGTTAAATTTCAACTCATGTCAGATATATGAATCCAAAAACTGGTATTTTTACTTACCTGGATTTTGGATTTTAACGAATCATTCTCTCTTTCAATATGTTTCACCTCCTCTCGGCGAATCTCCAGTTCCCTGGCTTTCCTCTTGCAATTTGTCTGAAAAGTAATACCAGTCATATCGGATCATTCGAACACTCTGTATAACAGTTTAACTGAAACAATGCATTGTTATTGAAAGAACCAACCTTTTGGCACAAACCATCTACATCAATTTCGGACTGTCCTCTGCTAAGGCACTCTAATCTAGAAGACAACGAGAATTTTTCGTTGCTCAGCATCCTCAATTCATTTTGTAAATTCGAAATTGTTTGGTCCTTTTCTTTGATCCTGCCAAGCATTTCTTCAGTTTGATGTTGAAGCTGAGGAGAATCATCATAAATTATATTTCGGTAGAGTTTTAAACATGCAGATAAGTTGATCAATAAAAAAAGTACGTCGGTAAAGAAAGGTCAATCAAATAATTCAGCAAATCAGTAACGAAAATAAGGTGCATGAATTTTTCAGTAAAGAAAACAGTAAAACACAGTGAATACGTATTTAATATGTAATAGCTGACCTAAGGTATTGATTATTATTTGTAATAAAAGTGGTTGTTGTTCTTCAAATCGAACACACAGGTTTAACAATTGATACACATATTGAATCAAAATAATAAAATTTGGAAACAACAATAAGAAAACAAAACAACTAGGTTCAAACTGGATTTGCCAGTACGGTCAACTACCTGACTCTGCTCGAACTTTAATGTGTAAATATGAAATGACTTCAATTTGAAATGCAAAAATAAAGAAAAAAACTCTACTCGTTAACATTACAAAAACAAACTGTAAGCTAATACCAGTATAAAACTGATGTAGGTGTTTCCTATTTAAGCCTCAAGTTTATTGAGGACTTTGCCTACACTTTAACCGGTCTAAATGGGGCCAAAATTCTAGTTGATACAACAGGGTTGCTTTGTTTTGGGTGAATGGAATATCCAAATCAAGTTGAGGGACCAGAATTGAAAAATGCAGTAGAGAGGTCTCCATTACTCTCGAAATAAAGGTAGCCTTCGAACACAGAGTATAAGGGTTAATTTCTAAAACAACTACTGGGTGTTCTTACTAGGTTAGTTATGGTTCGAAAAGCCAGAACTGTTTGAAAACTGTGCACAACGTAATGCGTCCGGGACAGTCTTGGACACTTGGTTAAACTAGAACACTATTTTGGAGAGACCACTGCGCCATCTTTCGTATATATAGCTTGGAATATATTGCTTGGATTTGCTATCATTAAACAAAGTTACTGTGGTTTTACAAAATTGTTCGTTTTTTGGACATTGTCTCGATAAAATTTCATCACAGTATGAAATGTACATGCATCTAGTACTTTTTACCAATCAGTTACAATCAGTCTTGTGCGTTAATTAATAACTGTTGATATATTGATTAAGCACATCATTAAATGAGTGGGTAAATCGGGAGACTCATGAGTAGGTGAGTGAGAAAAAAGTTTGAATAAGAAAGAGAATAAGCATATCGGTAAATGAGTGGATATCAGTAATTCGAAATGAGAGAAGAGATCAGTTAAGTGGAAAAAACAGGAAATATCTATTACAGAATCATATACGAGCAAAATGAATTATTACCTACCTTATTGGGTTTCTCTGGACCAGTGAAAGATCTCATTTCTTCAACAACCTTATGATATTCTTTCATATAGTAATCCTTCTCTTGCCTGAGAGTTTCAATCTGCTGCCTAGCCTGAAAACTGATGAAATTAAATTACATCAAATCGAGGGATATTACAATATCCCGAAATAATTCGAGAGGTATCCCAAGTATCCCGAGTACATGAACCCAAGAATATTAGAATAATACTAGTTTTATATATTTTCCAGGTTTGTTTCAACCCAGGTCTGTGAAGGTCTCGCATGAAGATCACTCATAAATACTGGAAGCAAAAAAAACAGTACTCAACCAAGATCGTCATTAACGTCAGTTATTACCAATCGGGGTCGAACACAAACCCTTAATATAAACACACAACCTTTTTCAAGATCAAACGACAAGAAAATTTTCAAGGTTCAACCAAGAACATCTCACCATTTCTGGCCAGACGTTCATTTGGGAAAAATGGGGGCTCAGACAAGCTCTACTGGTTGTACAACATCGTGGTAAAGTCTGCAATAGCATATGCTTCTTTGGTATGGTGGCTCCTAAGACAAAACAAGCATTGTTTTTTGAAGCCGGTGTTAACAATCGACTGATTGAGATGATATTTGAGTTTCTTTAAACCAGCAATGCTATTATTTTGTAATTATTCATCTAGAAAGTAATACTTTTGGGTAAATGAACCTTACAATGTTTTAGTAAAAAAGCCATTTTTATTATTTTCAAGAATTTATATATCCCAAACAGGACATATAAACTAATTTAAACTTGCACGTGTAACTTCTAGTGACTTGTACGGGGTCCTTTAATGGAGGATGTTAATGGTCTACAATCGGTATTATCCACGAGGAAAATCATTGATTATAATATATAGAAAAAAATTCTTGGTGGAAGAAAATCAATTGTATTTATCAATAATTTCATCAAACTAGATAAGTTGAAACCAATAGTCCATTGAAACACAGACCTGTTCCTGTCTATACTCCATCTCCTTGTCCAACAGCTCCTTCATACTTTTAACGCAACCTCCAGCTTCGCAACAGCATTTCTGACCGTTCGGTCCCTTCACGGGCGTTTGCCCTTCTTCCTCAACTGCCTTCAAAACGGAAGACTGCTTCGAAACGGAAGATTGCTTCGAAACGGAAGACTGCTTGACGACGGAAGACTTGCTCGTCTTTTTGTGCTGTAGTTTGATGGCTTCTTTCGATTTGGAACTGTTATCGGTGGGTGCGAGTTTTTTGGCGGGTTTATCAGTAGCGGTATGCATAGTTTGCTGAAAACCCAAAAAACTAACTGGAACAAAGTTCGTTGATCAATTTATATCGAGGTGTTTCACACGGTTCGACACTAGTCCCCTGTTGAGGTGTGCAATAGCCCCGTGAAGGCAAAGTGCATTCACTCAATTTTTCAAATACATATTTGTTTTTTTCAAAAGTAATTCAAAAACCACTACTCATTCTCGACTCGACAATTTCTTTTTCTCAGAGGTATTGTGAGAAACAATAAATGAAATGAAAAATGAATGGTATTGGTTATGTTAGGTTAGGTTAGGTCAAGGAACCTCAGAATAACAGGTAAATTCTGTTCTGAAATATAATATTCCTACTCATCGACTTGTTGAGATTTGCAGTAGAAATAAATCATAAACAAAACAGGTAAATATCGGAAACAATACACTTAAGAACGGACCTGTCCAAGAGCCAAAGACGAAAATTTTCTCTAAATTCATTGAAGCTGGTTTTCGTTAATTAGCTATAGTCGATGTGTACACAAACATACTCTGGGCAGTCAAGCGAATCGTGACTCAAGTGACTCAGGAGCGATATCAAAGATGTAGCATTTACCGGGTTAACAAAATGGATTTATCAAAGCTAAAAATTTTTATACAACTTCTACAGTGACCGCCAAAAAGTAGGTACCATATAGGAAAAAAGTTTATTATTAGAGTATTGGAAAAAAGATTCTTGGATCAAGTTTGTGCATGTCCGATAACCTAAAAATCGATTTTGATACATGTCACGTGATCGCTGGTATGGCGGCAAATTGAAAATCACCATGAAAAGGCAAAAAGTGGGGTAAAACGGCAAGATATTAAAAAAAAGTTATTTCAAAAAGCTGCTTAGAATTCAATTTTATATATACAAAGTTTGAAAAAATAATATGAGAAAACTGAAAATTGCAATTTTTTAAAAATATATTCCTAGCTGTATAAAAATATCAAAGTTTTATCTTATGAATAGCTTGACCATACTGAAACATTTGTATTTCAATGATAATGGCAAAACTGTCTCATTTTCTCCACACCACTGAGCACTAAATTAAAAAAATTGGATTTTGTCAAAACCCTGGCTGTTACATTGGTTCGTATCTAACAGTTATACCAGAATTCCACGAACATTGTGATGACATGACACTCCAGAAACATGGTGTTTTCCAGATTATCATCAAGTTTCGATGATCATCGTGCCAAGAGCGTTACATTTCGCACGCAATGTTGAAAACTCTAGCCTCTTTGATTTGACGCACTATTTTTAAGATTATGTGCGAAGTGAAACGTTCGTGCACGATTATCATCAAAAATTGATTATAATCGGAAAAACACGATATATTCGGATTTCCCTATCATCGCAAGAATCGTGTAATTCTGACGTAACTGTTAGATACGAAATACAGCTAGGTAAATATTTTTAAAAAATGCTATTGTCAATTTTCTCACATTAATTTTTCAAACTCTGTATATGTGTATAAAATTGAATTCTAAGCAACTTTTTCAAATAACTTTTTTTGATATCTTGCCATTTTACCCGACTTTTTGTCTATTCATAGTAATTTTTTTCAATTTGCCGCCATACCAGCGATCACGTGACATGTGTCAAAATCGATTTTAAGGTTATCGAGCATGCACAAACTTTTCCCAAGAATTTTTTTTTCAATACTCGAATAATAAACTTTTTCCCCATATGGTACATACTTTATGGCGGTCACTGTATAGTGTATATCAATGAAAGTTATGTAGGTCTGTCACTCATGGATTAGAACAGAGCTGGTCAATCAGTATGAGTATAGAGGGTGTTTCATAATTGAATCTCAAAGGGTGAGAATCCTTGAATGATTTTAAGAAAATTCTTCAGATGAACAGGTCTGCAACCACTTTATTTATGAGACACAGGATGTTGAAATTCAACAAAAAACACAGTTCTTTCCCAATATCTCTAAACCGGCTTTGGGTTTTCCTTTCAATTTTGGTACATGCAGAGTACGCTTGAAAATACATTTTTCTCATTATAAAGATTTAGTTAATTTTCATCAGTGGCGTTCCTGTTAACATGTCCTGCGATATTTTTCATCAAAATAATGATACGCCACTTTTTTTTCAAATAAATATTATTTGTGTAATTATCCTCTTATCTTTTCATAATAAACCAGCTTTAATAAATCCAGAGAAAATTTTCGGCTCTGGCTCTCAGTCAATGTTTACGGCTTATTATAGATAGAATATATTAAGATCTCGGCTCTGTCTTCACAGTTTTCCATCTCCTACGATGTTTTTTATGACACAACAGCAAACTTGAGAATCTCACCTCTGATTGAATCTTTGGAAGATCTGCTGAGGTACCCTGAAGCTTGGTGGTGGTTACCCGGCATTCTAATTCGGCGATTTTTCTCCTCTGCTGGCTAGATATCCTCAGTAATCGGTCTATTTCCATGTTCAAGTCGTGCTCTAAAAGGATTAATAATTACTGCCAGAATGACAGCTGTTTTCGAAATCGATGAAGGTATAAAATGTCAACAAGTATAGACCTATCAACGGGTAAGCAGTGCACATAGGCATTAGCGTCTCTTGAGTTCTATTTTCATGCATCACTAGTCCCTTGTTCGAGTCCTTCCCGCCGTCTTTGATCATTGACACAGCCAGGGGGGGGCTTTGGGGCTGCAGCCCCCCCCAAGCCACCAAATGACTATTAAAATGATGGCGTAGAATACGGGAAAAATATTGAAAACCTTCTAGAACTCTCGTAACTATTTTTCGTTGGCGGTTTTATGTGCTAGGGTGCCGGGTCCTAGCGCACGTTTTACATGTATCGCATTTTGCGACCATAACGAGACACATTCTTTAAATATATATGTATATAGAAAGAAAGGTAAGAAAATGTCCTTCAAAAAGATTCGTGCGATACAATTCATGTTGCACATTTATCTTTGTTTTATGACACACCGTGTATCCGAACATATTCAAATCATACATTTTCGGAATCAGCATAAAATTTTGAGTATATCGGTGGTAATTTCGAGTGAATCTGATGACTTTGGATTCTTGGCCATTTTTAAGGTATAATTGATGTTTTTTCGGCTGAAAATTCATTTTGTGCCAATCGACTTGAAAATCACAGCATATAGTAATTTCGGCATGCTGAATCGATTGGCATACGCAGAATTGCTCTATCTCGACTCGGTCGTCGGATGAAAATGTTATCTAGAGGTTGCAGGTGCCATTTTCCCGCCAAACATTTTTCTAATTTTTTTATATGTAATATTCGTTAATTTCAATCTTTTTTCTATACGCTGACCGTATTTAAAATCGATTCCTAGTCAAATATAGATTTGGTAGGCGTTTTTACGAACGTGTGCCCTTTGAGTTGGACGGATTTTTATATTTATTATTTTTAATTTTTTGAATATTGCGTCATGTTAAATTGATGGCGTAGAATGCGGGAAAAATATTGAAGAAATTCTAAAATTTTCGGAAGTATTTTTCGTTGGCGGTTTTATGTGCTAGGATGCTGGATCCTAACGCACCTTTTACATTTTTCGCATTTTGCGACCATAACGAGACACATTCGTTAAATATATATGTATATAGAAAGAAAGCTAAGAAAATGTCCTTCAAGAAGATGTTATTTTTTGCTGGCCTAATAGTTCGCTTGTAGGTGTTATAGGTGTTTTTGTGTGCTAGGATGCCGGATTCGTGCGATACAATTTTTGTTGCACATTTATCTTTGTTTTATGGTACACCGTGTATCCGAACATATTCAAATCATACATTTTCGGAATCAGCATAAAATTTTGAGTATATCGGTGGTAATTTCGAGTGAATCTGATGACTTTGAATTTTTGGCCATTTTTAATGTATAAACCCCTTTGATGTTTTTTAGGCTGAATATTCATTTTGTGTCGATCGACTCCAAAATCACAGCATATACAATTTCGGCATGCTGAATCGATTGGCGTTTGCACAATTGCTCTATCTCGAGTCAGTCGTCGGATGAAAATTTTATCTAGAGGTTGCAGGTGCCATGTTCCCGCCAAAAATTTTTGTTCTGTGCTATATTCGTTAAATTCGATATTTTTTCTATAGGTACGCTGACTTCATTTGAAATCGATTGCTAGTCATAGATTTGCTGGGCGTTTTTACGAACGTGTGCACTTTTTCATTTTTCGAATACTGTGTCATGTTGAATTGATGGCGTAGAATACGGGAAAAATATTGAAAAAATTCTAGAATTCGAACGTATTTTTCGTTGGCGGTTTTAGTGCCGGATCCTAGTGCACCTTTTACGTTTTTCGCATTTTGCGACCATAACGACATTCGTTAAATACATATGTATATATCACGCCCACAGAAGAACTGGATTAAGTATATTATCAATAACAGAGTTTTCCTGTGTTATTTCAGAATGTCTAATTATCTGGATGAGGTACATTTTCAATAACATTGTTTGACCCCTTCTACCTGTTGAGAAATGTCATCGAAAAATTCACTCTCTAAAATTGTGTATACCCCAAGAATCTGTCTGGGGGATTTATTACCTGAATAAATGATTATTTTAGATCACAATTGAAGGGTAGCTGGTAGCTGGTCCATAGTCGTTTAAAACACAAAGTAGAAATAAGTTCATTACTTTTTCCACAAATCACAGTATAGAAGTAGGTCAAATAGTAAATCTCCTAGAAATGAGTCTTGGTGAAAATGAGGAAGGAACTCGTTGCATTAATACACCAATACTATGAGCATTAGCAGAGTAGACAATTTTTTTTTTAAGAATTCCACATTATTTTATACAGAACTTATGACAAAATGATCAGACAATTCGTTTCTTGTATTGTAAATCTTTACCAATTATTGTGAAATTGTTTATCCTATCTGTCAGTCTCTTCTTATCTTCTGCCTCGGTTTCCAGGAGAGTCTGAAATGTTTTCTTTTCCAACTTGATAGCGTCCAGTTCTGCCGACAGTTCTTTTTTCTCCGTTATCAACCTAGCATTGTCCCTTTCCAGGTTTTGAATAGTTATTATGGATTCGTTCATTTTGTCTTGCAACCTACAAGAATAAACAGTGTTGATGGCTAAAACAGAGTTTTTCCTCTGAGAATAACTGAATGATTGTTCGTCGTGGTCTAGAGAATATTCTACCCGTCGCCGAATGTTCTCAAAAACATTGTTTTGTCGCGAAACGGAAAATCTAAGCGAATAAAAAATTGGCAAACTAACGTATCAGTGCATTAAATGGAGATTAGTAACTCAATTAGATATAAAACTCCCCAGAACTATAATTCCTAATTTGTAAGTAACCACGATTGAAGATTCAAGCAATTGAAACGTAGTGAAAAATTGAACGTAGTACAAATTTTTCAACCATTAAGTCGATGGAAGTCGGAAATGTAGGTAATCAAATTAAAGGACCAGATTTGACAACGGTGTAGTTTGAGGACGGAGGAAAAACCTCCGATGTTGTAAGGTTTGGGAGTTTGTTTATGGTACGAAGTTGTTAAAACTTCATAGTTTTAAAAATGGGCGTCCCAAAGCTCTTAGCTTCGTAATAATTATGAGAAAAGGAAAAATATGTTTAGGAAGCCTCTTTCTTCCGTTCGAATCTCTAATCTCCGACTCTGATTCAAAAACTGCCGGTCGCCATGGAGATTTCTTTATATAGCATAGTGCAAGGTTTCCGGAAAGCTCAGGAATTTCTAGTCGCTACTAGATGGCGCTAAAGGGGAAACGATTTGCTCTGTTGGTATCGAAGGTGTTAGGCGACGACTCACGCGATCGGTATGTGCGCTCGCAGCACTGAGAGACGATTCAGGGACAGATTCGAAATTGTCACATTATCATTCTTTTTTATAATTTGGGACACATTATACAGTGTCCGACAAAAACTTGGAACCATATGAGAAAACTTTTTATTATTGACTTCACAGAAAGAAATTGTGATAAAAGTTGATGCTCATTGAGAAACTCATAATGGGTTATTGAAAATTTATGTTAGGTTCTTGGCTTCTGAAAAAAATATTTTTTTTCTAAAAGTCGTCAAGAATAAAATACCTCTATTTCTGAAAATATGGAAAACATTCATTGGAAATATTTTGTTGCCATCTAATGAACTATTCAGATTTTGAATATCAAAGAGATTCTGATGAAACTGATTTATCATTTTTTTAAAATTATTATTTACATCCCCCTGGTACGTCATCGTCTCATTATTCAAACCGGATCCCCCTTGCTCGGAAAAGCTCTGCTTCTGAGGGGTTTTCTACGAAAACCTCGAAGATGAAAAAAAAAATTGAAGAGATGTTCCTGGTTATTGAAATATTGGCATCATATCATGAATTCATAACAATATCTAAGAGATAAATCGCTTTCGATTTTTCTGTTTTTCTTTATCAACGTTGTTATACAATATCTAAACACTGTAACATATCAACAAAAATCTGAATCTGAATGGTTCATGAGACGGCAATGAAATATTCCCAATGATTTTTTTCTGTATGTATTTTGAAAAATAGAGGTACTTTATTCCTGATGACTTTTCGAAAATTATTTTTTTCAGAAACCAAGAACCTAAAATAACTGTTCATAAACCATTATGAGTTTCTCGATGAGCACCAATTTTTATCACGAATAATTTTTTTGAGAAATCAATAATAAAAAAGTTCCCCATATGTTTTTTTTTTTAATTTGTTATTACGAATCTCCTAGGTTTTCGTAGAAACCCCCTCAAAAGCAGAGCTTAAAAAGTGGATTCGAACCACTTTAGCTGATTCCAAGTTATTGGCAGACACTGTATATTATCACTAAATCAGTCATGATCGTGCTACCAGTCATTTGCATATCCCTATTGATAATTACCATAGTTGAAGAAAAGATACAGGTAGAATCAACTCTAGACCAATAAATTCCGAAACCACATAACTCAATGGCATTATTTCTTTTTTTTGGTAATAGTATATTCCTCAACGAGCGAATAATGAGCTATTATTCTCGAGTTTCGGAATTATCAGACAGAATTGTAGCTCATTATACGAGAGTAGAAGACTATACTTTCTCTACGACTATACGAACATTTATAAATTTATGAAGAAAGCTCAATTTGTGGTACTTATAGGTATCTATCGAAGTTATCGCCTTTATTACCAGAAAGTAGTATAAATTACAAAACAATAAAAGGTAGAATAACAATATACATGAATAAATAAATGCCTGAGGGAAAAAATTAAATAAAAAAAAACTTCCGGCAGTAGGATTCGAACTCACACTTATAACTTCCTTCAACTTCCTAGAGCGCTGAGCCACAATAGGTAGTTGCATATGAGTAGGAGATTTGAGCCGGTTCTGGGCCTCCCCCCACCACTATGACGTCATCGGTGACCTTGATCTTTAACTTTGACCTTGGCCGTTGACCTTGACCTTTGATCTTGATATTTGACCTCGACCTTTGACTTTGATATTGACCTTGACCTTTGACCTTGGCATTCGACCTTGACCTTGAACTTTGACCTTTGACCTTGGTCTTGATCTTGACTATTGTTGGGAGGTGTTTGACATTGTGATGACTTGGATTTTTTTTCATACACGGACAAGTACTTTTTCCAAGTACATATATTTTTTCTTACCTCAATGTCCTTCATGTATACTTACTCTGCCATTGTGTGTGATCCTAATGTGTGGAGTACGCATACAAATCTAAACCGAAGTATAGAGAGGGTACACGTCTGCACGCCACGGATATCCAGTCAGACATGTGATTCCCCTCCGATGATGTATACCTTGCGATGGTGGTGGGGGGAGAGGTCGCGTGACGTCAACGCTATGCGCATCCGACGACGATCCAGTGATGTGTGTCAGACTCTCGCTCTCGACATGGTTGGCTTTCTCCCACCCTTTCTCCCCACCATCACTCCCACCCCGTCTCCTCACCCTTTCTTCTCCCACCCTTTCTCCCCACCTTAACCCAAAGGCTGCGGTCATGCAGCGACTACGTGGCTTTAACGTTGAGATATACTTGGAGGTACTTTGAAAATTTTGGTATGACCTTAATGAATGCTATACATGTATTCAGTGTTTGTGTTTGACCTTGAGATGTCATTGTGATGACTTGGATATCATTTTTCATACACGGACAAGTACTTTTTCCGGGTACATATTTACCTCCATGTCTTTCACCGTCCTTCATGTGTACCTACTTTACTATTGTGTATGATCCTTATGTGTGGAGTACATATAAAAATCTATACCGAAGTATAGAGAAGGTACACATCTGCACACCACGGAGATCCAGTCGGATATGTGAACTCTGAGAGATACCTTGCTATGGTGGTGTCGTGACGTCAACGCTATGCGCATCCGACGACGATCCAGTGATCGTGTCAGGATTTTGCTCTCGACACGGTGGGGTGGGTCCGCGCTGACGTCACAACACCCATACGCAGAGGTACTTTGAAAATGTTGTATGACCTTCATGAATGCTATACATGTACTTAAGGTTTGTGTTTGACCTTGAGATGACATTGGTGATAGATGGGAGAGATTACATACACGGTAATGAAGTTCTTGGTTATTGTGTCCTGTTTCAATTGTATTCATGATTGATAGTGTATGTTATGTGTACGTACTCATAAAGTTTAAACAGTACATACAAAAAACCATTGACATTGGGTTTTTTTCTTCATATATACGGTAATGATGACCAAGCACTTTTCTACTCTGCGTTTGATCTGCGTATGACATGTGTACGGTAATGAGTATACGATCGAGTATTTGAGTACTTAAATAACTCCATGTCTCGAACTATGTATGATCATGTGTACTCCAGACTTGCTACTGTGACCTTCATGGTGTACATACAAGTATAAGTAGCAAGAAGCAAGTCCGAAAATTCAATAAATCTAACCACACACGCACCGTCTGTTAGCCATTAAACGCCGGCGATGAATGTACCGTTCCCTCAGGCATGACCTCCGCATGACATCCCCTTCCTAATTTTGTGAATGGTCTGTGTGTGACACATCACACCAGGAGCTCGCTAAACCAGTCATATTAGTTTCTCATCAAACTGGTGGTCCACCAGTGAAAAATTAGATACGGTTGCTTCGACCACTATGTACACATGTGATAACAATCATGTGCTAACAATTCCGACAACATAACTGATGATCAACGTATATAAAACGTATATAAAACGTATACAAAACGTATATAAAACGTATATAAAACGTATGTAAAACGTGTTTGACATTCACTTGTCCTCACTTGATTTTTTTTTTTTATTTTGTATTTGTATAAAACTTACATCTAATTCAACATTTCTACAATACTTAAACATAACTTAACCTATCTATATACAACCTAAATACTATACCTATGGCAGGCTGCCGCCATCCTATCCATGGCGGTGCGGACTTCTGCTCTCACAGTGTCCCTCCTGGTATGCATTTCAGCTTCCAGGAGGGCTGCATGTTGATCTCTCTCCATGAGAGCTGCCTGTTAGCGGGTAATTTCTGCCCGCTCTCTAGCGATCTCCAGGCAGCCGCGCTCAACCTCATCCAGTCGCTCCAACACCTGGTCAATAAAAGTCCCCGGCCTTGCTTCGAGGACGTTTCTGGTTGGCTCGCTTGCCGTGGTGGAGGTGGTGGTGGAACAACTGTAATGACGGGAGAAAGGGGTATGTCTGCAATTGTTGGTTCCAACTGTACAACTACAGGAGCAGGCATTACTTCAACTGGTGCCACTATAGTTGCAACAGGTGGTGCTACAACAGTTGAGGATGCCTTCTTTGACGGCCATCCTCCAGAGTACGGGCTATTTCTACTACAGTTCCTACGGTACTCAACAATAGGACCAGCCTTACTTGTACTACTGTGACTAGTAGATTGCTTCTTCGATGATGACTTCTTTGGTGGCTGTACCATGAAATCATCATCGCTGTCCGCAATATTTATTATAGGCATATCTTCCGTCGACAATTTTGCTCCAGCGTTACGGGATCCTTTGGGAGCAACTCCATCAACGAACCCACCTCGTCGTTTGCGTTGGTCCATCTGCGCACCTGCTGGGGAAGGCGTCATCGGCGTTCATGAATACAAGATTGTTAACTTACCTTCAAATTATTCTACTTAGTCCTGTAATACTGAATGCTGCTGGCGACTGGATGCCGCAAGTGGCTGGCGACTGAAGATTATTCTGGGGGAGTTCTTGTTTTATTCACTCAGGCCTCCACCCCACTCCTACTCTTCTTCTTCTCCGACCTACTTCAATCCCCACTATGTCTTAAGCCACGTCCCTTTCTTAAGCCACACCCGCTTTCTTAAGCCACACCCGCTTTCTTAAGCCACGCCCCCTCATACCAGGCTTTGCAACCCTAACCCATCTCCACCCCTATTTCAACTCTGCTATTTGTTACAATGCATACATCCCCCTACGGGGCAAAGCTGATATAGAGATGAGTGACATGAATAACAATTAAGTATGGGAACATTCGCATATTCCACTGTATCATGTGAATAACCATGCTGATACCACCCACCATTATTATTCATGCCGCAATACCTTAAAAAACAAATGTCACATAAGAAACGCTTTCTATTGTCACAAGTATGAATTGTGACAAAGTAACAGCTGCAAAAGTACAAATTACTGGCAAAGTTTTCTAATGCTTCAGTCATTTTTATTTGATGGGCCTTGCTCACGATGGTTTCGGGCACATCCTCACAGTCTGGTACAATTCCATCATCGGCTGGTGCTTCTTCACCGTCATCTTCGAGAAACTGTTCTCCGTCTAAGTCTTCCCCAGCTGGATTGTCCTGGCGGCCATCTTCAACATCTCTGTGGTCATTGAATTCACCATTGTCACCATCAGCCACTACAACTCCATCCTCCTGTTCGTCACCATCCTCATCCACTACAACTCCATCTTCCTGTTCCCAAACAAAATCGTCGCCTGCCAAAACTTCAACCTGATTGTTGACATCTAATCGAGAGAGGGCTTCCAATGCAAAATCAACTTGATCAACCATAATTAGTGACGCACATGAATGTATTAATGAAATTCCCACGGTCCCTACCCACTATCTACCGAAACTGCAAGAAAAAAAAGTGGATTTTACCTCTGAAATATGACAAAAAAATTGAAAGAATTTTTTTCCAGTAGCATTTATCATTTTGAATCTTTTATCTCAATTTTGATATTTTCCGATTAAATCCATTATAACGTGAATACAAAAACATTTAGTATATTTTTGACGAATGTACAAATACATGAGAAAAAAAAGATGCAATGCCTATGTTTCCTGGCTTTTTTTTCCAGTAGCATTTAACATTTTGAATCTTTTATCAAGTATGGTATTTTCCGATTAAATCCATTATAACGTGAATACAAAAACATTTAGTATATTTTTTGACAAATGTACAAAAACATGACAAAAAAAAATGCAACGCCTATGTTGCCTGGCTGAGTTAGCAAGCCGACTCGTTCGCTCTAAAAAAAAAGGGCGAGACACTATCTACCGAAACTGCAAGAAAAAAAGTGGATTTTACCTCTGAAAAATTACAAAAAAATTTAAAGATTTTTTTTCCAGTAGCATTTATCATTTTGAATCTTTTACCTCAAGTTTGGTATTTTCCGATTAAATCCATTATAACGTGAATACAAAAGCATTTAGTATATTTTTGACCAATGTACAAAAACATGAGAAAAAAAAGATGCAATGCCTATGTTTCCTGGCTTTTTTTTCCAGTAGCATTTAACATTTTGAATCTTTTATCAAGTATGGTATTTTCCGATTAAATCCATTATAACGTGAATACAAAAACATTTAGTATATTTTTTGACAAATGTACAAAAACATGACAAAAAAAAAAATGCAACGCCTATGTTACCTGGCTGAGTTAGCAAGCCGACTCGATCGCTCTATACCTGAATTCAAAGATAGGAGCAGCTATCAGCGCTCGGCCTGGCGTAGTTCGAATACACTTTACGATTTCATAATGTATGTATCAACGCCAATCTTCACCAACAAATAAGAAACTGTGAGAAGCTTCTAAGGCGTGGTGGCATTTAAAATACTGCACCCTTTCGTCACAATGTTTGATGAACAAAATATTTTGAAGCGACACATTTTACGCTTCCATAAAATAGGTATGTGATGTTTGTTACGTACTAACATTGCTACTTATAATCAGAATACGAACAAATGAGCAAAAAAAATTAACTATTTTGAAGAATATTACATTGATCGATAAAAGTGGACACAGGGAACTATACCCCTAACCTATTGGTTGTTCATGCAAATAAAAATTGAAAAAGTGAAAAGAAACACTTTGTTGTATCTGAAATTCACTATTATAGAGAAGTAATGAATTTTCGATATTCAGTTTTGAATCTTATCAGCCACCATCAATGCAATCAGAAGTACAGAGATACAACTCGTATACAGTGAGTTTTAAAAAGTTTGCACCATATGGAAAACTTGTTCATTATCGATTTTTCAGAAAATTTTATTCTTCTTAAATATTGGTGCATTGCAGAAAACATAAAAGTTGTCAGTATTTTAAATTTCTGAACGGTATACAGGGGAAACAAAAAAATATGAAATTCGATCATTTTTGACATTATCAAAAAAAGTTTATTTAGAAAAACCAATCAAAACCAACATTCCAATTCAAAATTATAGCCACCTACGCAGGAAAAATTTTAAAAAATCACATTTTTATGATTAAAGTGATCATAACGCGCGATTTTCCGAGCACGACGGCGCAGCGAACGATCAGTTATCCACGAATACTTTACATTATTTTTTTCAATTGGTGCAATTTGAATTCATAAATATTAGTTTCATTATTACAAATAATGGAAATAAGAACTTATAATGTAAACTGGTTGAATTCGTGATGTGACATCAGTTTACCTTTCTTTAATGTTTGAATAAAAGTTTTGCATTTGTTTGTAATATTTTATTTGACGTTACAAGGTACTCCTGTCAGATCAAAAATCATAAAATTGTCATTTCTACTTCACTGTTCTCCTCCGAAACATGTCAAAAAAATCTTTCAATTTTTTTTTCCAGTAGCTTTCAATATTTTAAATCTTTTATAAAGTATGTTATTTTCTTTTATTGTCTTCTGACAAAATATCTCGAATCAAGGTAAGTAGAAAAAATCTCTCGAGCAAGCTCTCGCGATTTTTCGCTCCCGTGATTCTCGATTTTTTGTCATAACAATAACATTTTCATGCAATTAAAAATGTTTAATTGACAATTTAACTCATGCACTAAAAATGCCATAAGTCGCGGTGTTTTCATTATTACAGCAAAAAAAGTTTGCCCTAACTTTTCCAGCGACAAAACGGAACCTAACTTTTGGAAGCATGACAACCAGCATTATGAACATCTTTTTGATGACCTTATGTCACATATTCATTAAATTGTCTTACCGAATTACACTCTAGTTTTTTCTTGTCAAAGAAAACTTGACATTTATAATTCGAATTTTGTTGCCATTAGGACAATTCAACTCAAAAAACTGCCAGAAAAAATTACTCGTCCTGCGGACTCATAATTTTTTCAGGGGTAGTTTTTTTCGTTGAATTGTCAGGCAATAAAATTCTCATTACTGCCAGTGTCAAGTTTACTTCGATAAAAAAAAAGCTCTCGTGTAATCATAAGTGATAAAAATACGATCTCTCATGTATTTACCTCCAATTAATACACGCCTAATCTGACAGTCAATGAAATTACTTCAATTTCTTAGAATCGACCAATCAATGGTCGTTGCAATTCCACTCTAGAGGTTATTTTCGAGTTTTCAACATAACATGAAATGGTAAGATTTGGTCGAGAATCGTTGGAATGTTTTGAAAAAAGTGTTTCTCCGAGAAATGCTCAATAAATAACTAGAAGTCTTTATGGAAACAGTTTGAAATATTTCTGAAAGAGAAGCATTGTGAACTTGGGGAACTACTTCAAATGCAGAGCTTGGACTATAGTCATGAAAGATTGGGCTTTCAATATGAATATATTTATTGTCTGTTTGTCATATAGTTGTGTATTAATCTCTCTAAAATACATTCGAGATTATATTTTTTATATATCTACGAAGGTGTAGAAGGGCCACAGTAATTATTTTTTATAATTCCGACTTAGCATCTCGGAACTCCGACTTACTAAGTCAGAATTACCTAATTCCGACTTAGTATCTCGGAATTCTGACTTACTACCTCGGAATTAGATAATTCAGACGTTATTATTTTTTATAATTCTGACTTACTAAGTCCCAGTCCGGAGTTATAAAAAATAATTACATCGGAATTAACTAATTCCGACTTGGTAAGTCGGAATTCTAAAAAATAATTACTATGGCCTTTCTACGCCTTCTTAAAATACATTTCAAATTGCAATCAAATTTTATTGTCTTCTGACAAAACATCTCGAATCAAGGGAAGTAGAAAAAATCGCTCTAGCGCAAACTCTCGCGATTTTTTCACTCCCTTGATTCTCGATTTTTTAGTCATGACAATAAAATTTTCCATGCAATTAAAAATTCATTTATCGATAAAAAATATGACCTCTTATTTATTTATCCCCGAATATTTCAAAAATGTACAGGGAGTGTGTAGAAAAAACACATCAAAACATTATTCCAGAAATATATTTTATAATAGAAAAACAGAAAAATCACTATTCATCGCTCTCAAAAGCCTCATCAAGTTCTTCTCGCCATTGTTGTTCTACAATTCTGATTGTTTCGTATTCACTTATGGATTGTTGAAGCTCCATTTGAGCTTGTTGAAGGCAGTCGGTAGGAATATGGTTCAGTTGAATCTCCTTTTGCAAATTCTCGGACTCCTTTTGCAAATTCTCAGACTCCTTTTGCAACTTGGAGATTTCCAACTCTAAAGAAACTATTTTATTTTCAATTTTATGCGTTTCATCGATTTTTCCACGAATATAAATATCCATTTTTTCGTAACGATGAACTGCTAGTTTGGCATCAATGATCCTTTGTTTGCTAACTTTCTTCTTCGCTATATATTCCTGAACTGGTTGGAATGATAATATTGTTGTTTTGGACTTCACTTCATATGTCCCAGAAGCCGAGGGCCTTGAAATAATTAATGGTTCAATGAGTTTTTTTTTCTTCATTGGTACCTGGCTAATTTCATTGGATAGTCGTTTCACACTTTTCTTCTCTTCTTTATTGATCTTGATTGATGTTGCAGGCATAAGGTCATCATCTGTCATAGTAAGATCAATGTAGCAATCTTGAATAGGCTTTGCAGCTGTAGGCGTAGTCATCTTTAGAAACTCGTCATAATTTATGGTGCACAAATCATTGGAGTATTCACAATTATTAACAGTCTGTTGGTCTTGATTCACTAGTGCCACAAAAGATTCCTTGGATTGAACAGTTTCACTACGTAACAGAATATTTTCCAAAATAACGATTGGACCCATTTTTTTTTATAATTCCAATAATTTTCAAAGTCAAATTAAATTGATCTAAAGTTAAAGAACTATGAACTATTTAACACAAGTTCATTCATTTTATAACCATTTGAACCATTATGTAGAAACGCCCACCAAAAAAGTAGGAAGAATCCAACCCCAAAACAATAAAAAATAGAATATCAACCAATAGATGTATTGCATGTATGAGCTATATCTAAAATTATTTCACCAATAGAGGGGCTTCTTAGACAGCATTATAATTTTTCTTCAACATTTGAAATTAATTTTGAAATATCGATAGCATCCCTAAGGGACATTGTACTTTTTAGCGTAGAATATTTTACGCAAAGACAATCAAATAAATTTTAACGTATCATTGCATATTATAAAATAAGTCAACAATATATTTTTGTCGATTTTTCACAATATTTGGTAATAGTAATAATAATAATCGCTTTTATTGCTAGGAAGAAATAAATAATTAACAAATTAATGTAAATTTACAGCATCACAATTTGACTGTCTCATATTCACTATGTTTTCTATTCTCCAAACATTGAATGTTCAGGAGATTATTATTTCGATTTCAAAATTGCACCTAGTATTTTAATTTTGAAGATTTGAATAAGGCTGTCTTTCTTCTTGCAAGCTATAAATTAGATGGTCCTACACATGTAGCATAAAAAAAAGGGTTCTGAGAGGTAGGTATTCAAACCGTGAATTTATAATCTGTTGAAGTGATCTTTGAACATGTTTTTGTAAATAATACACCATCACCTCATTAAGAAGGCAATAAATGTCAACCGTAACATGGCCGAAAAAGCTTTTCAATACTTAAAATTCCAACCCACTGTCTATATAATGAATCGTTAAAACTCGTAAAGGACTTTACGAACGATGATATCTGATCCACCCTTGTAAAGTGCGACATTTTCAATCTATGGAAATAATTGCGGTCCGTGTTTGATTCAAATTTTTGAAGAATAAGCATACCAACTCCATTTTGATATCAATGAGCAAAAAATTTTTTTCAGATCTGTCCACGAGAATAGGAAATGCTCAGAGGGCATTGCAAAGGTGTTTAGAATTAGGTTTCACAGTTATATACGAAGTTAAAATTGAAAATTGCATTTTTTAAATATTTTCCGATCTCAACAAAAAATATTATTATTAAAGTTAATAATTAAAGTTAATATTAAAGTTGTCACTTTAGTCCCGTATAAAATGTATCTTTCAGTCCCTAGGGAGATAAAGTAAAAAACAAAAATTACCACAGCTACACTATTAATAACTAGGACAAAAATTAGGAAATATTCCATTATACATCTTTATTGATTGAATTAAGATTGTATGTGACATTAATATTATAACAATTGATGAAACTAAACGGGCGATTATTTGTATTTGATAAGTAAATATTAGAGGAAAGTGAAGAGATGTCATGTTCTTGATGTATCGGTTAATGTCAACATTAACTGAAATGACACTGAATTGAAAAAGTTTGTTGACACCGTTACTATGACGTTCCCTACTTAAGTAATCTAAGTACCATGTTTATATAACTCATCAAAATAATTAGTTGTATTATTATTGAAATTTATAATACTGGGAAGTGCAAAAAATAGCGTATGTGCCACAGGACTAAAGTAATATTTTATCCCTTACGAGATTATTGGCACTCGAGCTCTACTAGCCCTCAGGGGCCTCAGGCAATAAACATCACGTGCAGGATCAAAACATTCACTAGTCCCTTGCCATATAATATACTATTGTTAACAATGAAAACATTGTTTCTCGGAAGAATGTCATTTGTTTTCAAAAATAGTGCAATGTGATGTAATATCGATAAAAGTGCCTCTCAGAACTTGATATTCTGTTGCATACCAACAGCTGCTTCAGTTTCCGTCAGCTGTATATGATTCATAAGAAGCATAAAACGAGTGAAATCACTTGAAAATTACTACCAGAATAGTCAAAATCCCCTTCTCTCCACACCATCTCACAAAGTGGAAAGTTTGTGGCGAATATCTGTCAGAAAACAACTACTTCCCCCTACGAACATTGAATTACATCTAAAATTTGTACAATTTCCCTCCAAAAGATACTAGAAATTTAAGCTTATTCTCGAATTGATAAATCAAGAAAACTGAAATTTGCATTTTTCAAAAGAATTAAAATAGAATGGAAATAGATATTCTCGTATAGGTTTTTGATGACTATCATTATATTAGAGGAACTCCCATAATAAATTATGAGTAATAGAATAATGGTATTGTTCTCTCTTGGGGTGACAGCATCCCTAAGGAATATTGTAATTTTTTAGCGTAGAATATTCTACCCAAAGACAATCAAATAAATTTTAACGTATCATTGCATATTAGGGGCCAGGTAGCTCAGTGGTTGAGACTGTCGCTTTCAAAACCATTGACTGCTGGTCGGGCTAGGTTCGAATCCTTAGCGACTACAGATTTTTATCTGATGGCCCGAGAAAGTGCTAGGAATCGCACGTTAAAAGGTAAGACCTCGTTAATCCTTGGCTCGCACAAGTTTCGACTTTCGAGGGCTGCCGTTCGTGAGGGGACGACAGCTGGTTAACGGGTTTTTTTTTTTCAACAATTTTAATTCAAAGAGTCCCTATACAATCAAGCCAACAATGCTTTCAGTCAACTGAGCGGAGAAATGAAGAATGTAAGGACTCAATACAACATTATTCGATAACAGTTCAATTCGTCGAACAATTTCACGTCGAGTGCATTAAACAATTTTTGCACGAGTTGCATACAACATTTTTTTACGTTCATGCAAAAAAGCAAAAAAATGAATTATAAAGGTGCGGCACTAGGTGTAGGAAAATGAAAATCGCAACTTAAATAATTAATTATTACTATCGATTTGCATTGAAACAAATCACTATCATCTATTTTCCATTATTATTACTCATTTTAAAACTTTCAATTCCGTAATTGTCAGAATTAATTTTTGACTGACGTTTCTGTAACTACAGATGCATTATAAAAATCAAAATCACAGTAGCCGTGAGCGCGTATGTTATCACGACACGAGATGTGGTCATAGTACTGACAGTATGCTCTATGCATGTAGGCGGTTTAGAGCAAAGCGGATCAGTTTCGATTATGGAGTTATTTTCGGGTAGACATTATTTTTTCAAGTCTGGCTGCTAAAATTAGTACAAAATAATATAAAATATGTAACTGTTTAAAACTTATTGCCAATCTCACAGAATATCTACTCAATATGTAGTAGGTTTGAACGTTTATGTTTGTCATGATGACAGCACGTTGAAGTAGAATGACAGATGAGTGTAATAAAAACTTTATTGCACTAGTGCAATGAAGAACTTCTTTTTCCACTAAATATAGGTCAATAAAGTTTTTCTTTTTGCATGAATGTAGACATTTTTTTTTTAAGTTCTGTCCACGAGAATAGGAAATGTTCAGAGGGCATTGCAAAGGTGTTTAGAATTAGGTTTCACAGTTATATACGAAGTAAAAATTGAAAATTGCATTTTTAAAATATTTTCCGATCTCAACAAAAAATATCATTTTGTTAACAAGTCTCGTATATAACCTTTCAACTTTTAAAACAATGAAAACATCGTTTCTCGGAAGAATGTCATTTGTTTTCCCAAAATAGTGCAGTGTGATGTAATATCGATAAAAGTGCCTCTCAAAACTTGATATTCTGTTGCATACCAACAGCTGCTTCAGTTTCCGTCAGCTGTATATGATTCATAAGAAGCATAAAACGAGTGAAATCACTTGAATATTACTACCAGAATAGTCAAAATCCCCTTCTCTCAACACCATTTCACAAAGTAGAAAGTTTGTTGCGAATATCTGGCAGAAAACAACTACTCCCCCCTACGAACACTGAATTACATCTAAAATTTGTACAATTTCCCTCCAAGAGGATACTAGAAATTTAAGCTTTTTCTCGAATTAATAAATCAAGAAACCTGAAATTTGCATTTTTCAAAAGAATAAAAATAGAATGGGAATAGACATTCTCGATAGGTTTTTTGATGACCATCATTATATTAGAGGCAAACCCAGGAAAAATATTAAATAATAAAAATCTGCATCTTTACGATCACTTTAATCATAAAAATGTGATTTTTTTTATTTTTTCTGCGTAGGTGGCTATGATTTTGAATTGAAATGTTGGTTTTGATCCAAAACAACTTTTCTAAATTAAATTTTTTTTCGATAATGTCAAAAATAAGCGTAGTTTACACCTGATCGAATTTCATATTTTTTTGTTTCCCCTGTATACCGTTCAGAAATTTAAAATACTGACAACTTTTATGTTTTCTGCAATGCACCAATATTTAAGAAGAATAAAATTTTCTGAAAAATCGATAATGAACAAGTTTTCCATATGGTGCAAACTTTTTAAAACTCACTGTATACGAGTTGTATCTCTGTACTTCTGATTGCATTGATGGTGGCTGATAAGATTCAAAACTGAATATCGAAAATTCATTACTTCTCTATAATAGTGAATTTCAGATACAACAAAGTGTTTCTTTTCACTTTTTCAATTTTTATTTGCATGAACAACCAATAGGTTAGGGGTATAGTTCCCTGTGTCCACTTTTATCGATCAATGTAATATTCTTCAAAATAGTTAATTTTTTTTGCTCATTTGTTCGTATTCTGATTATAAGTAGCAATGTTAGTACGTAACAAACATCACATACCTATTTTATGGAAGCGTAAAATGTGTCGCTTCAAAATATTTTGTTCATCAAACATTGTGACGAAAGGGTGCAGTATTTTAAATGCCACCACGCCTTAGAAGCTTCTCACAGTTTCTTATTTGTTGGTGAAGATTGGCGTTGATACATACATTATGAAATCGTAAAGTGTATTCGAACTACGCCAGGCCGAGCGCTGATAGCTGCTCCTATCTTTGAATTCAGGTATAGAGCGATCGAGTCGGCTTGCTAACTCAGCCAGGTAACATAGGCGTTGCATTTTTTTTTTTGTCATGTTTTTGTACATTTGTCAAAAAATATACTAAATGTTTTTGTATTCACGTTATAATGGATTTAATCGGAAAATACCATACTTGATAAAAGATTCAAAATGTTAAATGCTACTGGAAAAAAAAGCCAGGAAACATAGGCATTGCATCTTTTTTTTCTCATGTTTTTGTACATTGGTCAAAAATATACTAAATGCTTTTGTATTCACGTTATAATGGATTTAATCGGAAAATACCAAACTTGAGGTAAAAGATTCAAAATGATAAATGCTACTGGAAAAAAAATCTTTAAATTTTTTTGTAATTTTTCAGAGGTAAAATCCACTTTTTTTCTTGCAGTTTCGGTAGATAGTGTCTCGCCCTTTTTTTTTAGAGCGAACGAGTCGGCTTGCTAACTCAGCCAGGCAACATAGGCGTTGCATTTTTTTTTGTCATGTTTTTGTACATTTGTCAAAAAATATACTAAATGTTTTTGTATTCACGTTATAATGGATTTAATCGGAAAATACCATACTTGATAAAAGATTCAAAATGTTAAATGCTACTGGAAAAAAAAGCCAGGAAACATAGGCATTGCATCTTTTTTTTCTCATGTATTTGTACATTCGTCAAAAATATACTAAATGTTTTTGTATTCACGTTATAATGGATTTAATCGGAAAATATCAAAATTGAGATAAAAGATTCAAAATGATAAATGCTACTGGAAAAAAATTCTTTCAATTTTTTTGTCATATTTCAGAGGTAAAATCCACTTTTTTTTCTTGCAGTTTCGGTAGATAGTGGGTAGGGACCGTGGGAATTTCATTAATACATTCATGTGCGTCACTAATTATGGTTGATCAAGTTGATTTTGCATTGGAAGCCCTCTCTCGATTAGATGTCAACAATCAGGTTGAAGTTTTGGCAGGCGACGATTTTGTTTGGGAACAGGAAGATGGAGTTGTAGTGGATGAGGATGGTGACGAACAGGAGGATGGAGTTGTAGTGGCTGATGGTGACAATGGTGAATTCAATGACCACAGAGATGTTGAAGATGGCCGCCAGGACAATCCAGCTGGGGAAGACTTAGACGGAGAACAGTTTCTCGAAGATGACGGTGAAGAAGCACCAGCCGATGATGGAATTGTACCAGACTGTGAGGATGTGCCCGAAACCATCGTGAGCAAGGCCCATCAAATAAAAATGACTGAAGCATTAGAAAACTTTGCCAGTAATTTGTACTTTTGCAGCTGTTACTTTGTCACAATTCATACTTGTGACAATAGAAAGCGTTTCTTATGTGACATTTGTTTTTTAAGGTATTGCGGCATGAATAATAATGGTGGGTGGTATCAGCATGGTTATTCACATGATACAGTGGAATATGCGAATGTTCCCATACTTAATTGTTATTCATGTCACTCATCTCTATATCAGCTTTGCCCCGTAGGGGGATGTATGCATTGTAACAAATAGCAGAGTTGAAATAGGGGTGGAGATGGGTTAGGGTTGCAAAGCCTGGTATGAGGGGGCGTGGCTTAAGAAAGCGGGTGTGGCTTAAGAAAGCGGGTGTGGCTTAAGAAAGGGACGTGGCTTAAGACATAGTGGGGATTGAAGTAGGTCGGAGAAGAAGAAGAGTAGGAGTGGGGTGGAGGCCTGAGTGAATAAAACAAGAACTCCCCCAGAATAATCTTCAGTCGCCAGCCACTTGCGGCATCCAGTCGCCAGCAGCATTCAGTATTACAGGACTAAGTAGAATAATTTGAAGGTAAGTTAACAATCTTGTATTCATGAACGCCGATGACGCCTTCCCCAGCAGGTGCGCAGATGGACCAACGCAAACGACGAGGTGGGTTCGTTGATGGAGTTGCTCCCAAAGGATCCCGTAACGCTGGAGCAAAATTGTCGACGGAAGATATGCCTATAATAAATATTGCGGACAGCGATGATGATTTCATGGTACAGCCACCAAAGAAGTCATCATCGAAGAAGCAATCTACTAGTCACAGTAGTACAAGTAAGGCTGGTCCTATTGTTGAGTACCGTAGGAACTGTAGTAGAAATAGCCCGTACTCTGGAGGATGGCCGTCAAAGAAGGCATCCTCAACTGTTGTAGCACCACCTGTTGCAACTATAGTGGCACCAGTTGAAGTAATGCCTGCTCCTGTAGTTGTACAGTTGGAACCAACAATTGCAGACATACCCCTTTCTCCCGTCATTACAGTTGTTCCACCACCACCTCCACCACGGCAAGCGAGCCAACCAGAAACGTCCTCGAAGCAAGGCCGGGGACTTTTATTGACCAGGTGTTGGAGCGACTGGATGAGGTTGAGCGCGGCTGCCTGGAGATCGCTAGAGAGCGGGCAGAAATTACCCGCTAACAGGCAGCTCTCATGGAGAGAGATCAACATGCAGCCCTCCTGGAAGCTGAAATGCATACCAGGAGGGACACTGTGAGAGCAGAAGTCCGCACCGCCATGGATAGGATGGCGGCAGCCTGCCATAGGTATAGTATTTAGGTTGTATATAGATAGGTTAAGTTATGTTTAAGTATTGTAGAAATGTTGAATTAGATGTAAGTTTTATACAAATACAAAATAAAAAAAAAATATCAAGTGAGGACAAGTGAATGTCAAACACGTTTTACATACGTTTTATATACGTTTTATATACGTTTTGTATACGTTTTATATACGTTTTATATACGTTGATCATCTGTTATGTTGTCGGAATTGTTAGCACATGATTGTTATCACATGTGTACATAGTGGTCGAAGCAACCGTATCTAATTTTTCACTGGTGGACCACCAGTTTGATGAGAAACTAATATGACTGGTTTAGCGAGCTCCTGGTGTGATGTGTCACACACAGACCATTCACAAAATTAGGAAGGGGATGTCATGCGGAGGTCATGCCTGAGGGAACGGTACATTCATCGCCGGCGTTTAATGGCTAACAGACGGTGCGTGTGTGGTTAGATTTCTTGAATTTTCGGACTTGCTTCTTGCTACTTATACTTGTATGTACACCATGAAGGTCACAGTAGCAAGTCTGGAGTACACATGATCATACATAGTTCGAGACATGGAGTTATTTAAGTACTCAAATACTCGATCGTATACTCATTACCGTACACAGGTCATACGCAGATCAAACGCAGAGTAGAAAAGTGCTTGGTCATCATTACCGTATATATGAAGAAAAAAACCCAATGTCAATGGTTTTTTGTATGTACTGTTTAAACTTTATGAGTACGTACACATAACATACACTATCAATCATGAATACAATTGAAACAGGACACAATAACCAAGAACTTCATTACCGTGTATGTAATCTCTCCCATCTATCACCAATGTCATCTCAAGGTCAAACACAAACCTTAAGTACATGTATAGCATTCATGAAGGTCATACAACATTTTCAAAGTACCTCTGCGTATGGGTGTTGTGACGTCAGCGCGGACCCACCCCACCGTGTCGAGAGCAAAATCCTGACACGATCACTGGATCGTCGTCGGATGCGCATAGCGTTGACGTCACGACACCACCATAGCAAGGTATCTCTCAGAGTTCACATATCCGACTGGATCTCCGTGGTGTGCAGATGTGTACCTTCTCTATACTTCGGTATAGATTTTTATATGTACTCCACACATAAGGATCATACACAATAGTAAAGTAGGTACACATGAAGGACGGTGAAAGACATGGAGGTAAATATGTACCCGGAAAAAGTACTTGTCCGTGTATGAAAAATGATATCCAAGTCATCACAATGACATCTCAAGGTCAAACACAAACACTGAATACATGTATAGCATTCATTAAGGTCATACCAAAATTTTCAAAGTACCTCCAAGTATATCTCAACGTTAAAGCCACGTAGTCGCTGCATGACCGCAGCCTTTGGGTTAAGGTGGGGAGAAAGGGTGGGAGAAGAAAGGGTGAGGAGACGGGGTGGGAGTGATGGTGGGGAGAAAGGGTGGGAGAAAGCCAACCATGTCGAGAGCGAGAGTCTGACACACATCACTGGATCGTCGTCGGATGCGCATAGCGTTGACGTCACGCGACCTCTCCCCCCACCACCATCGCAAGGTATACATCATCGGAGGGGAATCACATGTCTGACTGGATATCCGTGGCGTGCAGACGTGTACCCTCTCTATACTTCGGTTTAGATTTGTATGCGTACTCCACACATTAGGATCACACACAATGGCAGAGTAAGTATACATGAAGGACATTGAGGTAAGAAAAAATATATGTACTTGGAAAAAGTACTTGTCCGTGTATGAAAAAAAATCCAAGTCATCACAATGTCAAACACCTCCCAACAATAGTCAAGATCAAGACCAAGGTCAAAGGTCAAAGTTCAAGGTCAAGGTCGAATGCCAAGGTCAAAGGTCAAGGTCAATATCAAAGTCAAAGGTCGAGGTCAAATATCAAGATCAAAGGTCAAGGTCAACGGCCAAGGTCAAAGTTAAAGATCAAGGTCACCGATGACGTCATAGTGGTGGGGGGAGGCCCAGAACCGGCTCAAATCTCCTACTCATATGGAAGAAATTCTGTCTGGCCAAGAACTGAGATAATGTAGAACGTTCGGGTATATATTGTTTGAGATACCTTTGTTGCAAGCTATATTTCATCAGGAGCTTTCATCAGGAGCTTTCATCACGAGCTAAAGTTAAAACTAAGAAAGAAAAAAGTCAATCAGACATTCGTGAATGCCAAGCCGTGACAAGTCCAATGATGCAAAGGCTTCTAGAGAAATTTGTTTGGTACATTTGCTGTTTTGTCATTGGTCTGAACCTCTCACTTCCTGAAAATTCTGTATCTGTCAAGTGCCGTTGTATAATGAGTAAGGTTAGGTTGGAATCATCTTCATTCATCAACAAATCATCAATAATTAATCAGTGTAGAATACAATAGTCGTAGAGAAAGTGTTTTATTCAAAAACAGTAATTTATTCATTATGAGTAGCAATTTCTTTCAAGAGACCTGGTTACTTTTTCAGCGTTACTCTTCACGGTATCATTGCATTCAGCTTCGACGGCCAATGCAATCTGGTCGATATCTTTCATTTCGTTCTCCAACTGTTTGTTTCTTTCTGCTAGGTGGATCGCTCGTCTCATGGCTTCGTGCTGTTTTGCCATCGCTTCTGAAAACCACGAAAATGGTTTGTGTAAACTTCACACAAGAACAGTTTTTTCTGATATCAATTTAATGATAAAAATAATTAAGGGCCAACCTATGCCCTATTATTGCAAGCTTTGTTCGGGAAACAGACAAGAACAGTCTTCCGGTTCAACATTTTCATTCCAGTTTGCTGGCATCCGATTGGGCTAAAATTCTGACTACAATAATTTAAAACATTTTAGACCTCTGTCCTTCCGAAGGCTAGAAAGAGAATGCGTAGAAATTGAAAAAAAAAATCGTAGATTTATGAAAAAATAATGACAGTCGGATTTCCTTCTCGAAAAAAATTGTGAAAACTAGAGAAAATTAAATCGAAAAATCCGTAAAAATAGTGAAAAACATGGGAGCATTAAAATTCAAAAATGTTTATATCTCCCTGCCGTCCTGAAAGCCAGATTGGGAAAGAGTAGGATAAAGAAAAAATATCCGACGGCTTCGAAAAAATGTTGGGTGGTTTGGACCCCTCTTTCTCAAAAAAATTGTAAAAACCCTCCCCTGCTCTACAGAACGCCAGATAAGTATTCGCAAACACTTTTGACTGTTTCAGACGTTAAAAATTACGACAAAAACAAAAACGGTCGCGAGAAAAAAAAAAAGAAAACTAAGATTCGTTCAATCAATTTAACTTTTCATTCTTCAAATTGTGAACATAATTATATTTGTCATACACCCAGTATGAAGGAAGGTTCATGTATTTCATTACACCTTTTTCAAAAAAAGATTAAGTTCTCATTTTCTATTCGATAGATTTTTCACCAAATTTTGTACTTGTACGGAACTCAAAAATTATAAAATTAGTTATATCTTATAAACGGTAAGAGATATGGGACATAGTCGATAAAACTTATTAATATTGGTTAGTAGAATTGGAAAATGAGATAATACACAGGGTGTTCCATTTAAAAAAAACTGAGTTTCAGTCATTATAAAGAGTCCCCGAAAGGAACTTAAATCTGAGCCTCCCTGTATGCTGAAACTGAGATCCAGTTCATCGACAGAATACTTGATGGTCTTATGCAGCTATAACCCAAATTGCATCATTTTTTAAATTTGAATTTTGAGAAAAAATATATTTTTCAATGGTCAGGTTGTACATAAAAATTTGACAAATTAATTTTTTGCTCGAAAAGCGTTACAGATAGGCATAGGGAATTATCTGGGAAAGTTGTTGGGAGTCCTGCAAGGATTCCAAAAATTATATAGTATACGGGGTGTTCCATTTGCAATAACAAAGTAGCTACTATTTTCAGATACAAGTGGCAACACTGTATTGATCGAAATATTTTGGAAAGGTAGAGCACTTTTGATTATCCATGCCCACAAATTTTTGAAATAATCTGTCGTCCGTGCTCCAGAAACGTCTAATAGGCCATCGAATGTGGAATACCCTGTATAATTTATGTTGTGGATCGCACAAAACAGTTTCGCGAAGCCAATTAGGCTTTAAAAATGTTTCCTTCGGTCCACTCCCTAATGCACTTCACAATGCTCTCATTTGGTTGATCCTGAAAAGTAAAAACAAAAAGATAACAAAACCGCCGTCAACTCCGCTCGCGAGCACAAGATGAATTCCTTTGATGTACCGCTACCGGACGAATCAGTCGAAAGAGGTGTTTCAGGTTATTGCAAACACGCGGAACGTTGCAAACTTCCTAAACACGACGAACATGATTTTCGTTAAGGTGAGTATTCACTAGAGCATTCGTTCCGCATGAGCACCGAATGAGCACATAAGATGCTTGGTTCAAGTTCAGGTTGCTCGGTTTAAGCTCAGGCTGCGTAGTGTCTCCTGATACATGAGCACCGATCCGCAGTCAGTCAGTCATACTCATCAATATCCAAATTAAATTCAAAATCTCTGTAATAACCACAAACAGACGGTCACGCCCTGTTTCACCGTCAACACTGAGCACGAATTGACAAAAAAACGGATCAGCCCGAGCACCGCACGCGCATTCTATTCGTGCTCAAGTCAGCGTTCACACTGTCCGAGCATTCGCTCGTTCGGTGCTCATGTGGAACGAATGCTCTAGTGAATACGCACCTTTCGTGCTGCTCGCTCCGTTTGCTGCGCTTGTTGTGTTCGTGTGCTGCTCGCAAGCAATGTGGCCCCACCTTTATAAATCGTCGGAACGAGTTTGGAACGACTTTTTATAGTTTGCAATTCATAATGGATTTACTATACTAACCTCTTGAAATAGGGCCTCAAACTTTTAGGAAAATATTAAAATTGTCAACACTTTTTTGTTTTCATTTACTAAAACTATTATTTTTTGCTTTTTAATTCAAAAGTTAATAAGTAAAGGCTTGTTTTTTAAAACGAAAAGACAAAAATAAGGTAGCAGTTCTATACAACATACTAAAACAAATCTTACACAGCATCATCATATTTATGTATCAAACGTTTCATTAAGTTCATAATGGGATGTAGCAAATATGTTAAGCTGGAAAGGATCGGAGATCTGTACTTTTCCGGCGACGGACGCTCTTTGCTGTGCCGTGCCGGCCTAGTGGGCGGTTGTCCACTTATTTGCATTGTTCCGATCCTATCCTTATTTTGACGGGACGGGCCGGTCCGTGCCGTGCTGTGCCGGACAAGTGGGCGACAAGCTTTAGTCGTTATTAGTTTAACTATGTCTTTGTAATTAAAGCCACCTATCCCAGAGAGCCTTGGCAAGCTAAATATAATGACATCAACAATCATAACCCAATGTCTGGAACGTCATTCAAAATTCCTAGTGCATTTCCATCCCGCAAAAACAAAAACTGCGATAATATAACATGATAGCGGGCTTTTTTGGCTGGAGAATCAGAACAGAATCAATCCTCATCCTGACCATAACCATTTGCGTACTGAGCTTAGACGACTCCCCTTCCCAAATAGGCAACAACTTGACAGAGTTATGGAATTTCAATTTTGGAGACGAAATACGAAAAAGGAACATGGAGAGATTACTCAAGAATGCCCTAGCAGTGGTTATGCTGATGAAAAGCTACACCTCGCGAGTATTTTTAGGGTTATCCATGACACTGATATGGCCGGTGATTTTTGAGACGAAGCATTACTTGATGGTGCCTTGGCTAGTGTTAGGCTTCGTCAGATCAGTAATATTGACTTGGTTCAGCTTGATGATAGGAACTTATGTTTGCTTGGTTCAGAAAGGCTTTCACGCGATTTGCCTCGAATTTTGGCTGGCTCAAACTATCGACCGTGGCCCATCAGTTTACGCTTGGATTTCTCTCTACAGCTACTATCAATTCTTGGGCACTAACCGGGAAATTTCACGAAGAAACATCAGAACCAACTTTTCATGCTTGGCTCGAACATATTACCAGCCTAGAGAAGACGTCGAAAACCCAACGGAACCCACTGCCACAAATATGATAATCAACCTGAAAAAGCCCAATTCACGGGATATACCGACTAGGTCACTAGACTCTCTCCTGAGCTTACCATCTTCAAAAATAAAAGAAAAATATTCAGAGAATAGTATTCCGGATTTCGTCAAAAAGATTTTGAGCATAGCTGAGGGAGATATCGCCAAAGCCAAGCTGGAGAAATCTTGCAGAATCCTGCCGATGCTTAGCTCGGATATAGCGTTAGCCAAAAGCGTGTCTTACAGCAGCAGGAGAAAGTTCGAAAAACCTAAACAAACCCGTGTAAAACGCAGCGAAGAGTTCGTTAACAAAGAGGTAGAACTGAAATGCGTGTCTCTTGAACAATCCGTTCATTCTAGAAAGGATAGAGACGTTGACGATGATGCTTCTCAACGAAAGGAACTCTCCGTATACGCTGGGAATCCTAGCAAAGGCAATGAAGATAATAACTTTGGATGCCAAGTCAGCACGTTGAGTAAAAGGTTTTTGAACCAATCTCCATCGGAAGTAACGGATTTTTTTCAGTTAAAACGTAATTAGTTTGAATTGTTCAGTTTCACATGAAGTTATTTTTGTGTTTTAAAAACGGCAATATTGTTGTTCCAAGTGTTACGATAGTAAAATTTCTTTTTCATTAAAAGCGGATCTACAAGATTTATAATGCACGATTCATCGCATAATATTGATATGCATATTTTATAGCATAATTCAAATAATTTCAACTTACAATCGACTCATACGTTTCATAACTTTTGAATCTAAACAAAGCGTCGAATAAGATACAGATTACTGAGATTATCCTAAAATAAATTTCAAATAGGAAAATACAATATAGGTTATCATAAATTATAATCAAACCCAAAATTTCAAATAAGGAAAAGCAAAAAATGTCTTAAAATAGCGATTGATTGAATGAGTATTCAATAAGGTATATCGCCGAAAATTTCAGATTAGTAAGTAGCGGTTTCTGAGTTTTCCGACTGCACATATACGGACCTCTTGTCACTTGTATTTAGAACCGGTCTTATATGTTCCAATTGAACTTCAGTTTGGAGTTTATTTCTATCTAGATTATGCGATAAGTGACGTTTCATAGGTTTCAGTTGGAGATAATCTTCAGTTCAAACTAGATAATATTTCCTTTAACGTAATTGGTGGAAGCATTACATGTTAAACTTCGGTTTGAGTTTGAGCTTTGCGCATTGGATGTAATCATAAATGACTTACTAAACACAAGAGAAGCTAGACAAATTTGGGTTTTATCATGTTGTGAAGTGAATAGTATATTTTGTAACAAGGTTAGAATGAAAAATTCGATGCGAGTGGGAAGTTTCGAGCGCGAGCTGAAAGCGAGCGCGAGGAACCACCACTGTGTGTGTAACAGACTGTGCTTTCTCCACAACCACAAATTTTACATATAGTCAAATGGAAAGCCAGCGAAAAATTATTTTGACATTTCATTTCACATCTTGTCACTATGATGCCAGTCAAGGCTAAAGGAATTATTGCTACAACAATGTCAGAATATTCATTCTTATACAAGTGATTGAATGAAATACACGCAAAATGCATAAGACAGCAAGTCTTTTAGAATATTTATTCAATATCAAGAGCGCGAATGTTACCATTCTGTTATCAAATATGATTTCAGAATTGGCAAATTCTGTGAAGGTTGTGGAGAAAGTGATGTTACATTACAGCAAAGGGAGGTTGATAGATTGTGTGTAATAGAATACTAGAGTCAGTATTCCATCTGGATCAAGAAGTGGCCAGTCATTTCGGGATACAAATCAAAACTTTTTTGGAAATATATCTACATTTTTTTCGTGTGGTCGTCGTTGTCATTTTTGAGGAATTAAAAAATTAACATTGAAATAAAGTACTATCTTACTTGAGAGTTTAGGATAGTCTTTCTTTTCGTAATATTCATTCACGAAAATGCGATTGCTTAGATATGATTCCTCAAAATTAAAGGTTTTTGGAGGACATTCTAAAATATTCTACAAACTAATTGGGTTTCTCAAATAATTGTGGAAATAATGTATGATACTCTCCGTCAATCTGTCTCGATGCAAAAACTTTGTTGGCATATATTCACTTTTCCCGGTCAGTAGTAAAACTTTTACTCTTACTGATCATGTTCTTCGAAATTATTATTATTCCTAAGTTACGACCGACACTCTATTTATGTTCTGGTTCCCACAAAAAGGAAAATATTCAAAGAACATCGTGAGAGCCGAGGGAAAGTCGTAAAAAAATAGCTATTTATGAATTCAATGCGCAAAATGATAAAACGCGGTAATCTTTAGAGAGCGGCAATGTAACTCTGTACCCGAAATACAAACATTTTGTCTACAAAAGCAGCTCTCAGACACAGAACACATATTACCTATGAGAGACTTAACACTTGATAGCTATCCCACATGTATAACTATACAAATATACAATAATTATTCACATCTCTAACGAAAAATAGTTATTTACCTAACAAGTGCGAAAAGTAGTACTTTTCCGCACGCGACGGCAGTTGCACGAATGACGCGGAGAGGAGTTCGTGCAAGCCGTTAAGGGCGGAAAAGATATTTTCCGTAAGAGTTAGGTACAATATTTTTCCTACGAGTGTTTTTGTCCATCTTATTTATAAAAAACCAAGGTTTTTAATAAACAAGTATTTATAATAATGCTACAAAATGACTAATAAGACAGAATAGTTACATAGATCATTTAGTTAGTTCTAAATATCATCATTTTCAAAAATACAAAAATCGTGCGGAAAAGTAAAAATCGTACGGAAAAGTAAAAATCGTATGGAAAAGTTACTTTTCCGCACGCTCGTAGGAAAACTAATATAACTCAACCAGGCCATCTGTTTGATTTGAATCAGTTTGATACCCTACACATCAGGATTTCTTTTGCATTATCTTACAGAAAACAACTACTTCCCTGGCCAAGGCCACGCCGGACGTTGATACTCATTCCACGTCTGATTTTTATTAAAAAATGTGGATTTTTATAATACCCCCCTGTTAACTTTTGAACGGTTCGACTTACAAACAATTAAAAACAAACCATTTGGGGAGTATTACCAAAACTACTTGTAATTAAAGACATGGTGACTGCTCGGCAGAGAACGCGAGGGGGGGGGCATATCAACCTAAACATTGCAAATGACATGGGGGCCAAGTGCCACATCACTGAAAAGAGAATTAAATTCTCTTTAGAACCATCATAATATTTTCGAATTTCGTTAATATCTTTTTGAACCCAGCGCTATCTGTCAAGTAATTGCAATGTGTCTTATATCAAAACGTAGTATCAGTAATACTCTTTATAATATTTATGGTTCCATATGGATTATCGAGGTATCAGTACCGTTCAGATACGCATTAATACTTGATGTTTAAAATGCAAGTTGAAAAAAAAATATATTAACGAAATTGAAAAAAATATAGATATTTGAAAAGGGAACTGAATTAAATTATCTCCAACTATGTGACACTTGACCACCCCATGCTATTTGAAGGGTTTTAGTCAGTATCCCCCCCTGCACCCTCTGTCAAGAAATATTACCCCACAAAGGGATTTTTTCTATAAAAAGCCGCACTGTATATAAAACCAATAAAAATGATCAAGTTTTTACATGAAATTACAGAAGAGAACATCTGAAAGAACTGGTCCTGAATTTAGTTATGAAACAACTTTGTTCAAGATATTATTTAGCGATACAACTGAAATAAAGAAATCGAACTGAAATAAAAAAATCGGCAAATGTTCCATAATGAAAAAGCAATGTTCTGTTTTACTCATATTATAAGCTATATTTTGGTCGAGGAGGAAAAAAAATATGGTGTTCTGAACGAAGTCATATAACTTTCAATCACTACATAACTTAGCATTATAGGTATATTTTTATTACCTAAATTCTTTCCAAAACTGAAGATTTAATCATAAAAAAAACACAATCAAAGATACCTTAAATCCTTGTAACTTCAATACTCTCATGATACCCACTGAACAATGAAGAGCATAAATACCTTTCAGCTCATTTTGTAGAGTGTTTTTTTCCCTCTTCAAACCATTGATTTCATCCAATAATGATCCTATTTTGTTATCGACATTTTTGTAACAGCAATCTTTACTCAAAGCTTTTGTTGGCCTTCCTCCTTCAAGTAGATTATTCAATCTCTTAATTTCCTCGTCTCGGTTTTTCAGCTGAAAATTCAAAAATAAACGTGGAATAAAATAAAGAATTCAAGCACCCAATAATTCAACTCCATGGAAAATCAAAGCATGCTTACACCTTCGCAATTTGAGGTAAATAAAAAAAAGTACAGACGTGATCAAAAGTCCATGAGCACGACCATATTTGGGACGCTTTTCATTTTATCAATTGACTTCTTACCTAAAAAGCGTCTTGATTAAGGTCGTGCTTATGGACTCTTAAGGAATTTCAGTGACAGAAAGTTGAATATAAAGACATTATTATGTTTCTCATCCTCTTAAAATTACAATATTTTAGAATATTTACCTGTGCTTTGAAAAACTCATTGCTCTTGACAAAATGTAACTGTTCTTCCTTCAGTTTCCTCATTTCTTCATTCAGATTAGCAATTTTTTGGTCAGAGTATGCCATAGCACTATTCAATTGAAAACTTGCACTTTTAGTTTGCTTCTGTGATTTCA